>JAJKFI010000098.1:2278157-2292817 GCA_029204185.1 Lerista edwardsae
TGCCAGTTTCAGCCAGTTCTGGACTGTGAGATGTGAAACTGCAACACATCTGCAAAACATTTGAACAGGGAGCATTCTGTGCTGTAGTCGTAATTGGCGTGGCCAAAGGAAGATTAAGGATCACAGAGAATTGTCCCCATTTTTTCAAAACTAAGGTTCCCAGGATTCTTGAAATACATTACTAATACACCAGTTTCAAACCAGTTTAAGGGCACAAACCTAAGCAGCGCTGGACTGGCAAGGCCAACGGGCCAGTGCCATATCCAGCGCTGCTTAGGAGAGGCTAGAGCCTCCCCGCGGCAAGGGAGCATTTGCTCCCTTACTGTAGAGGAGGGTCCAGCCTCCCATATGTGCTCCTCGGATCTGTGCCCGCTAAAGAGCAGGCGCAGATCCAAGGAGACCACGTGGCCCGAATTGGGGCCACGCGGCCTTGCTGAT
The DNA here is from genome assembly GCA_029204185.1 of Lerista edwardsae. Lineage (NCBI taxonomy): Eukaryota > Metazoa > Chordata > Lepidosauria > Squamata > Scincidae > Lerista > Lerista edwardsae. Next base: position 2,278,596 of record JAJKFI010000098.1, read on the forward strand.
GGGCTTAGGAAGTGACCGTACAGCCACCTCCCAGGCCCACCCAGGTCCCACCCAAGTCTCGCCTCCCGCCTCCCCCCGCCCTCACCAATCCCCGTCCGATACGGGACAGAGAATTCCTCACACCAACCGACTTTGGCCAACGTGAGGGAAGCGCTGTGTGAGCGCAACAGGACCGGCGCAGCCAGCAGCGCCGGTCCTGTTGCTTTAGCACCGACGCGGGGGTGCTGCTAGGCGATCCCACATTGACGCTGATGGCGGAGCGCTGACACAAGGCCGTTGCATCAGCACTCCGCCCCCTCTAGGATTGCCCTGTAAGTTTCAAATTGGCTGGTTTGAAAGAGCATTAATTAAACGGAGGCTGAAAGGGGATTAGAGGGTTTTCTTTTACTCTTGATGGGTGAAAAGGTTGAAGATGTTTAGTAACCTGTCCTATAGTTACCTGTTTGATTCGGCATCACCATGATATATAATTATTAGAAAAGCACAGGATTTCTGTGTGAAAGTGGATGGAGAACAATTATTTATGTAAGACATTTTTATCCCACCTTCTTCAAGAAGTTCATGGTATCATATTGTTACTGTCACCTAATTTCTATCCTGCCATTCCTTTAGGGACGTGTTCAAAGTGCTTTCTCTATTTTATCCTCCCAACAACCCTGAGAGGTATGTTCGAATAAGAGATCATGATAGGCCCATTGTCACCTGGCTGATTGGAAATTTGAACCCAGGGGCTGCTGTGCCTAGTCCAACACTAGCATTGGTACTCCAAAGTTCCCATACTGGTTCTCATACCAGGGGTTTCCAAAATATGTATTGAGATGCATTAGGTTAGAACAATGTAGCACCCTCACAGGAGTGACACAGGATGTCCCAGGTGCCCCTCCTGCCTGTACCCCCAGGTACCACCATCTTGAATCTGGTGAAATCTTGCAAGATCTGAGATGGCAGTACCCAAACCTCTCAAAAGATGGGCACCGCCATCTTGGATCTCAAAAACTCTCATGAAATCCAAGATGGAGGCACCCACATGTCGTTAGATTTGGGTGCCGCCATCTTGGATCTCACAAGAGTTCGTGAGATCCAATATAGCAGCACCCAGCTTATCTGCAGAAACAAATACATAACACATAAGAACATAACACGGGAGAAAGAGAGTTTTTCCCTGTGACCGGATCCCTGAAATGTTCCAGGCTTCCAATCATACAGAGAAGCACTCACCACATTCAGTATCTGCCTGTGCAGACACATGTAGAATGGTTGTCATTGGCTACCACGCTCATTTTTTAACAGGGCTAATGCCTGCACCATCATATAAACATCTTTCTTTAGTTTATCTGTCTCAACACAAAAAAAAGTAGCATTAAATTAAATAAACCAAATCTTGTAAATGTTAGCAGGTTAGCAGACCCCCTTCAAGTCAGCAAATTTAACCACCTACTTAAAAAGAGAGACACACATTTAGTGCTTTGTTGGATGAAGGCCTAGATTGGTCTAAATGGTTATAAAAATAGTAATGTAACTTCCCATCCTTGCACGTTTTCATCACAGATCCTAGCATCCAAAGATCTGCCTAAAAATAGTGATCTGCTCTCTGTCCAAAGACATCAAAGCATCACATAGTAAGAAATTGGCCTCCAGGTTACATAACAACAGAGACTTTTCTGTTTTCAGTGTACCAGACAACAGCTTCCTCAGTCTAGCCATGCCGCTAAGCATCATGCAATGGCCTACTCTTGACTATATGGTTCTACACATTTTACAATGTAAGTGGGCCAGGCAGTTTTTGTGCACTCTTCATATAAGTATCAGTAGTAATGAGAAAAATTTTCTCATTCATGCCCTTCCCCTGCGGTTGGTGCCAGCTGCCCCAATGGGCTCCTCCGATCTGCGCCTTCTATTTTGCAGGCACAGAGCTGAGGACACCGTCCGGCCGAATTGGAGCCATGCAGCCTGAGGCGGAAGCATGGATGCGAGTTCCATTCCCCTGGGCCGGCACGCATCCCAGCCCACCTACCCCAGGCCCAGAAGTGATCTCCAGCCTTTCCTTGTGCTGCCCAGAAATGCTCTTGTGCCAGCCAAACTCAGCTGGTGCAGGAGCGGCAGGGCACTGACTTCAGCTGGTGTTGCTGGGCTGACACTGCTGCCAGTGTCAGCCCTGTGGATGCAGTGCTGGCGCAGGCTTCTGAAAACGCGCTCTCACACCAGCGATGCGTGTGCAGGGCCAATGCAAGAAGCTAGCATTGGCCCAAGGGCACTCCTAGGATTGCGCCCTAAGTGTATAAAATAAGAGCCATGCTAGATAAGCTGCAGAAGATCCCACACCATTAGGTTTAACCATTACCCTCTATGCACTTCCATAATTTAAATATCTCTGCCAGGATATTTTCCCTTGTAGGGCAAATAGCAGCTGGGGGACAGGGTTAAATCAGGTAAACAACACAGAGAATTAACACCTCCCCCAGCAATATAGTGCAGATCTAATTCATCACCATCCCGGATGGTTTGGGGAGTTGGTTGTTATTGTTTTCAAAGAAATGTTGGGAGATCTGATAACCCACATCCTGACTAGTTTTGCATCGAAAATGGGAAACAAATGTGAATGAATGCAAATTCATTGAACTGCAAAAAGAAGAACAGAAAGAAAGACATGAACAATAGGAAGGTGGAAGACCAGGAAAGGGGGGAAGATGAGCCTTGCTGAACATATAAGGATAATATACTGAATGTGAAGAAACCACAAAAGTTAGGAGAAAAACAGCCAGAGCTTCATAATTCTGTGCAATAGCTTGTAATGCTCTTTTAATTGTTATAATGAACTGTAGTAATAAGGAGGCATATTTTACATATGCATAAACAATTGTTTGAGTGGACTGTAAAATTTGAGCAAAGCTGCCTCCAATTTCAAAGAAGAATGTGAAAAAATCTGATAAAGAATCTACTTCTTGCTTTCTACAGCACAGCTCTGAGCACTCAATTTTGAATATGTCCACTTGGAAATGTCCCGCTCCCCCCAAACTAGAATGGAATTTCCTTCTAAAGAAACTTGCATGAAGTTCTCTCTGCTTCTGTACTGATATTGTATTACAACCTACACAAGTACAAGCACCACATATACTCGTGTATAAGTCAATCTCATGGATAAGTTTTCAATCTTATTTGGGCAGGTTTCAATCTAAAAATAATAGACTCTATGACCTGTGGATATGTTGAGAGGGGAGGGTTTGAAATTCTTTAAAAATTACATACCAGGCATCAACAGAAAACCAACCCAAAAAAAGCCATTTCATTTTCTTCTGAGGCAGCACAGCCTATACTGGTCTATGACCATAATAATAAATTTGAATTTGAGGCAGCACAGAAACTGAACTATTTTCCAAACAAGAAGGAAAGGAGATAATGCTGCTTATGGGACTTGTAGGCTTTGGAGACTACCTCTTCATGGTACCAGCCCTCATAACAACTACAATTCCCAAAAGCACCTTCACATTTCTGTCTGTTTGGAGAAGAAGGAAAATGGCTACCGTTTTTTTGCTTGTTGCCTGTTGGTGCCTGAGAACAATTACTGGTAAGTAAAAAAATTTCTACCCCCTGCTTTCTGCTTCTTAGCCCAGCCCCCACCCCAGCTGCTGTTAGAGGCTATGTTAACCATATTGACCCATGTAAAAGTGTATCCATGTTTTCGGGATCAATTTTCAGGCATAAATGTTTAGACATATACGTGAGTATTTAGGGTAATCCGTGTCCGATACATCGTACCATGTTTCTGGGGAGATTTATGATATTATAGGCCTTAGTGGATGTGCAGAAGCTTCCTACACTGCGGTGACGTACAGCCCCTCCCCACTGCTGCACCCCCAAGGTGAAAGAAGTCTTTCAAAAAGAAACCTAGCACAAGTGCTTGCATTTTCATGAAATATGTGCTGCAAAATTATGCCAGTGGCTTCTACAATTTTCTTATTAAAGGTTCGAGTGCCACATGGTGACACAGTGCACACATGTTCACAACACCTTGCAATGCCTACAAATGCGGCCACTACTCTCATGAAGCCACAATATGCAAGCATTCGCCATGACACTATACTCATAATCACTTAGAGCAGTGGTTCTTTTAGACCAGGACCCACTCTTTTAAATTGCCCTTATGTTGGGACCTACCAGAAGTGATGTCATCAAGCAGGAAGCGCCATCAGTGTGACATAATAAAATGACACTCCTAGAATGCAAACTGGCATTCTTGGACTGCAGCAACTGCACAGCCATGAAACATCCATGACAGAAAAGATTAGGACAAAATATTATGTAAAAGCACTGCACTAAAACCAAAAAAATTTAAAACCCTCACTTGAAAATTCAAACTGTTAACACTCACAAAAGGAAAATAGCAAGAGGAAGGTCTGCAGCTTCCAAGATGGTTGTTCTCAGCTTTTGGCAACCCACCTGACATCAGGTTGTTACCCACTGTTTGAGAAACACTGACTTAGAGGAAGAATGACCTTCATCTTGGTCAGCGGCCAAGCAACAGCGTTTGTTTTGGCCTTTAAAATGCTGGCTGGCTTGTTGAGAACTCGAGTCCCAAGTCAGGCCAGTTTCTCTTACATTGTTTACAAACAGTACCCAGAACACAGGTGAATGTGCTATGAACAGGCCCAGATGTGTTTGTACACAAAGGTAGACACTGCTGCTGAGCATCCCCAAGGTCAGCAGCTTGACCTGGACCAGCTGGCATGCAGCAAGCAGAATGTCCTGCCCTATGGACACACAAAAACAGAAGGCCAGTGTCCTGTATTTATCCCAGCCCTGGCCTATCCAAAAGTTTCACAGTACAACCAATCAGAACAGTTGTTAATTTTCTTCCACATCTAAAAGTGTTCTTCTGAGGCGGGAACATATCCAGTGCATAGCACCTCACTAGGCTAGGCCATAGCCACACTCACCCCCTTCCCCATCCCAGTGTTCTTACAGGAAGGATATTTGCCATCTCATACAGACACAGGCTCAAAATTTTCCTGCTCCAAGCAAAAACCACATCTCTTAGAAAACCTAGAGGAAGCTGTTCTTCTTATTCATTATACTTAAACAGTATCCTGCTTTTCTTTACCTGCTGTAACCCAAAGTTGCTTACAATTAAAATAGCAAAAACACATTTATTTGTGTATGTTCCCCTTTCAAGGCTGAGGTTTCTCAAAGTGATTTATTTGCAACTGAAAACAACATAACCAGGTTTCTGGCTGTAGCTGCAGGCAGTTCCTACAGCTGTAACAGGCTTGAGGTAAATAGCTCCCAGGAAAATGGTCTCCAGAAAGAACCTGGTAGCAAAGGATGGTTACAGGGAGCTTCTCTATGGTCCCTTAGTCATCTCTTTCCACTATGCAGCTAGGCCTGGAGAATGATGAGATGACAACTACCCTAACCCCAATCCAGCTGTTCTGTTGACTGCTGGTTTCTGAAGCAAGCCTGATGCAAAAACAATCATGTACCATATAAAACACAGTACTAAAGCTGCTGCACACAACAGCAATAAACATTAGGAGCCTCTTACCTGAAAGCAGTGTAAAATGAGGAGAGAGAGAAAAGCAGTCGCATTAGCTGAGAAAAAGCAGTATTGTAAGCAAACCAGTAACAGAGACAAAGTAGCCAAAAGCTTTCTGAAAGACTTTCTTCCAGTTCCTAAAAGAAGGCCTGATGGATCTCTTTGGGAAGGGCATCCTGTATCACTGATGTCACCACTAATGAGACCCTGCTCCGGGTTGCTGAACACTGAGCCTCATCTGGCAGCAGCCATACAGAAGGGCTTCAAATATTGAATGGTGCATTCACAGGCACATACAGAAGTAAGTAGTCCTTCGTTAAGGTAGGTGCACATCAACCACAACTGCTGGACCACTGCTTTAACTTCACAGTGGCACACCAAGCCCATGCCCCATCCAGGGGCTGGGTTAACAGCTCCTAGCGGCAGCCCCTAGCGGCAGCTCTCTACCCCCCTTTGCCCATCGGCATGCCCTCCCAGGATGCCAGGCTCCATTTAGGAGCCATATGGGACAAAGGGAGGGAGGGCGAGCCGAAATTGCACGTCTCTTCCAGCAGCAAGGTGCCTTTCTGCAGCCTTTCTCCTGCCCCAGGAGCTCCACGCCTGGGGGCCCTTACCCCCCCCCCCAATTGTAGGTCCGCGAGTGGTTGCCCATTCATTTCCGGGCCAAATTTAAGGTGCTGGTATTGGCCTCTAAAGCCCTTCATGGTTTGGGTCCAGGTTATCTAAAGAACCACCTTCTCCCATACATTCTAGCTCACCTCTTAGGTCATCTGAGGGGGCTCTCCTTTAAGTGCCACCTTTATCCCAAGTTAGAGGAATGGTGTCACAGGGCCTTCTCTGTGGTGGCGCCAGAGCTATGGAATTTCCTTCCATGAGAATTAAGAACTTCCCTCTCCCTCGTGGCCTTTAGGAGTGGGCTTAAAACATTTTTGTTCTGTTTTGTGTTTGTGTGATGTGTCACTGTTTGTCATTGTCTGTCCTCTATGTCTCTATAGTAAGACTTGTCTTTACAACTCAGCTTTAGAAGTTGTCCTCCAAAATGTTATTACCCCTTTATTTTTCTATTTTTTCTTTGTCTTCTTTTTTGAATTGTTCTATATATTGTTCATTTTAATATTCATTGTTTGCCACCTTGAGCATTTGCTCATGCAAAGGAAGGAGAGATACAAATCTTTAAAATGATAAATCTAGGAAAGCTTATTCTATGCTGCTCTGCAATGTACTCACGACATGCTCCATGCTGCATGCTGTTTGTGTATTGTGGCTTGCTGAAGGTATTCTCTCACCTTTTAGCCTGAGGGTATTCTCTGACCTTTTGACAACATTGGTCATACTTTTGTGTCCAAAACCACCACAAACTGGACTGGGTAACCAGCAGATCATGGGGAGCAGGGAGGGGAAAATAGTTATTTTAACAACAGTTTAATATGTGGAGATCAGTAGATAATGCTTTTAACAACACAGATATAGGCATGATCGCTCACCAATACCTACACATCAAACTGCTAGTATAAAGCACAGCTACAGTAGTTGATTGAAAAGTCAGCAAGCTAACACACACACACACACCCAACAAATGGCACTGTCTGCCTATAGTCTTGACAGCAGCCCTGCACACTTGTGGACAGCTCAGGTGGAGCTGCTGTACATATCAATAGTATTAGTTGTATTTATATTTATATACCGCTTTTCAACATATGAATGGGAACTTGTGGCGCATAGACTTAAAAATACATAATTGCCCCATTAATTGAAGGCTGTTGCTGACCAGTTTCTTCCATCTAATTCTAAGACGAGGGGGAAGGGGCGTCACTGAATGTTTTTCCATAGTGCAGTACAATCTTCTGCTGAGTTAATTCTCCAAAGACTCTGGAATTGCTTGATACAATTTGTATGTCTGCATGAATGTGTGTGAATGTGTACAGTGACATAATGTTAATTTAAGCACAAATTTAAAATGCTTTTGATTGAAAGGAGAACAACATGTTCCATCCTAGACCAGTGACGGCGAACCTATGACACGCGTGTCAAAGGTGACACACCGCAATATTTGGGGTGACACACCAGCAATCACCAATAGCTGACAAAAACTGAGTTTGTTTTACTCATTTTTCATTGTTGTAATTATTTGATGTTTTTTTAAAGAATACATAGCACTAGACATGGTTGGACTGTATTTTTTGTTTAAATAAATGAATATAAAGAATTGTTTCTCTTTTATTTGGGAGGGGAGTTGACACACCAGCAGAGTCAAGTCAAGCATTTTCCTACGTTTTGACACACCAAGCCTAAAAGGTTCGCCATCACTGTCCTAGACTATTGGATTGCATCACTGAGATAATATTTACTATGGAAGTTTTCTTGTTTTCATTTGGGGTGGGAGAGGTGTACCTTTTGCTAGCATGTCCCATATTATGATACAGTTCTATGAGTTTGTTTGGTTTGTGGTTCTCAGCATGCATCCTAAGCAAATACACATTGCTTTGGTTCAGGATTGCAAACAGAAGTTGGACATGTATGTTATTGCAACATATTGTCAACTACAGAATTCAAGCTGTGTTGCATAAAAATTTGCCCACCATTATTGGGAGCAGGATATATATATACATAAGGGAATGTAAGAACTTTCTGGACTACAGCTGCATTGCTTGTATAAAAACTGGACTTAAAGCCATATAGAGGAAAACACACATCCTGCAAATACATATGTACAATCCACATGTATTTCCTTGCTTGAAAGCTTTACATCCTGCCTTTCTGACAACTGCTCAACTGGACATACCTTCTAAAACAGGGGCCTCCAAACTCCGGCCCAAAGGCCACATTCAGTGCTTCAACATAATCAATCAATCAATCAATCAATCAATCAACAGGTACTTATATACCGCTTTTCAACACAAAGTTCACAAAGCGGTTTACAGGTAAATAATAATAATAAAATTAAATGGCTCCCAGTCCCAAAGGGCTCACAATCTAAAAAAAAAAAAGGCAGACCACCAGCAATAGCCACTAGAAAGACTGTGCAGTGAAAAGAGACAATTACTCTCCCCCTGCTAAATATAAGAGGAACACCACTAAAGTGCCTCTTGCCCAGTTAGCAGGGGTTATCCTGGTCGTGATCATGATCCTGGTCATGGCATAGCAGTGGCAAAACCTTACCAGTCTGCTCCGCAGCCTCTGTTCTCCTTGCACAATTTTCTCAGTTTGAGACTCTTCGCAATCTTCTCACAATTGGCAACCACTTTCCCTCAGAAATCAGGGCACAGAGCCTTCTGAGGTGATGTGCAGCGGAAACGGCTGCCCTGAACGCCCATCAGCGCTCTCAAGCCAATGCTACTTTTAGTTTCGGCTTGAGAGCTTTAGCGCCAATGCGGGGGTGCCACTTGGCGCCTCCACATCGGCTCTAATGCCGTCACGTCAATGACATGGAGGGTGTACCAAGATGGCTGCCAGCTAACAACCTTGTTGTTGCTGTGCTCCGAGATTTTTTATCAGTAACCTAATTTTAACTTGATTGGGACTACAAATTTTATAACGTCTTCCTTTGACAAGGATTCCTCCTCAAGGATCTGCGGGTTTTATTAGTCTCTGTGAGCCATAAATATACGATTGCCTTGGATTGCCTTGGATTGCTTGGAACCAGTGAAGCTCTTCTTTGGTGGTTGAACCTAAGCGAACTACAATCCGTCACGTCAACGCTATGACATAGTGTTGATGCAATGGGCAGAGTAGGATTGCTCTGTTAATCTCAGTGTCAAGCCTGTTGCCTTGTTCTTCTGGTTCCTTGTCTCTCCTGCCTCCTACTCCAGCCACGGCTGTGACCCTTGGTCCTGTCCCTCCTAATCTTTCACAGGCACAGACTAAAGATTGGGAAAGTCCATTTAAATTACGCTGTTGCATCTGAACGAAGGCTCACGCTCCACAGAAAATGTATAATGTGTTATTTGATCACAAGCCACAACTGGGTCATTCTGGGAGGAAAAGAGTTAAGCCTTATCTCCTGTCCCTAGTCACTGCTGGTCCTTTTTTGGAAAGAGGGTATGCAGTTTACAAAAGGAAATGGTGTTTGATAAAGGGCTGGAAAATATTAGTCACAAAACAATGACTTCGTCTGATAGCAAAGACAATTTCAATACAAAAATAAATACATCTTCAGACAGTTTGGTTTGATCAGTGAAGATATCCTGAATGTGACAGAACAAACATCCTCTTATCAATGGTTCACTGAAGCCAATGGAACTTTTTCTTTTTAAAAAAAATTCACACTAACCACAAGCAATGTTTGCATGCAGGCCTATGATAATTAAGTCACACAGCAGTTTAGGCAGTTGAGGTCCAACTGCAGAGAGAAGAACTTAGTGATCTGAGGAAAACTGAGAGGGACACTTCAACATGGAATTTTTTGAAAACGCACAGCCCAAGTGTTGTTGTTGCTGTTGCTAAAAGAAACCTGTTCACAGCAGCCAGAATTTTGCACACAGATTTCAAACAGAAGCAAGTAATTCCCCTCAACGATTCAGTAAAAGCCTCTCAGCCCTGGAAGATATTGAGGTAAGTGCACAATCCACCTAATCCTGATGTATTTTTTCCCCCAACAGAAAGGGCACTTTTGAAAGGGTCAATTGCTCAAATTTTTAGGCAGACTTTTCTCCTAGACCAGCCTGTTCTGATCTATAAGTATCTTTCCCAACAAGTTCCTCATCTCATAGATACTTTAACTCCTACAAGGAACAACACAGTCATGCTCCTAATAACTCTAAGAATATAAGAACAGCCCCACTGGAACATTCGAAAGGCCCACCTAGTCCAGCTTCCTGTAGCTTTAAGGCATGTCTGTTGAATCTTGTGAAAGATGAATTCTCTTTGTATATGTTGTTCTACAGCTGTGAGTAGGGAAAACATGTGCCAAGTCACCACAAGGTGTTGCAATCATCATGTGACGCTCATGTTTTCTGAACCAGCCCTTTGGGTGTGAACACATTTAGAAGCATCATATTAATTTGAGGTGGGGGGTGTGCTTTTTAAATTTGTGGGGGGGGGAGGTTGCTTTTAGAGCTGCTGACTGCTTAGCATGTGGTTGTGATGGCATGCTGATGCAGTGACAGCAGCTCCTTCTGCTTTGCATGTGGAGTGAGTTGGTCTCTGCTAGTCGGCCAAAGTCCAGTTATAAAGCAACAGGGATCCATATGGGATCCATGTACCGGTATGTCACCAACTACCTGGCACAAATGGCCAGATATGAGTGTGACATGTGGGTGTATGTCAACAGCTATCTGGCCAAGGACGGAGAAGATCTCAGAGGATACAACAGAGAAGACCTTGACTATATAGCCACTCATAGAACTTCCAGGCATGAAATCATCTGCAACAGGGTCACTATAGAAAACCTAAGATATGGAGGTGGAGGAAATAAATGGTAGGAGACACTGCTTCTGGCAGACAGAGCCCAGAGCATTTAGAGCTTAAAGCAGAAGCTGGCAGAAGGAAGATCATGATCTGCTGGTAGATTTCTACTAGTGATGTGAGACAGATCAGCAATGGTCTCCAATCCCAATAGTATAATACCACCGATATTTAAAATGTTTTTTTTTTTAAAAAAAAAAAACCTTCTAAATTAGCCTTCTGGAATGAAGAAAGCCCAGGAAAAAAACTAGGAGTAGATTTCGGTGTGAATAGGCTATGCACTTGGTGCTGATACTAAATAAAATTGCTAGATACACTAAATATCCTTTTGCTCTGTTCCTGTACACTGTGAATGTCTGCCTCCTGAGCCACTGGTTGGGAGGAACTTGGCGATGAATAATAAAGAAGGCAAATCAATCCTGCAAGCCTGAGGTCTGCCCACCCCTGCTTTATATAAGTTAATGCCAGCAGCAGGGTTGTTGCAGATTCCTGGGTGGCAGGATTACTGTGGCAAGACAAGGTTAGGACTTGGAAAACTGGGGAAAAAAGTACACCAGTTCCCAGGATGCAAAAGTATTTTGCATGTTTTGAGATCTTCTAGCTTCTTGTGGCATGAGCATTTATAGCCAATTATCTATGTCAAAGAAGATACGGAATAGTCACAGGACATGGTCAGATGGATTGTTAACAACCTGTACAAAGGGCGTTCAGTGCCTGTTAAGTGTGGGAATATCTATCACTGAAAGGATCCACATTGGGCTAACGCAAGTAGCTACATAGGAGGTCAGGGCACGTGTAACTTGTTCGGTGTAACTGTGCAGAAAAGGAGGTTTTAGCAAGTGCAGCTTCTCATGCAAGTAGTAGGGAAAGCTGCATCTCCTAAAATGCTACACCTTTCTTAAATACACAGAAACACTGTATTCCTTGCATATCCACCTACCCAACACATCATGAAAGAGTCCAACAACCAAGCTGAGATGCTGTAATTGTTATTCAAAAACAATGAGGACCTGATCCAGAGGCACCCTCCATTTGCTGCCTATAGGCAGTTTTGCTCATAGGAGTAAAACAATTTGTGGGAGGCTGTGCTAGAGGTATACTGATGTGTGTTTATAGGCAGCTAGGCTGTGAAAGAAGTAGCTGTGTGCGTTACTTGTATTGATTTAGAAAAATCAATATGGTTGGATTTACTTGAATTTACTTTCATGCTGTTTTTTTTCCTGTTCATTCACTCACTGTATCTTGGTTTGCTGGTCTTTGGATATAAAGACAGCCATTCTCAAGCAAGATGAATGCTAGTGAGCTGCAGGAGAAATGCAAGTTTGCTATGAGACATAAGGGAAAGTAATTATGTTAGTCTTCTGTGAAGACAGTGGACATTGTCAGACAGGAGGCTGCCTGCTACATCTCTAAAAGACCCATTTCTCTGGCCTTGCCTCTTTCCCATCAAATTTCCCAGGAAGTAGAACATCCTGTCATGTTTCTTCACTGGGTGCAGCTAAATTATTCCTTCACTCTCCAAGGAGAGGGAGAGCAGAATCATCTGCCCTCAGGCTACAGAAGGACATGGAAGAGGTTTATAAAATTATGCCTGGTGTAAAGAACATTTTTCTCTCCCTCCCGTAGTTCGAGTCATCCAGCCTATTTGACTGGCAGAGGCATCAACAGGACAGAGCAAAGAAAGTATTTCTTCATGCAACACATTGTGAATGTATGGAATTCACTGCCACAAGGTGTGGTGATGACACTAGCTTAGAAGAAGGCTTGACAAGAGAATTGGACAATTTCATGTAGGCGAGGTCTATCACTGGCTGTTGGAAATGGAACGTCTATGCAGAGACAACATGCCATGAAAACGATGGATAGGAACAGCCAGAGAAGGCTGAGAACTTAGAGGCTTCTTGTTGGCCACTTTTAGAAGTAGACGCTACACCCGATCTGATCCAGGAGGGATTTTCTCTTTTATGACAAAACAATTGCATCTCTGCCTGAGCTTGCCGCTTACAAATCAGGTGCTGCAGCCAACAATGTGACTCAGGACCAAACCACACATGATATTAAACACAAAATGTGGCCCTGAATGTGCAGGTTTTCCTACTTAAATAGCATATTGAGGAGAAAATCTGTACGGACACATGGTGGTAGAAGGAACTGTAACCTTCTGTCCCCATTGTGGTCATACTCTACGTAGATTGGGAGTGTCCAACATAAACTGGGTGCGGCCCCCAGAAACTCTTTATCTGGCTGTCAGGGGCTCTAACAACAATGTTAGTTGCTTTCAACTGCTGAGCTGTGCTGAGCTGTGCTGAGGGGTTGTCTGCTTCAAGCTACCTTGAAAATATGATCAATATTGGAGTATTTTCTCCGCTTCGTGTGCAGCTAATGAGTACCAAAGTAAAAAGTACTTATTTCTGGTCATGATCTTTTTAATGACACTACTTCTTGCTTTATGACATCATTTCCAGGCCTTGGCAGGCAAATGAATGCTATTTGGCCCATTGTATGAAATACATTTGACTCCCCTGATCTAGATTGTCAGCCCCCCCCCACACACACACACACAAACGACTGCTATTTGCCCTAGGTGAGAGGGTCTCATTGGCATCAATGCGAATTTCTACCTTGAGCAAATAGCAGCCATGGGGGTGTGGCTCTAATCCATTTTGGGACTACAGCAGGGGCAAAGGAAATGATCTACAGTTTTTATCCCAGTTACCATCACCACTATTTAAGCTGGAAGAAAAACACATGCAGGGCGAAACGTTCTGAGTAGTGGTGGGTGAAGTAGTGAGCTTCTCTGTGAATGGGTAGTTTCTAGTCCTCCAGTTCATACGCATTCTAAAAATAAACCAGGGGATGGGGAGGACTCCAAATTTTAACTCAGAAAAGTAGTGTGTCAGAAGACTGGGAGAAGATTTCAGGTGTAGCAGCATGTCTTGGCAGCCCAAACTGAAAGTGGAGCTGAATTCTGTGTGTAGGCACAATGGCAGTTGCATGAATAGAACTTTTGTATCGGCCAAGCAAAAGCAAACTGACTTCATGCATTTATGATCAAAAACGTTTGAGTTTAAAAAAAGAACAGAGGGCAGCAGGGCACTGTGTTTAGGAAGTACACAAAGTTAGTTGCTCAACAAGCCCTAGAGCATATTTGCTTAACGCCTTTGGGTTTGTTCACTGTTTATTTTCCAGGAAACAGATGTCCTCTCCTTAAGATGGAAGTGTTCATACAGATATACCACTGAGAGAGAGAGAGAGAGAGAGAGAGAGAGAGAGAGAGAGAGAGAGAGAG
>JAJKFI010000098.1:2302834-2321767 GCA_029204185.1 Lerista edwardsae
GATAGATAGATAGATAGATAGATAGATAGATAGATAGATAGATAGATAGATAGATAGATAGATAGATAGATAGATAACCTTTATTGGCATTTCACAAACACAAAATACAAATACAATTTAGGTACAGATAAAATCGGCCAGAATCAAAAAGAACAAACCTAACCAGATTATCCTACCCAGAATTATCCTTTGGGTTTAGCCTTAGAGACTGCAGAATGATTCACAACCTTCAGTAGACATGGAGATAAATTCTAGGCAATTCTCTACATAGGAAAAAAAATGCTCTTTCCATGAAAATGTATGCATCATGCTACAAATGTATGCAGTCCTTAGAGCTACACCACAAGTTTGGAAAACCCAAATGAAAACATTGGCCCTGCCGCTTTCACCCCAATCCCCTTTTTGAATCATTCATTGCTTGATGAGTCACAGGAAATTTGAAAGAGCCAGAATTCTTCAGAGACAATAGATTCCACACATGATAAAGACGGGACGCTTCAGACTGGGTTCAAAAGGGCCACAAATTATTAATAAAATATTAAATTATTATTTAATAAAATAAAGAAACCAGGCAGGTTCTATTTTGTTCTGCTGAGCTCCATCCTCTACAGTGCGGCATCCCAATTCAAAGAGAGTGCCAAGATAGCAATGCCCTATATGTCAAGCAACATCACCCCCTAGCACCAGCATTCTAAAACAAGGCACCCCCCTCCAGTCCAGAATTCTAACACATGACCTACATGTGCAATCTTATGCCTGTGCATAGGGTTATTACCCAGAAATAATCCCCATTTATTTCAATGGGACTTACTCCTAGCAAAGTGTGCATAATTGCAGCCTCTCATGTTCTGCTGCTTGTGTAGACGTTCTGAGAAATGTTAACACAAAGCAGATAATGACAACTGTCATAAATGGGCTTTTGAATATGTTGGGGCAGAATTAAAAATTTAATGGTATGATCCTATGAATGTTTACTCTGAAGTAAGCCCTATTTGTTGTTTGTTGTTCAGTCACTAAGTCATGTCCGACTCTTCGCGACCCCATGGACCACAGCACGCCAGGCCTCCCTATTCTCCACTAGCTTCCGGAGTTCGCCCAATTTCATGTTCATCGCTTCGGTGACACTATCTAACCATCTCATCCTCTGCCGCCTCCTTCTCCTTTTGCCTTCCATCTTTCCCAGCATGAGGGTCTTTTTAGAAAAGAAACTTTTTAGAAACTTTTTAGAGTCCTCTCTTCTCATGAGGTGGCCAAAGTATTTGAGCTTCAGCTTCAGTATTTGAGCTTCAGCTTCAGGGAATCAGCTCCCTGATTCCAGGGAGCAATCAGGCTTGACTTCCTGTAGAATTGACCAATTGGATCTCCTTGCAGTCCAGGGGACTCTCAAGAGTCTTCTCCAACACCATAATTCAAAAGCATCTATTCTTCGGCGCTCTGCCTTTCTTATGGTCCAGCTCTCACAGCCATACATTCAATGGTGTCATTCAAATGATTTAGGAACAGGAACTCACTTTTGATTGGCACTTGTCGGGACCCCGGAACCAGCCACGGAGCCCGTTAGGATCCAGAACGCCCGTTCTGGTCCGTTCCCCCTGAATGACATCACTGCATACATTGCTACTGGGAAAACCATAGCTTTGACTTACTATATATTCAATAGGGCTTATGCCCAGGTAAGTATGTATAGGATTGCAGCTTTAAATGGGGAAAAATAATTAAAGAACTATTTAAAAAAAAACCTCAGGCAAAGAAGAAAGTAAGCATGTAAATAGCATTCAAATGTTGGTAAAACTTTCATTTACTACAGATAGACAAGTATCCTACAGAACAAAATTCTGAGTTAGAAGATACCTTAAGCCATGGCACCTTTTTGTGCCATTACCCCAATAGATAAATAAAAAATAAGACTGAGGACCTGTGATGTCCATTCCAGGGGCTTGGCAAGGCCCACCTTTAATTGCAGGGATCTGTATATTTAATTAATCTGTATTAATATACAGCGCATTGGCAAATGACGTCAAGATCTCAATGGTCATCCAAAGGTCTTCATTGAGTTCTCGGGCAAGCTGCAGTTTAATTAATTTGAGCAATTCAACGTTTTGTTTCCAATTTCACTTCTGTGTTAATAAGGCAGGACAAAAGCAGTTCATTAAACCTTTGTCAGAGGAGCAAAAGAGGTTTGTTTAATGAGTCATGTCAGCAGTCACTTCACATATCTGGTTAGCCAGGCACAGCAAAGAAGAGCATGTGGCTTAATTAAGTCTGTGAAAGGCCTGATTGCACTTTGCCTGATGAGGATGACCCATATTGTGGAAATCCTGGCTCTCCCCCCCCCCCCGCCCCACCCACTGCCTGAAGTTACCAGCCCACATTGCTAATAGCCTGTCTAGGAAAAGGACTTTCCTCTTTCTGATAAAATCTTCTTTTGTGGGATTCCCCTCCTGTCTATGAAAAATATGTATTACAGTTATGAGATGCTATAATTGTTGCAAAGCTGATTTCCTGTCTATAAACTTTGCTGCTATGTAAATATGGAACATTTTTCATTGGTGGAACAAGCATGAGGAGCAGAACAAAATGTGCCATCAAAGAAATGGAATGATTTGCAGTTTGAATAAAGAATGACCAAAATCTACCTTACTACACTTTGTATACTGCTTATGCAGATCTGAATATGTGGAAGATTCCTAAGTCTTGATAAGGCTAGTCAGTCATCTAGCAAATTCGTGAACACAGCAGCACACAGTAGACCTCCGCTATTTCTTGGAAACTTCATACTTCAAAACCAAACAAATTCAAAACGTCCAGGGCATTAAACTTAGATTTGTACGGGGGGGGGGGAACCAAGGACATGCTATTTGCCACTGCCTTGGTTTCTGGTCCTAGAATTCTTCAAGCCTTTGAGGAAATCTCACAGGCTTCTGCTGCAAAACATCCCTTAGTTCTTTCACAAATCCTCCTCATCCTGAGGCCTCCTGGGCTTGCCTCTTAAAGATGCAGTACCCAATCCTAGCAACTGCTGCATCCTGCCAAATCCATGGCAGATGCCAGGTGACTGCTGGGAAAAGCCCCGCCCCCTGCAATGGGACTCCTCGGGTCTCTGCTGGCTATCCCCAGTTCTGCCCCCTCCCTGGTCTTACCAGTCACTGGCACTGCTGGAGTGCTGGCAGCCCTTCCTCATCGTGCTAGAGTTGGTGCTCACACTAGCACTGACCCAGCGCCAGCACTCCCGCCTCTTTATGACACTCCCATGCTTTATGGCACGTTGTCACGTCCGTCTTGGGGGCCGGACCGATGCCCTGGATGGGGGAGGCCTGGGGAGCGGTCTGGGGGTCCTGAGGTGGTCCGAAGCGGCGCAAATAATCTTTTGCAGCCCTTGGGGGTCTTTTTACAGCCGTCTTTATTCGGGTTAATGCCTTCACATTCATCGGGCCCTGTTACCGCACAGGGTCCCGGTATAGATTACAAAGATCGGCGTCGGCGTCCCAAGCCCCCCAAAACCCCATCGTTCCTGGCCGTCTCCTTGGCCCACGGGGTGGTCCTAGGGGTTATATTCCTCTCGGGGGTGGCCCGGTGGGCAGGCCCTGAGACTAGGCTGCCTGGGGGGGGGGCTTCCCTTGTGGGGCTTCGGTGGCGCCACGGGCTCAGGGTCACCCACGGCAGGGCTGTTGCTTGGGTGGCTGGAGTCCTTCCTACCGTGCTCCAGGTTGGTCCCGGGATCCTCCCGGGTGCAGGCCTTCTCTGGTCTAGGCCTCGGGCCTGTGCCGGGTCCGGAGCGCGTACCCCCGCGGGGCCAGAGGGTGTCCGTCTGACCCTTTCCAAGGTTGGGCCTGGTAGCCCGTCCGGGGAGGGAGATCCGCAATCTCCCTGGGTCAACCCCTCCTCGGCCTTCCAGCTCAGGAGAGAGCGACCTCTCCCCAGCGTGGCTGGGCTCCTTATGAGCTGCTCAGCCAGCCGGCCAGGCCCCACCCCTTCCTGTGAGGGTGGGGCTTCCTCTGGGACTGCCTCCAGAGCTGACCTCATGGGCTGCTTTATTACCCTCACCCGGGCCAGCTGCTTGAGGCCTTGAGAGGCCTCAGCTGTGCCGGCTCTTCCCCGGTCCAGGTTGCTCCAACCTCTATTCAGGTAACCCAGGGAGGGGCCTTGTCCAGGGACCCTCACTAGCTTAGCCCCGGCCCCTCGGCCAGCCCGGGGACCCCCAGGGTGACACACGTTCATGACACTTTTAGCTGGCAGTACACATGTACAGCCAGCAGAAAGTCCCTTTGAATCAGGCCCACAGTCTAGAATTACTTTACAAGCACGGCAACTCATAGGATAAAGAGACAACTGATTAATGACAGAACTCCAGCCAAACCATTTTGCAAAGGGGGAGTTTCCATAGTATTGTGACAGAGACCAGCTTCAGTTTCTGACATTTCCAGTAGAAGAAACACCAATGGCAGAAATGTCACCCTAGCGATTCCTTGAAACTCTAAGTAGCCAGAAGAGACGAATCCAAATTTGGATGTACAATTTCAAAGTTCCTCAATATGTGAGTTTTCAGTTTTGTTAGCATCCCTTGGCTGCTTTGGTCATGCTGACAGTGGTCAGACATTATCTCTTAAAAGCTGTCAATCACCAAACCTCGTCAAATAGTAGTGCATGACATCTGTCAAATACTAAAACTACACTGCATGTCAGCTACCAAATACAACCAAACACTAAATTATCTAGCAGTGAATGTAGCACAACACGGCCAGTTCACACATCCCCATGCATGATGAGGTATGAGACCAAGTCTTGGCCTTGCTTATGATCTTCCAGGATCCCTGCTCATGTGGGGATCCCTGCTCATGTGCCCCTTTCTCATGAAAGCCAAATGTATGGCCTCTGAACACTGTGATCAGCAGGAATGCAGGTGTTGGGCAGGGGCAGGGCCAGTCGGCTTAGTCATACTCCCCTCCCCTGCTCAGTAAATGCAAGGAGACCAACATGAGACAAGGCTCATCTTGTGTAACCCGGCCCTTACACAAGTATGACCCCCATCCTATGTATGTCTACTCAGAAGCAAATTCCATTATAGTCAATGGGGCTTAATCCCATGGAAAGTGTGGATAGGATTGTGGCCTACATCTGTACATGGAGACACCCCACACACACTTTCTGCACAGGCCATGGATTCGATGGTTAGGGCACAATCCTAACCAACTTTCCAACACTGGCATAGCTGTGCCAATGGGGCATGTTCTGCATCCTGCAGTGTAGTAGTAGTCAAATCAGACACACACACCCATTGATTCTCTCAGAAACCGCCATGCCTCTTCACCTGGCTGCGAGCACACAGCCCAGCCAAGCCGCAAATAAATAAACTCTTAAAGACTGAACCTTGGTGGGAATTGAACACGCAGCTGAGACACCTCGGACTCCCAGCGACCATGTTTTAACTATTCAACAAAAGCAGGAACCTGGGATTCGAACTCGCGCAGCCGCCATGGCAACCAACAGCCGGCCGACCCAAGCGCACAACACCAGGAGCCGGCCGGCAGTTATCAGGACTAGCCACCCTTAACCTGCGGTCTCACCCCAGCACACGCCTTATCCAAACTGTTAACCGCAAGTCAATGAACCAGCGAGCAACTCCTGAGCCTTTCCTCGAAAGCACCGCTTGCCGGCTGTCAATCTCCGAGGCAGACAGGTCTTTCCCCGGAATCCCCGGCCACGTGGTTCAAGCGAACTGTCAAAAACCCCGAACTGTTAAAGTCTCCCCTTAAAGGGGAGGCTGACTTTATGAATGGGGTTTTCTGAATGAAAACTGTGTTTTGTGAATGGGAACGTGCTTTATAAGTGAGAGCAGTCATGCTGGGCTTCGTGCTTGTGCATACTGTGTAGGGGAAGATACAAAATGGCTGCCAATGGCCAAAATGGATGCCAGCTCCTTCAGGGAATGTGCCACTGCCATCGAGCCAGATCCTTGGGTCACGTCCTCAGCGCCGGCATCCACAACCTCTGCCAAAGAAATTTGCATGATAAACTTACATGAACTCAAACGAACTTTCTGCTGTGAATAGAATGAAATACCTCTTTCTTTGTGCATTGAAATGTGTGTCTGTAGAATGAATTGTCCTTTTGTGCCTGCAAGATGCATGTCTATCTTTGCCCATCCACTAACCCCACGCCTTTTGTCACCCACCTTCCCAGAACTCAATCAGCCCCCCAAAAACTCAATCAAGTACCTTTGTGCCCCAGCAATTAGCCACTACCCCAACCCTTTGTACACCAGCAATCAGCTCTCCTCCCAAGGCGCCGGTCACCCCTCAGGCGAGAGGGCATGTCTTGTGGAGTTCCCCAAACCCACTTTGGACCAATCAGAGTTCCCAAAGCCCCCAATGCACCAATAATCAAAGTAGAACTAGATAACTGAATTTGATTGGATGTTTTATTTTTCTCTTCATCTGCATGCATAAATGTATAAATGTACCTGTTTCTGTCAATTAGGCACGCTAGTAGGGTGCCCCTTTTGCATGCGCGTTTTGCAACCTGTAGCGTCTTTTAGTGCAATAAAATTATTTTCATTTTTCGGAACATCGAAGTCCAGCTGGCATTCTCTTCCGTCAATGGTCCCTTGGTAAGCTGCAGCAAGGAGATCCCAGGCCGCCCGGGATCAAAGGAGTTGGCCTGGAAGGGCTCTGTCCTTCCGGCAGCAACAGGAAGGGAAACACACGCCAGGGGAGCGAAACCTCAAATTGACAGCCCTTGGGCTTAAAGAGACAAGGGCCCGGAGAAATCGCCTTATTGGCTTGATTTCCTCCTACTTCAATGGAGGCTTTCTCAAGGTAAGGGAATGTTTGTTCCCTTACCTCAGAGCTGCATTGCCCTTACCCCGGTGCTGGAAAGTTGGTTAGGATTGCACTCTGAGGACATTGTAGCATACAGAGATCACCTTCTTCCAAATGGAAAGTCTGTTCCATTCCATTCCGTCCTTTTGTTTATGTCCCCATTAAGAGAGACCAGGGGGATGGTGACCAGAAATAGGATCTTTTCAGTAGTGGCACCAGTACTATGAAATTCCTTCCTCTTTGATATAACAACTCCCTCATTATTAGCCCTTCTAATCGAGGCCTGAAGACATTATTATTCCAAAAAGGCTTTTATACCCTTTAGGATCTTAGGGTATGATGACTGCAGACTGGCTCACAATTTTAATAATCATAATAATTTTTAATGTTTTAAGACTGATGAGTTTTTTTTATTCGGCTGCTTGCCAATGTGTATTTTATGGACTATGTATTTTGTTGTTTATGCATTTTCATTGGTTGTGAGCCACCTTGGGTGTGCTTCCAGGAGAAAGGCAGGAGAAATATCGAATAAAAATAATAACAACAACAATAACAATATAAACCATAGGATGCACTCTACACATGATAGAGAGGAGAGCTCTCCCACCCCATCCAACACAACCTGTTCAATACCTTCACCCAGGTGATCTCAGAGCAACCTGGTTTATTTATTTATTTCTTATACCACTTTCCAACATAAAAAGTTCTCAAAGCAATTTACAGACCAAACTCAGTAACTAACTTGTTCCCTGTCCCCAAAGGGCTCACAATCTAAACCATGCAAACTGTATTACACAAAGCAGCTTGCCCTAGCAAACAAATGAGGGCTCTTATATACTTTTCTGTGTCCTGTAAACACTTCAGCGTTGACTACATCAATTCGTAACTGCTTAGGCTGCAGGAGTGGGTGCAGGGGAAGGAGTTAAAATATCACTAAATTTTACAGGAAACAGCTGGTGCTGGGTTCAGGCCTGAATCATCGTTATGTTTTTCCTTAGGTTTGTCATACTTTAAACAGACAAATCCTAAGCCTGTTTACTGAGAAGTAAGTCCCACTGAGTTTCGTGAAACCTACTTTCCTAGCAAGTATGTTTAGACATACAGACGATGGCACCTATTTAGGAATCCATTAACCACAATCTGGATTCTCAAATGAAACTTTATTAAGGTATAGATAATATTACAAATGCCTGGAAACGGAGAAAGAGCTACAAACATTGTTTATTCTGTATTATACAGATCTGACATTTACAGTTAAAATATGAAGGTTTGCCTCTTACACTGGATTTCCTTTGCTTATTAGCTGATGAACACCATTACCTTATATCGGATCGCACCGTTCACAATAACAGAAGTGAATAGCAGCTGCCACAACAAAGTCTGAGAGCCACTTATTTCAACACTGCCAGGAAAAACATTTGAATGCCATTCAATTGCACTTGCCAGTTGTGCCCTGCATCTCAACATCAGTGCTCCTGTTAACTGGGAATATTCTAAGAGGAACAGTAAAGGGTGAGGTCTCATCATCCTTCATCCATCTTCTGCCAGCCACTTAGTGGACCCAACAGTGTAAGACCATAAATGGAAAACTAAAGCAATGTGCTCAACCCAGGGCTTTCCAAACTTTGCAGAGCCCTGGCAGACATCATTTCCGGCCTGAATTAAAACAGCCACACACTGGCCATATTGATTTTTATTATTACACCTATATTCAGTTTTTCTTCGCAGGTGGCTCTCCAGGTGGGTCCCAGGCAGCCATCCCTACAGTGTCCAGTTTGTTTCCACATGTGCCCTCAGATCGTATCCTAGGGACACTTCATTCCTACAATGGAAAAAAAGTGACTTCAGCATGTGAAAAGGTAGGAACTGCCTCCCTTCCAGGAAGCTCGCTCTTCTGCCAGAGCTGCCATATTGAGTCTGCCTGCAGACTGGAAGAAGCCCATCAGGACTGGAAGACTGGGGAAAAGATGCAATGGGTGATATCATGTGAAAGCAGGTGAACGTGCTGCCTCTCTGTTTGTGGAGCGACTGGAGCCTAGGTTGTGGAGCCTAGGTTGCTAGGCAGGACGCTGAAGGCCAGGACCCCCAAGGTAGCGTTCTCAGAAGTGCTACCCGTTCCACGTGCAGGGCCAGCTAGGCAGGCGGAGATCAGGGGTCTCAATGCGTGGATGAGACGGTGGTGTCGGGAGGAAGGGTTTAGATTCGTTAGGCACTGGGGGACACTCTGGGACAAGCCAGGCCTGTACAAGAGGGATGGGCTTCACTTGAACCAAAATGGAACCAGGCTGCTGGCGCTTAATATTAAAAAGGTGGCAGAGCAGCTTTTAAACTGATCCCTGGGGGAAAGCCGACAGGAGCCGAGCGGCGTCCGGTTCGGAACTCCTCATCCCTAAGGGAAGAGGAGGGTGGAGGAATACCAAAGAGTAATGGAGGAGTAGGAAATAGAACTTCTAAGCTGAGTGTAAGTGACAGTTTGTCCAGTAAAAAGAGAGGAGGGGAAAAAGGATCAAAAAACAGTCCCTCTTTAAAGAACCCCATATATAGGTGTTATTATGCGAATGCTCGAAGTCTCCAAGCAAAGATGGGGGAACTGGAATGTTTGGTGGCTAGGGAAAACATTGATATAGTAGGCATAACGGAAACCTGGTGGAGTGCACAGAACCAGTGGGATACTGCCATCCCAGGCTATAAACTCTATAGGAGGGACAGGGAAGGGCGTGTTGGCGGAGGGGTGGCCATCTATATCAAAGAAGGGATTGAATCCAGCAGAGTAGAAACTGAAGGTGGGCCAGACTCCACCATGGAGTCACTGTGGGTTAAACTGCCGGGCCGTAAGAGCAATGTAATAGTGGGGGTGTGCTATCGTCCTCCCGATCAAAAACTTGAAGGTGACCTTGAAATGAGGAAACAAATCAGAGCAGTGACCAACAGAGGCAGGATTGTAATCATGGGGGACTTCAATTATCCTCATATTGACTGGGTCAACTGCTGCTCTGGTCAAGAAAGAGAGACCGGATTCCTTGACGAACTGAATGACTGTGCCTTAGAGCAACTAGTCATGGAGCCGACCAGAGGACAGGCGACTCTGGATTCAATATTGTGTGGTACTCGGGACCTAGTTAGGGATGTAAGTGTTACTGAGCCATTGGGGAACAGTGACCATGCTGCGATTGGTTTTGCCATGCATGTCCAGGATAGAGTGCAGAGCAAATCTGACACAAGAACCCTTGACTTTCGAAGGGCAGATTTCCCTCAGATGAGGAGACTAGTTAAGACAGAAATTGAAAGGGAAGGTAAAAAGAGTCCAATCCCTCCAGGCTGCATGGAGGCTGTTTAAAAAAACAGTAGTAGAGGCCCAGCGGAAGTGTATACCGCAAAGAAAGAAGGGTTTGACAAGGTCCAGGAGGGTGCCTGCATGGCTGACAAACAAAGTTAGAGAAGCTGTAAAGAGCAAAGAAGCTTCTTTCCGTCAATGGAAGTCTTGCCCCAGTGAGGAGAATAAAAAGGAACATAAACTCTGGCAAAAGACAAGTAAGAAGGTGATACGGGAGGCCAAGAAAGCGTTTGAGGAACGCATGGCTAGCAACATAAAAGGGAATAATAAAAGCTTCTTCAAATATGTTAGAAGCAGAAAACCTGCCAGAGAGGCGGTTGGCCCGCTGGATGGTGAGGGAGGGAAAGATGAGATAAAAGGGGACTTGGAGATTGCAGAGAAATTGAATGAATTCTTTGCATCTGTCTTCACAGCAGAAGAACTTGGGCAGATACCACAGCCCGAACAGCCCTTCCTAATGAAGGAATTAAATCAGATACTGGTTAATAAAGAAGATGTTTTAGATCAAATTGATAAACTACATTTAAATAAGTCACCAGGCCCAGATGGTATACACCCAAGAGTAATTAAGGAACTAAAGAATGAAGTTGCTGACCTCTTAACTAGAGTATGCAACTTGTCCCTTCAAATGGCCACGGTGCCAGAGGATTGGAGGATAGCCAATGTCACGCCAATCTTTAAAAAAGGGAGAAGGGGGGACCCTGGAAACTACAGGCCGGTCTAGTCAGCCTAACGTCTGTTCCGGGTAAGATGGTGGAAAGCCTCATCAAAGATAAAATCCTAAAACACGTAGAGGAACAAGTACTGCTAAAGGAAAGTCAGCATGGCTTCTGTAAGGGTAGGTCTTGCCTCACAAACCTTTTGGAATTCTTTGAAAAGGTCAACAGGCACGTGGATGTGGGTGAACCTGTGGATATCATATACCTAGATTTTCAGAAGGCATTTGACAAGGTCCCCCACCAAAGACTGCTGAAGAAACTTCACAGTCAGGGAATAAGAGGGCAGGTCCTCTTATGGATCCAGAATTGGTTGAGGGCCAGGAAACAGAGAGTGGGGGTCAATGGGCAATTTTCACAATGGAGAGAGGTGAAAAGTGGAGTGCCCCAGGGATCTGTCTTGGGGCCCGTGCTTTTTAACTTATTCATAAATGACCTGGAGACAGGGATAAGCAGCGAGGTGGCTAAGTTTGCAGATGACACTAAACTTTTCCGGGTGGTAAAAACCAGAAAGGATTGTGAAGAGCTCCAGAATGATCTCTCCAAGTTGGAGGAATGGGCAGCCAAATGGCAGATGCGTTTTAACGTAGACAAATGTAAAGTGATGCACGTTGGGGCCAAAAACCAAAACTTTACCTATAGGCTAATGGGTTCTGAGCTGTCTGTGACAGCTCAGGAGAGAGATCTTGGGGTGCTGGTGGACAATTCAATGAAGGTATCGACCCAGTGTGCGTCAGCAATTAAGAAGGCCAATTCCATGCTTGGGGTAATTAAAAAAGGGGTTGAGAATAAAACAGCCAATATTATCATGCCATTGTACAAATCGATGGTAAGGCCACACCTGGAATATTGTGTCCAGTTCTGGTCGCCGCATCTCAAAAAGGACATAGTGGAGTTGGAAAAGGTGCAGAAGAGAGCAACTAAAATGATTACGGGGCTGGGGCACCTCCCTTATGAAGAAAGACTGCAGCGTTTGGGGCTCTTCAGTCTAGAAAAAAGGCGCCTGAGGGGGGACATGATTGAGACATACAAAATTATGCATGGAAGGGATAGAGTCTATAGAGGGATGTTCTTTTCCCTCTCTCAAAACACCAGAACCAGGGGGCATCCGCTAAAACTGAGGGTTGGGAGAGTTAAAACAGATAAAAGGAAGTACTTTTTTACCCAGCGGGTAGTTAATCTGTGGAACTCCTTGCCACAGGAGGTGGTGATGGCATCTGGTCTTGATGCCTTCAAGAGGGGATTGGACAGATATCTGGAGGAAAGGTCCATCGTGGGCTATAGGCAATGATGGATTGTGCAACCTCCTTACAAAGGTGATGGGCTACTGGTACCGGGTGCAAGGGAGTGGCAACAGGATGCAAGCATCTTGTAGTCTCATGCCTTCCTGGGGCACCTGGTGGGCCGCTGTGAGATACAGGAAGCTGGACTAGATGGGCCTTTGGCCTGATCCAGCAGGGCTCTTCTTATGTTCTTATGTTCTTATGACTGAATGGTCCCAGAGTTGGCCCAGCCATGAGAGTGTTTGAACACTTTGCCTCAAGTCATGGGATAGGAAAAGTGGCAAGCTGGGAGGTGCATGCCCTACACTCTGCTCACTCACTACCTCTCCAAGCCCATGCCGACCTAGCAGTTCTGTAGCCCTAAGAAAAGCCTGGGACCTGTTTACCTCTGCTAACCTTCACCACCACTTCTTATGATGTCAGAGCCAGTAGAGAGAATGTTGGAAGCTGGGAGATTTTAGGATGGGGCTGCTGGGCAGGCAGCATGCCAGAAAGCAGGTGTACCAAGCCACACCTCAATAATCCAATCATGCTTAAAGAGGAGATGGAGCAGAATTACACAGAAATTGGTTAGAACAAAGGGTCTGTAGCTCCATAGTAGAGCAATGGTACTGCCTGCCTAAAGGTCCCAGATTCAATCCTTGGCATCTCCAGGGAAGGCTGCAAAAGACCCTTGACTGAAACCCTGGACAATCACTGCCAGTTAGAGTAGACATATCCATATCCCAGCAAACTATATATGTATGTTCAACTAAGCCCAGAACAGCAAAACACAAAGCATGCTTATGCTTATGCATATAAGCTTATGCATGCTTATGCTCTCTCTATATATATACATGCAACATGCCTCTCCAGGCATGCATACATTTGCTTGCCAGTTCATCGGGAGCAAATGGCCAGGCTTTCTGGTTGGAAGGATGTCCTCCAACAACAATCAATCAATCAATCAATCAACAGGTACTTATATACCGCTTTTCAACACGAAGTTCACAAAGCGGTTTACAGGCAAATAATAATAATAATAAAATTAAATGGGTCCCTGTCCCAAAGGGCTCACAATCTAAAAAGAAAAAAAGGCAAACCACCAGCAACAGCCACTAGAAAGACTGCACAGGGGTGAAGAGGGACAATTACTCTCCCCCTGCTAAATATAAGAGAAACACCACTTGGAAAAGTGCCTCTTGCCCAGTTAGCAGGGGTACACACATACTGTATCTTCTCACTCACTAGCAATTTGGAGGTGATAAAAAACAGTAGGACCCTCTCCCACTGTTTCTTATCTTTACAAATCTTAGCACAAATGAGAGAAGCCCTGCCTTCTCTCCTAACTATCTGGCAAGTGCAGAAAGCTTGAAGAAAGGGCACAATCTTCTCTGAATTTTGCAGCAGTTTGGGGAATATAAGAAATAGCACGGGTCCCTCCTGTTATTTCTTATCCATATCCCAGCAAACCATACCCCAGCACTGCTTATCTCTGAAGCTCTGTGTGCGTGTGCAAGAGTGAAAGTGAGAGTATTCTTTTACTTGCACAGATCAGAAACAGTGGGAAGAATTATTGTGTTTTTCACCACCACCACATTGCAGCACAAGGGAGAGAAGAACCCACCTCCCGCTGAAGCCTCTAAGCAGAACTTAGGGGGCAGGGAATGGGTTGGTGAGAAGCACAAACAGGGGTTACCAGGTGAGGCACACCAATATTTGTGAACAGATTTCTGTCTAGATTCCTGAATGTAGTATAACTTGGCTCACAGTGTGCCTTCTTCTTATTTAGCCAGTGTGTATGGCTAACTATGTGAGTCATACCTGATGATAGACAACGATGTCCTCATTAATGGCCTTCAGCAACTTGTGTTTGCGCCAGGTCATTAGAATTCATTTCACACCTCATCTGTACATTTGTAAATAAATGAGTTATTACATAAGGCACCACAAGTCTTCAATTTGCTATACTCACAAACTGACCCTGGCAGTTTCCTACCATTCAGGGACAGTTAAATAATATTTTAAAGAAAGCACGTTTTAATGTAGCAATTCAGTTAAGGGCATTTGGAAACTACAGGTTGGATCATTGTATTCAAAACGGAGGGGTTTGGGTGTGAATCAATGTGCTGTACCCTACAATGCACACAGGGTATTCTCAATCTACATGCTGACCAGGGACATGTGGTGAGGAAAGGCAAGGGAGCAGTGGTGTCATCTACAAATAAGGAATGGGAACGTTGGGCGGGACTTGGGTAGGAGTTCTGCATGATTGGCAGCCCGCCCGTTTCGTTCCGCGGCTGCCCTGGCCTCGGGGGGGCTGCCCCCCGGTTTGCATGCCCCACCGCTGCTCGCCCAGGCTCCGGCGCCCCCCGTCTCCCCTGGCGAGCAGGCACACACACACCCCGAGGCCAGGGCAGCTGCGGAACGGGATGGGCGGGCAGCCAATCACGCGGAAGTCCCGCAGAAGTCCCGCCCAGCATTCCCGTTCCTTATTTGTAGATGACACCACTGCAGGGGAGGCTGAAGTTCTCATGTCATGTCAAGAGCATTTCTGAGGCCTGTAGAGGCGAAGCATCAGAAACGCTCCCAGAGGCGTTTTAAAACACCTGGTTTTCTGGTTTTCACTGAATGAAAATTGGAAATGTGGTTTAAACACCACTGGGAGTGTTTCTGATGCTTGCGAACCATGGCATCAGCATTGAATTCAGCAGGACTTAAATGACATGGTGTCACATCTGATGTACTGAGAATCCTGCACCAGAGCAAAGCCTTCGAATCTTTTTCAACACTATTAGTCCACAGAAACCTATTAATATGGAAACTAGGTAGCTGACCAAGGGGAATAGTGCCTAATGGTTTGCGCTCAGTGCACTCTCCACTTCACTGATTTGCTAGGTCAGCAGCTGAATGAGGGAGAACTGGTTGATATCTCCTGTCACCATCCCAGTCTAAGGAAAGCAGGAAACGTGGGCCTATCTGGGAAAAATGTCCCTTCTCAGGAAATCTCAGAACCCAGTGGCTCTGGTTTGAAACCCAGTCATGCCCACAAGGTATCAGGCATGACAACCCACTGAATTACCAGTGACCATGAACTGGACAGGCAAGGAATCAAAATAGAACCAGATTAAAACACACAACAACAACAACAGCAGCAGCAGCAGCAGCAGCAGCAACAACAACAACAACAACAACAAGAAACGAATAGAGGAAAGGGAACAGAAATAAGTACAAGAGGGTGGTGAAAAGCAGGAATGTACAAGTCATCATTACTCATTTGAAAAGAGAACGTATTATTTAAAAAAAAATCCTTATATTGCTCCTCCAATTGATACATAACAAATGTAGTATTTTAAATTCTGTGCAGATTTTCAGTCTCCGGACTTGGCTGGATAGACACAAAGAGACAGCTTGACAAAACCAGATGTAGTAACTGGCTTGGATATGAAAAAAAGCAAATGAAACAATGTTATGGCCTAATTCTATCCTTATGAGGTCCACCAGCAATGCAACCTCTCTTCTGGTCTGCATAATACACCTGCTGGTGCAAAGGCTGGAAGACTGTGTACTACCAGTAGTGCCATGCAGAACAGCTGCCAGCAAGATTTGTTAGCAGAGAGGCCAAAAGGGGGCAGGAATCAGAAGCATGCTGTGGAGGTACCAGCATCTGATGTATCCAGAGCTCTTTCCTGGGCCTGGCAGACTCCAAAAAGGCTCCTCAAATCTGAAGAGTCTCACAGGGGACCAGACAGCAGCCAGCGAGGTAAGTAATGTTAGTCCAGCAAAGTTTGGCTGGCACAAGGGACACCATAATGTATGTTCAGACCACTCTTGGAGTCAGAGAGGCAGCACAAAGACGTGCACCATCCTCCCTGACTCCAAGAGTAGTCCAAACACGCTTTATGGTGTCCCTTGTGCCAGCCAAACTTTGCTGGACTAACTATGCTGGCATAACTTCAGGTTAGGATTGTGTCCTTAATGTATCTAGCTATAAATATAGTCCATATTGCCAGCTGCTTATGTTATACTAGGAATACTGGTCTTCTATACTTACTGGAGTGTGTCTTCTGTGAGTCGGTAGCTGATTCCACCAGCAGATCTGATGAAACATGCCAAGCATCTTTATCATATTTATTTAAATTTATTCTTTACACTTTTATATCACCCTTCCTCCAAGGAGGTCAAGTTGGAGGGTTTCATCCACCAATGGTATCTGGTAATGAAGATCTGGAACGCTGGGCGGGACTTACGTGTGATTGGCAGCCCGTCCGTTCCGTTCCCGCCGCCTGCCCGCCCGCTGCTCGGGCTGCCCCCAGTTGGCACGCCCCACTGCTGCTCGCCCAGGCACCCAGCACCCCCCCACCCATCCCCCCCGGCGAGCAGGCGCCCCCTCCGAGGCCAGGGCAGCCCACGTGGCGGGCGGGCAGGCGGCGGAACCGAACGGACGGGCTGCCAATCACACGTAAGTCCCGCCCAGCATTCCGGATCTTCATTACCAGATACCATCGCTGGTTTCATCCCTCCTTTTGTTCTCACAACAACCCTGTAAGGTAGGTCAAGCTGAGAGATAGTGACTGGCCCAAAGTCAGCCTGGAAACTTCATTGCTGAACAAGGATTTGAGTCTGAATCTGCGAGTCTAAGGGCACAGTCCTAACCAACTTTCCAGCACTGACATAGCTGTGCCAATGGGGCATGTGCTGCATCCTGCAGTGGAGCAGTAGTCATGGAGGCCTCCTCAAGGTAAGGGAATGTTTGTTCCCTTACCTCAGAACTGCATTGCCCTTACCCCAGAGCTGGCAAGTTGTTTAAGGTTGCACCCTCAGTCTACCACTACACCATTCTGGCTTCGATATAAATATATTTCTACTCTGCCTCCCCACCCCCAAAAATCAGGTTAAATAGCGAGCATGTTGATATTGTGATAGGGTTACCTGATTGTGTGAGGGAAAACCAGCAGGACACTCCATCTCCTGTACCTCAGCATGTGGGCTTAGCTGCAGGCCAATCACAGCAGGAGGGCTAGTTAAGACCACTATCTCTGGGGCAACTGGTCAGATCGATCCACATTCTGTACATCTAGTTTTTTGAGAATGGTGCTTCAAAGCAAGAACCTCAGAAGAGCACCCCACAGTAATGACTGCTGCAGCTAGAAAGCCAAGCAGTCTCTCTGGAAGGCTACAATGGCCCAAAAGGGGTCTGGGAAACTAAAAATGTCAAAAAATAAGAAGAAAAAGGAGGTAAGGGCTGGGCATTCTTCACTTGCACACTAAGTCCTCCCCAGTTATATAAACTTTGCCACTTAAAAGTAGGCATAGGACAAGGTTGGAGTTTGAACAACGTGATCTAGGCTACCACCTACTAACCCAATAAGGTGCTTAAGATAGAGTGGTTATCTGTATAAGCAGATTTATTTCCCAAAGACGGATAACTACCATTTAATAGCACATTGAAGGTGCTTTCTGTGCCCAAAGAATAATAGCAGCTTAACTCCAATTGCTTTGGCTTCATTTCACTTGTGGATTAGGTGGCAATAATCTAAAGTTACACAGTGCCATTCACAGTGTGCTTTGGTTGGCCAAGTGTGTGAGTCATCCAATATCACATAGGTTTATGTAACCAAACCAAGTAAAGTGTCAATATTTGCAATACGTTATGTTGTTCCAGAACACCTAGGACAATTTGACAGATATCGTTGACTAATTTCTAATTAAAGGATCTTGTGGCGGTCTATATACAACTTGTAAAGAGTAGGCAAATATCAAGGCTAGCTCGTGTGAATTTTTGTCTTTCACAATGCAAGGGGGACATGTGTGTGTGCGTGTGTGCAAGGCTGGCCCGCAACCTGCTGGAGCTTGAGGCTGCGTGACAAATGGTGCCCCTGCCCTTACCAATGGATGCATCAGCCGCCAGTGGAGGACAGTGGGAAGGGGCCGAGATGGGTGCCATCTGCCAATCTGTTCCCTGGGGCAACTGTTTCAGTTGGCCTCATATATATAGGCTGGCCCTCTGCATGTGTGTGTGTGTGTGTGCGTGTGTGCATGTGTGTGTGCACGCTCGCTCGCTCATGTACATGTGAATTAGAGAGGTGAGAACTATATCTCTGCTGGGAGCCAAGAAGTACCTAGTCTGAGGGGGAAATGGCACCTGAAGCCCTCCTCCCAATGCCAGCCCTGCTGCCCTTGTATGCACATGCGCACAAGCCATCTATTTCAGCTTAGTAGCAAAGAATGAGAGGCAAAGTGAGGATGAGGGGTGCAGCCCTGTCATCTTCCACCCCCTTCTCTTCCGTGAGCAAAAAGAATAAAGCTCTCTAACCCTGTCCCCCACCTCCTCCTTTGCAACTGAGGAGGAGGAGAGGGGAAGAGAACAGCAGCAATTCTCTTCACCATCTTGAATCAGACTTGCCAAAGCCACGCTACCTCCCCCTCTCCCAGCCTTTTTGTTTCCGTCTTGTTGCTCCATTGCTCATCTCCGAAACAGTGGCACAAAAGAAGGTGGAATTGCTCATCTCCGAAACAGTGGCACAAAAGAAGGTGGAAGCTAGGAGAAGTGGCACTGGGCAGTCGTTCTCCCAGCATCCTTGTTCCACCCCACTTTGCTGTGCTATTTCAAAACATGCAGAGGCAGAGTGAGGAATAAAAGGAGAGGGAGCAAGTAGGGGTTAGGTGGCTGCAGAGGTAGTTGAGTTCAGAGCCTCTTGGCTAGGCCAGACCTAGAAATGCTAAAAATGATTGTGAAAATGACCCCTTGAAAACGTGTGTGTGTGTGTGTGTGTGTGTGTGTGTGTGTGTGTGTGTGTGTG
>JAJKFI010000098.1:2321777-2415316 GCA_029204185.1 Lerista edwardsae
TGTGTGTGTGTGTGTGTGTGTGTGTGTGTGTGTGTGTGTGTGTGTGTAATAGCAGCTCTGTCATGTAAGGTTTGTTTCACTGTGAAACACAAAGCACACAAGATTATTGGGTTGTGGAGGACTGTAGAACCTGCTTGATTGGCTTCCTGATTAAACAATGAAGATAAGTAAATAACCTGCCCTGGTAAAAAGAAAAAAAAAACAGTTTACTATGTCCTGCTAAATATTTGCCTGCTGGCCTGTCCACCTGCATGATTGATTGGAATCCAGAGGTACATGAGACCATTATCATCACAGTAGATTACAAGAGTTAGCAATTTTTTTTTTACCTGAAGGAAGGGTAAATGTGCACATTAATGATGCTGTTGATTCCTGCTTGTACCGGTTTCTGTAAGCCAATGTGACTGTTAATCCCACTTCCATACAGCTCTTAAGGTCAGGCGACTTGCGGTCACGAGGGCCAAGCTACTCAGATCACGGGCAATTGTGTGTGCGAGGTGTTCATCATGGTGGAATGCAATCGGAAGCAGCCGTGATGTGCATCTGTCCTGCTGGGCCACAACAGGCTCCGCAGCAACAGGAAACCGTTCTAAGTGCATTATTGCTTAGCAGTGTCATCTTGGAAAACGTGGCATGTGAAAAGAGGGCAGGGTTCCCCAGTTCAGTTTATCATGCTGCTAACGTGAGTTTAGACAGGAATCCTGAAAATCTGATTTCCTGACTCTGACTGCCTGATCCTGTCACCCACCATGAGCACTGATGCAGCTCTGCCATTGGAGCACCTGCTTCATCCAATAGTGGGGGTGGGGTGGGGGAGGGTCAGCCAGCAGGAGGTAAGTAAAAACATTTATTTACCCCTGATAAGCTACCCAATTGCCTATGAGAGCGCAATCCTAACCTGGAGTTAGGCCGGCACAGTTAGGCCAGCACAACAGTTTGGACACTGTAAAGTATGTTGGACCACTCAAAGCCAGAGAGGCCAGCACACAGATGTGTACCATCCTCCCTGACTCCGAGAGTGGTCCAAACGCGCTTTACAGTGGCCTTTATGCCAGCCAAGTTTTGCTGGCCTAACTGTGCCGGCCTAACTCCAGGTTAGGATTGTGTCCTTCAGTTTGACTTTTTGGTAATAAAGCACATATATCTATATACAGTATATAAAAGAGAACGTGTGTTTGTGTGTACGTGTGTACGTGCGTGCGTGCGTGCGTACGTATGTTCCGCATAGGCTCCGCAACGCTTGGAGCAATTGACACCAAACTTGGCACGCATACACCTTGCGGTCTGGCGACAAACAATGGGGAGGTCAGACCCCCCTAGGACCCCCAGGGATGGGGGTGCAGGGGTAAAATGTAAACATGATAGCGAACGGCCGACATCAGTGTCTAATCTGTTGTTTCCAGTGTCGCCAAGACGACCGGCGATGCCCCCAACGCCATTGGACTCTGGGTTCAGCCCCCCCTCAGCATGGGGGGGGCAAGAAGGGGCGCAAAACAAACCGTCCACCATGCCCTCCTGGAACACCTAGACCGATTGACGCCAAACTTGGCATGCATGTGCCTTCCAGTCTGGCGACAAACACTGGGGGGGGGGTCAGATCCCCCTAGGACTCCCGGGGGTGGGGGTCCGGGGGGGCATGTGAAAATGCTCAAAAACAGCAGAAATTGGCGTCGAATCCATAGTTTCCGGGGTCGCTGAGTCAAACGGCAACACTTCCAACGCCGGTTGAGTCCGGGTTTGGCCCCCACTCAGCGTGGGGGGTGGGAAGGGGTGCGAAACAAAACGTCCTCCATGCCCTGCTGGAACGCCTGGACCGATTACCACCAAACTCGGCATGCGCAAGCCTTGCGGCCTGGCCACAAACACTGTGGGGGTCGCCCCCTTAGCGCCCCCAAGGGTGGGGTGCACAGGGGGCCCCACATGAAAATGGTTGAAAATGGTCGAAATCGGCATGGAATCCGTAGTTTCCAGGGTCGCTGAGACGAGTGCCGATGCTCCCTACTCCGTTGGAGTCTGGGTTTGGCCCCCCCTCGGCATGGGGGGCCAGAAGGGGTGCGAAACAAAATGTTTGACATGCCCCGCTGGAACGCCTGGACTGAGTGGCACCAAACTCAGCATGCGGATGCCTGGCAGCCTGGTGACATACACTGCAGGGGGCTTGGCCCCCTACCGCCCCCAGGAGTAGGGGTACGCAGGGGGCCCCACGTGAAAATGGTCGAAAACAGCTGAAATTGGTGTTGGATCCATAGTTTCTGGGGCCACCGAGAAGACCAATGATGCTCCCGACGCCATTGGAGTCCAGGTTCGGCCCACCCCCGACGTGGAGACAAGAAGGGGTGCGAAACAAAACGTCCGCCATGCCCCGCTGGAACGCCTTGAGCGATTGACATCAGTATGCTTTATGGTCTGGGGAAAAACACTGCGGGGGTCAGACCCCCCTACCGCCCCCAGGGGTGGGGGTCCACAGGGGGCCCCATGTGAAAATGGTCAAAAACTGCCAAAATCGGTGTCAAATCCATAGAGTCCAGGGTCGCCGAGACGAATGGCAACACTCCCGATGCCGTTTGAGTCCACGTTTGGACTTGGCATAATTTGTTGCCCGGGCAACACCAGGTAAAAAAAGCTAGTTTAAAATATTGCAGTGCCACCCTTCTCTTTGATGCCAGTTTCTTATGTATGATGAATACAGATAACAGAGACTGAAAATCTGTACAGAATTTAAAATACTACGTTTATTATGTATCAACTTGAGAAGCAATATACGGATTTTTTTAACAAAAGGTTCTCCTCTTTTCAAATGAATAATGATGACTTCTACATTCCTCTCTTATTCTTTCTTACTTTTTAGATTACATTCCTGCCTTGTTATTATAATGTAATTATTATTGTGCCTTTTGTTCTCTGGCGGCATACATGCTAGGAAAAATCGTGAGTTTACCATACTGTGTACCATGTCTCATCACAGGGTTCTTCCAAAACACATGGAAGCATGTTTCAACCTCCGCAGGCCTAAAAACGACTCGTGAAACTCACCCACACACCAACACCTCATCTCCCTCTTAGTGTGAGTAGGCAATCAAATGAGTCACTGGTGTTCCCTTCTGGAAGAACTGTAAAAAGCTGCTGCTTTTTTTGTTCAGGGAGGAACAAATAATTTCTGCCTTGTAACACACACAGATTTAGAATTCCTTTAGGGAAGCTCCCAAAAAAATTAGCTGTTATTTAAACAATTAAAATAGTAGCTCCTTGAATTCCACAAATAACTAATGTAAGCTACCATTTTCCCCAAAGTTTCTCCCTTCTGCTTTCAAATAAGGAAAGATCTCTGCTGCTGCCTGATCTATTATATAATGCATCTTTTGTGCTACATGAATAAGTGGTATGTCCAGTGATGTCATGCAGGGGGAACGCGGGGGAACTCAGTTCCACTAGTTAAAATTAGGGCTGACTCTGCCCACTTCACCCCCCCTTTTTAGAAAACCAGTGCCAAAATAAGACAGAGTCTGAAAAACAGTCCCTGGCTCTCATTTATGCTTTGCAGTAGTTTTGCCTCTAGGGTCTACTCAGTGGGAAGAAGTAGGCTAGAGTTCAAGGCACGCAGTATGATATATGTAACCCCATCTGTCCTCTCTAACAATGCCATAAATGTTATTTCAGTATTAATGGTCTAAAGGAGGGGTGGCCAAGTGCTCAGCCAGCTGAGAGAGCTTGTCTACAGAGTAGTATAGAAGTAAAACTCTGCTCCATTTTCTGATCTGGGAGCCAGAAGTGACAAATATCTGGTCAGATGCATGACTCAATATGCAAAATGAGTGCTGCTGTCAGGGAATAACAGTTACACAATTACGGAATGTATGTGCTCAAGCATAGCTGGACATTACATGCAAAATCCTAAGTGGAACATAGTCTATTTCTTACAGATTGCAAATATTGGTCCCTCCTTTCCTTAAGAGAAATCTGTGGGCAAACTTTTCATTGTAAACTTTGATAGATAAATCTGATTTTGTAAAGTTTCCAGAGACCACATAACATTGTTTCAGGGTCACGTTTAGCTCATGACTACCAGTTGACAAGGCCGCCTTCCTAAAACTACAAAAGAAATTTTAAAAAGTATAATACACCTATAATATTGTAAAAAACTTTCCAGCTGCAACAAAACTGAATGCATCTTGTGTGCTCTTTGGGGAAGAGCTGTCAACTATCATCTAAAAGTTCAGCTTCACAGGCCCTACGAAACTTAATCGCTTAAAAGAACTACCAGCCATGCAGTACATTCTGTCCTTGTAACATTCCATACTTATTCTGCTCTCCCTGATGAAATTGAAGAATGGAAAGGATTGCAACTGTATCGTTTTCAAATGAACAATGGGAAGCAGAAGTCTGAAAAAAATAAATTTTGGACTTCGGGAGTTGACTGCTCCGTTCTTGGGCCGTGTGGTCTGAATCAGACGTATTAGCATGTTTCATTTATGGGGCTAAGAGTGCAATCCTAACTTGGGCAGGTGCAGGCAGGCCACCTGGCCTGCACTGTATCCTGCCTATTAGGAGGAGGTGGCAGCTCAGCACAGAGCAAGTGGATGAACGTCCCCTTGCCCCATGGTTAACCTCAGGAAGCCCAATAGGGCTGCTCGGATCTGTGCCTCCAAAATTGCGGGTGCAAGTCGGAGCCTCCTGCAACGGCCCAAATTGGGGCTGCACAGGCCAGAGAAAAAGGCAGTAGTGCTATCCAGCTGGTACACTGGGCGGGACTTACGTTTGATCGGCAGTCCGCCTGTTGCATCATGCCGCGTTCCGCTGCTTTCCCGCCTGCCGGGCAGACTGCCCATCAAACGTAAGTCCCGCCCAGCGTACCAGCTGGATAGCACTACTGGACAAAGGTTTGGATGCGGCCTAACAGTTGCATCCAAACTCCAGCCCCCTCCAAGGAACACCCTCACCCCACCCCCTCCTGCCTTCCCCCCTGCCCAGTAATGGCCCCACGCTGGCCAAACTTAGCTGGTGCAGGCCTGGTGAACCTGCGGGCTCCACAGGCGCATCCAAGTCCACCCAAGTGTTTGTGATGGCCCAGCACCTCTAAGGCTGGCACAAGCACGTTTGCAACAGCCCTGGGCTGATGCAAGGCACATACAGTATGTCAGCCCAACAGGTGTTTTGGAGTGCACCCTAAGATCCGCAAAGGCTCATGACACCATTTTTCCCCAGTTTTGACAACAGAAGTTAAGAAATCTAGTGCCTTCAGAAGCATACCCAGCTCTGACACTGCATACATTTTACTGCACAGCAGTGACATTTTTATTCCGGAAGGTCTTTAACCCTCTTTCCCTTGTGGGGTCATAGCTGACTTTGAAGGGAAAATAAAATTCTGTATGTAAAACATTTCCTCCTAGTCTATGTGTTCTGTGCTCCATGCATTCCTCTCAAGGCTGGCCCAAGACCTGCTGAAGCAGCATGCCAAATATTCTCCCCCCTTTCCCAATTATGTGCCGGCCTCTACCCACCCAACCACCATGTTCTAGTTCAGCACTCTCCTCCCCTCCACATTTCCTCCTCCTTTCTGTCCCCCTCCTCCTTTTTCAATCAAGGGAGTGGGATGCAATGGAGGCAAAGAGGTAGACAGAGATTGGGGCATCCCACCAAGGTGCTCCATGAGGCAACTGCTTTATAGTGCAATCATGAGCATGTCTACTCAGAAGTAAGTTTCCTTGTATTCAATTGACCTTACTCCAAAGTAAATGTGGCTAGGATCGCAGCTTCAGAGCACAATCCCAACCTGTGCTGGAACAGGCTAGTATGTAGGCCTGGGCTATATCCAGCAAAGGTTGGAAGCAGGCTGGGACGTAACTTGGAGTAAGGGGATTTTATTCCTCTTACCCTGTGTTGTGCAACGGCCAGCCCTGTAGTAGGGCTATTTGGATCTGTGCCCATAATTTAGCAGGCGAAAATCCAAGTGGCCTGTGTAATGCTGATTGGGCCGGGGACTGGGGTTAGAATCCCTAGATCACCCAACCCAGTCTCACCCCCTGCTGATCCACTGCTGGACCATCATCCCCCTGCCCAGTTTTATCTATTCCCCACATCCGTTCCACATTCCCACCATCTCTCCCACCCAACTGGGCCAGCCTGCCTGGGCCAGCACAAACTCAGGTTTTTAATCTTGATTGCTTATTGTTTAATACTGTTTTTAACTGTTTTTAATGTTAATTGTTATACTTTATTTTTATCTTTTTTAATATTGTAAGCCGCCTTGGACATCTGCCCTGGCAGAGGAAAGGCGGGGTAAAAATTTCTTAAATAAATAAATAAATAAATAAAGTATGGACCACTCTCCGAGTCAGAGTGGCCAGCACACAGACATGCGCCATCCTCCCTGCTCTGGTCCAAACACGCTTTACGGTGGTCCTTGTGCCGGCCAAACCTTGCTGGCCTAACTGTGCCGGCCGAACTCCAGGTTAGGATCGGGCTCTCAGTCTCCACAGCTGGAAGTGGCATGGGGAGGCTGGCACACATCCTTGGGCTGGCCTACCCAACTCCTGAGTAGCTGCAAATGTGTTTTACGGCACATTCTCAACACTTGAGAGCCAGCATACATCCCTTACTGACAGGTAAGTCAGGGTTGTGCTATCAGTTGGCCTCATAAATGGGCTGGCCCCAATTTCTCTACTTTAAATAGTAAATTGGGAGAGTTTCAAATTTCCATGAGTTTACGTTTATTAAGGCTTATTTGTTGAAGTGTATTTGATATCATATTAGTAAAGTGTTGCATTACAAATGTAAAGGGTTAAAATAGCGCTTCCCAACCTGGTGGTCATGATCCCCCAGGGGACCAGGAAACACCAAATTCCCTCTTACGGGGAGTAGCGACACAGTGGTGATGGCGGAACAGCAGTGATATACTTCCAGGTTTGTGCTGCTGCCAACTAAGTGAAAAGGGTGTTGTTGTTTTTTAAACATCCCCATCTGTGGCAGCAGTGAGAACCAAGGTTTGGTGGCACCAGCCACCACTGTAGATGAGGACATCTGAAAAATCGCCACCGCAGCAAATCTGGATGCGCCATTGCCACTGAGTCGCCATCCCTGTGGACAGGCCCACGGCAACTTAGTGGTTCCCTTCAAATAGTTTGGCAATCACTGGGTTAAAATAAACGCTAACAGTTCAGAGTTTGGAATTTCTGCTGCTTTGGCTTCAGTTCTGTTTTGTCATGGTTGATATTTTAACCAGGCAGCTGTTTTAGATGTATGTTAATCTATTTGGGTGTTGCAGCAAGTATTTTGAATAGGGAAATGGCACAAAAATGCTGAAACAAAACAATGAGTATAAATAATATTACCTAACCTCACGCTCGCGTCATGCAATTTGCAGAGCATAAGATCAGAAGCATGCCCCAGATATTATGGGATTAGCAGCAGTTGTGGGAATCTTTACTAAAGAATGGTCCCTAAAGTCTAATCACAAGAGGAGTTATTTTCAC
The DNA here is from genome assembly GCA_029204185.1 of Lerista edwardsae. Taxonomy (NCBI): domain Eukaryota; kingdom Metazoa; phylum Chordata; class Lepidosauria; order Squamata; family Scincidae; genus Lerista; species Lerista edwardsae. Next base: position 2,329,247 of record JAJKFI010000098.1, read on the forward strand.
CAACTAGAAACAAATCGCGCCAAAATATATAAGAGCAACAAATCCTTGCTGTCTCCACACGTGCTGCCTGTGAATATGTCATAGAAAAAGTAGACTACATACAATATGGGCAAGTGCTGAAAAGTATAGATAACCGTCCAGTGGTGTCATCTACAAACAAGGAACGGGAACGCTGGGCAGGACTTCTGCGGGACTTCCGCATGATTGGCTGCCCGCCCGCCCCGTTCCGCGGCTGCACTGGCCTCGGAGGGGTGCCTGCTCGCCAGGAGAGACGGGTGGGGGGGCGCCAGAGCCTGGGCGAGCAGCAATGGGGCACGCAAACTGGGGGCAACCCCCCCCCCGAGGCCAGAGCAGCCATGGAACGAAACGGGCGGGCTGCCAATCATGCGGAAGTCCCGCCCAAGTCCCGCCCAGTGTTCCCGTTCCTTGTTTGTAGATGACACCACTGTAACCATCCCACCTGCCACATACCAGTGTGTGAAAAACATTTCCTGGCCTAGGCCAATTGGGCAGGGAGACCAAATTCTTACTTGGCCTGGAAGCAACCAGCTAATCTCATACTATGAAGATCAGAAGGGTGGTGGTGCTGATACTTCCCTTAACTCAGGGTGCAGGAAAAGGAGCACTCCATGGGAGCTCCACTCTCCCCTGACCAGCTCAAACATGTCCTGATTTACTCAGCCCCAAGGGAACCCAAAATCGTATCCCCCTACACAGGCTCAGGCGTCATTCCCGTAATGGCTGTTTATCATAATTTCCCTAATTATCTCCGCTGTTTGTTTATGTGAAAATATATGTTTTGTGAAATTATGCTGTCTTAAAGAATGAAAGAGCTGCCTTCCTCTATCAGATGAAGGTCCTTCTGGCTTGTTTTCATTCCAGCAGCTAAATGATTCTGGGACGTTTGCATGCAAGGCATGGAAGCGTGATTTAAATGTGACTGCCTGGGCCATTCAATTGCCGCTTACAGCCCGATACAATTCAGGACAGCAGAAAGGGTTTATGACAGCGGAACTCTGTTCCACTGTCGTAAAATGGCTGCTAACAGAGCACACAGTGCTCTGTTGGCAGCCATTTTGCCAGTGCTGCCGCTAGAGGTGGCAGTGCTGCAACCACATCAACAGAACCTGGTCCAGCACACCCTGCAGGAAAGGTAGTGATACAAGCAGGCAAGGGCAAAATGGGGCAAGGGTTGGATGTAACAGGATGTCACAGAGGCAGAAGGGGTGTTTGCTGGCATGCACAATTTGTGCCAGTATACTATGCCCCACCTCACCTCCTTTCTCCTCTCAGATTTGCACCAGCTCATCAGTCCTAAGTTCCAAAGCCCAACACCTCAAGTTTCTCAAAAGCTAGCTAGCACCCTTTTGCAGCCAGCTCCAAATGATTCCATCTCCTCTCCCCAACTAAATACAGCACAGACTGTTATTGTCAGCCCCCATATTGCAGGTACCTTCAGCTTCATATGCCCAATGTCTATGCCAGGTGGCTGGTGTCATTCATTGCCCTAATCCTCTGGTGTCAACAGAAACCAAGCTTTTCTTTCCTATTTGCATGTACTTTCTCCTTCCTCTTTGTCCTTTGAATAGTTGGCCTTAGCTGAATGTTTATTACAAAGAGGACTTGATAACGATGCAAATCATGAACGCGGACAGCTTTGTTTGGATTTTCTTAAATTAAAAAAAAAAACCCAGTGTGTGTCTTTGCTGTATGTCCCTGGGAATAGAACAATTGTTTGTCATTTCCCTAAATGGGTGAACACATGATCAGGAGGTCAGTCCACATTCTGCTGGTTAAGAAAACAAGGATGTGCTGCCAGTGGATGTAGATGGATGCTAAATCAGAAACAGACTGGAACCAAACATTGATGCGAGCAAAACTCTGTTTGACATTTGCAGCTGCTGAGCCAAACTCCATTGTTCTGTTTTTTAGGTTCACTGCTTGCAGGTGAAATTAAGGGCCAGTTCATTTGCGCAGATGCATCACTTGATTGCTCAAAGCTGATTGGCTGAACTGGGACCATTGGAAAGCACCATGTTTGAGATAGCAAGGAAGCTTGGGTCATGTTGGCTCATTCAAACATGCAAGTCATTATTTGAAGCTGTGATCTTTAAGGGATGGATATGCATGTGCGAATTAGCCTGATGCAGCAGTCAAAATGCAACCAGTTTTCCCATAATCCATTCACAAGCAAACACATTTTTATGGTAGGTGTTGCCTCATCTGCTTTAAACCTCCCCCCTCTCTGTCTAGCCCCCAATCAGTGCCAGCCAGGACTCATGAGATTGAGAGCGCAATCCTATACTGCGCTGGAATGGCGAGGCCGACAGACCTGGCCCATGTCCAGCGCAGTATATGGGAGGCTGGAGCCTACCCGGCGCAAGGGCACATTTGTGCCCTTGCACGAGGGGAGCACCAGCCTCCCCAATGTGCTCCTTGGATCTGCGCCTGCTAAATAGTGCCACACGGCCTGGTGAATGGGTCTAGGATTCACCCTTATGGCCGAATCCTGGGCCCACCCCCCTCCTGGGTCAGGACACCTGCTGGCCCACCCACCATCCACCCACAGCTCGCCCAGAAACGGCCCGCCCACTCCCTCCCTCCCACCTTGTTTTGGCCCTGCGCCAGCCGGCTTCAGACGATGCAGGGGCAGCACAGCGTGGGCACACCAATGCATTAGGGCCAACATAGGGGTGCACTATCATCCACTACCAACCTATGTCGGTGCTACACCCATTATAGGATGGGGCTGTCCAATTCTCAGTGATTTTGCAGGGCAACTCAAAAGCCTCATCTGGCAGCTATTCCTCACAGCTCCTTACACACCACAGCTCACAGCTTCTCTCTGCCAATCTGATGCAGAATAGCAGTTCTGCTGCCTGGTATCAATCAATCAATCAATCAATCAATCAATCAATCAATCAAAAAGTATTTATATACCGCTTTTCAACATGAAGTTCACAAAGCGGTTTACAGGCAAATAATAAAGTTAAATGGCTCCCTGTCCCAAAAGGGCTCACAATCTAAAAAATGCAGAACACCACCAGCAGCAGCCACTAGACAAGACACTGCGCAGGGGTAAAGAGGGACAATTACTCTCCCCCTGCTAAACATAAGAGGAGCACCACTGGGAAAAGTGCCTCTTGCCCAGATAGCAGGGTATGAATACATGTAGCTTTGGAAAATTTCCTGTTTAAGAGAGAGCTGCGACCATCCAGTGTAAAGGATTCTGGATTGCATGGCCTGACTGAGGGCACAATCCTAAACTGAGTTAGGCCAGCACAAACTAAGACAGCACAGTTTGCCCAGCACAAGGGACACTGTAAATTATGTTTGGACCACTCTCGGACTCAGAGAGGCCAGCCCACAGATGTGAGCCATCCTCCCTGACTCCAAGAGTGGTCCAAAAATGCTTTATGGTGGCCCTTGTGCTGGCCAAACTTTGCTGGCTTAGCTTATACCGGCCTAACTCCAGTTTAGGATTGCGCTCTCAGTATAAGTCAGCTTCACACAATCAGATTCACTTTCCTTGTGGTAGGTTGAGCATTGGAAGGTATATATTTGTATAAAAGTTGCAACAACAATGTATTTACTACTGTACACATTTATCCTGTCAGTTCAGAGGCCAGAATGACTCCATTTTTAGGAATGAGGGTGCAATCCTAACCAACTTTCCAGCACTGACATAGCTGTGCCAATGGGGCATGTGCTGAAACTTGCAGTGGAGTTTCATTCATGGAGGCCTCCTCAAGCTAAGGGAATGCTTGTTCCCTTACTCCAGATCTGCACTGCCCTTACCCCGGTGCTGGAAATTTGGTTAGGATTACGCCCTGAAGCACAGAATTGGTGCAACATCATCATGATCATTAGTGTTAGCATTATTGCAGCTTGGATGGAATGAGAAACTAATAAGTCCCCCAAAGCAAAAATTGCCCCTTCTTCCAAAACTGCTTCTAGCCAGGTAGCTGCTAGTAGCGCCAACTTAATGGGTGCAGAGGTGCTGTCGGCACTCCCACTAATTTTTTGTGGGTGCTCCACACCCACAATGTCCAGCACCCCCATAGAACAGAGCACCCCCATGTCTGTGCCTGTTCACGTGGCACACGTGAAGAGGGTGAGGGCACCCCCATCCCCATGTCCAAGCCACGGGGCCCTTGGCGGCTTCGCAGCAAACAGGTGGAGCAGCAAACAGGTCAGCCCAAGTGCAGCGTGAACATGCACAGAGTGGTTGCGATGCAAGGCAACCACTATGCATGCTTGCTCCAGCAGCAGGAAGAGCCAATGGGATGCGGCAGCATCCCACTGGTTCCTCCTCCGGCATCCTGATTGGCCGGCTGGCTGCGTCAAGAGGAGTGGCTAAATGGGGGCATGGTTGCGTCAAGGGGTGTGGCTATGCCAGGCATGGCTACGTTGGGGCATGGTTGTGTCAAAGGCATGGCTATGTTGGGGCGTGGCTACAGCACCCCCAATGTTGACATCAAGTCGGCACCACTGGTAGCTGCCAAGTTCAAAAGCCTTTCTCTGCCTAAATTCTTGCTTTTTCTTTTGTGCCATGCACACACCAAGGCAGTACTCCGCTCCCAACGTTGGCACATGGCATGGCCAGTGTTCCTGCCTGACGACCAGCATTCATTGTCAGGAGCCAAGCCACTAAGCAAAACATCATATGGCTCAGAACACCCTTATGACTGAATGCTGTTATCAGATGGCTCAGCCCTTCAGTGCTCTGGGAATGTATTGTAATGAGGATGCTGTTGTGTAGAGTTTGCCAGTGTGACTCAACCCTAGCATTATCTTCACTTGTACTATATGTGAGCAAATTCTGTTCCCTTACTGGGCTGATCTGTCCTTTCTGAAACTGAACCGGGAGCTCGGACTGATGTCCACGATTATGGACATTAATGCCCAGGCTACACATGCAGTGCCTGGTTCACGCAGTACTTTCCTGCCAAGACTGAACCAATATGTGCACTCACCGATAGCTGTATGGAGAATAATCTGTGGCATGAATGACTTGAATTAGAAGGGTTAATTTATGGCTAAAAGCTGTTTTGGTAGATGTCATCCAACTTTGCTCAGGAAGCTCAGGCCTTCTTCTGTCAGATGTGTGTTTATCGTTACATGTAATCAAATGACTTCACATGTGTTCTCAGTTTACATATTTGTGCTTGATTTCTCTCCAGTTCCTGCCTGTGGGCTCTGGTTTGGGTTGGCTACAGTAGGATCTCCTTCTAAAGTAAATTAAGGCTTATGTTGGAGGATAATGTTGGGAACATTTAGAGCCATTCCACAACATAGATAAGGCCATGTTCTGTTATGTTCTGATCCCAACCCTACCTAATACTGGATCTCATCCAGAGCTGCATTTAGGTTCCATGAACACAGTCAAAGTCTATGAAAACAAAGAAAACCAAGAAGTGGAGTGCTGGGTGCTCTTGGTTTTTTTGAGTTTATATATATTCATTGATTGACTAGCTCAAACCAATTAGGGCGCAATCCTATACTGCACCGGAATGGCGATGCCAGTTTGCCTGCACCAAATCCAAGCACAATATAGTGGAGGCTGGAGACTCCCCATGGCAAGGGCATATTTGCACCCTTACCCGTAGGGAGGCTCCAGCCTCCCCTATGCGCTTCTCCGATCTGCACCTGCTAAACAGCAGGTGTAGATCCTAGGAGACCATATGGCCTGAATTGGGGCTGGCTGTGCAGCCTCCAGGATGGGCTTAGGATTCGGCCTTATGGCCGAATCCGGAGCCCGCCGACGCCCCGCCCTCCCTCCACCCAGAACCTCCCTCCCCCTGCCAATCCCTTGACCGTCCCTGCAGCACCGGCCCTGTTGCCGTAGCACTTGGATTGCACTGCCCGTCAGTTTAATGAAGTGACCATATTAACCAAAAAACCTCAATGTAGTACCCCCTTTTGGAGAATCATATACCTTCTTGTAAAATTGAAGCCAGTTTTGGATTATGCTAGATTAATTGTTTGGATAACAGTATGATGATCAGGAAGAAACGGATGAGGTAACAAACTAAAATATGGAGCAGTGTTATTCAAACTGTGGGTTAGGACCTGATGTCAGGTGTGTTGCAGAAAGCTGGGAGCAGCCATCTTGGAAACTGCAGAGCTTACTGTTGTTATAGTCCTTTTGTGAGTGTCAACAGTTTGAATTTTCAAGTGATTTTTTTTACAATTTTGTTTTTAGTTCAGTGCTTTTATATCGTATTTGTCATAATCTTGCTTTCTATCAGGGATGTTTCATGGTTGTACAATTGCTGAAGTCCAAGAATGCCAATTTGCATTTCAGGGGTATCATTTTATTACGTCCTGACATGAGTGCCATTCTAAAAAGTGGGTCCCGGTCTAACAAGTTTGAATACCACTGACATAGAGCATATACATTTACACAAAGAGAATGACTTGCCAGTCAGCCTGATTAACAAGTTGAGCATGGCATTAAAAAAATAATGGGCTATGCCACAGGCTGCAGCTTTTGAAATCTTACTAACTATTGGCTGTAAGAGTTCTAGGTTCCGTTTTTACGACTGCTTTATCTGCTGAGATTGTAGAATATGTAAACTTCAAACTACTCAGAAGTCTTATAAACTTATTGGCATAGGGACAGATATAGCTGTTAGTTGGGCAGCAAGAAAAGATAATATAATCATAATGTTAGTCACTCCTTAGTGTATGAATGGTGCATGTGGCAGTGGCACATGAATGGTGGTGTAAGCAACATGAATATTTCATATGTACTTATGAAAATGTACATGAAGGTGTGAGAGAAAATGGGAATGGACGTAGTATGAAGACACAATGAGCTGGAGAAGCTGCTGGTATGACAAACTCTGAAGCTTGGGGCTAGAAAGCAAAACTAATAATCAACTCATAGCCCTGAAAACTACTAAACCTTGGGCAGCTCATTCCATTGCTGCTTGGCTGGTTAGATCTGTTGTGGCCAGACTGCCACAAGATCAAGTCAAAGTATGAGCCCTTCTAGGCTATGCTATCATATATATACATTTCCACTTTCACGATGGGACTGAATCCAAAAATGGGGTAGGGGGATTCAGATGCCTACTTGCAGAGTACAGTAGGAGAGGCCACTGCTCAGTAGCAGAGGATGTGAAGTTCCCTGTAGAGGGGCCATAAGGAGCATCTGACCAGCACCTGGGAGAGTCTCTGCAAGCCAGACAAAACTAGGCAAGACTGGACCAGCTGTCTGATAGTATAAGGCAGCTGCATAAGAGACTGAGGGCATAATCCTAACCTGGAGTTAGGCTGGCATTGGTCACTTAGGCCAGCCCAGGAGTGTTGCAAATGCATCATTAAGCGTTTTTGCACCACTCTCGGAGTCAGGGAGCCAATGCATGGGTGTGCACCATCCTCCCTGCCTCCGAAAGTGATCCAAACACACTTCACTGTGCATTTGTGACACTCCTGGGCCAGCATAAGGAGAGTGGTGGGGAGTGGTGGACTACTCTAGAGCACCTCTCCTCTGCAGTTCCTCTTTGGCTCTGGGAGAAGCAGAGGCTGGCATATCATGCTGCTTCAAGTGATCAGCCCGGCATTCTCTGCTTAGCAGAGCATACCAATGACCTACATTTTAAACTTAACATATTGGCTGGTGTTTTGTTTTTTTAAGCATTTATCTCACGTCAAGCAAATAAGGTACCATAGAAATGGATCTGTAGCCTGCCGTTTCAGCACGTGCAACAAGCGATTTTTCTGATAAGCATTATCATCCGCTCCCAACCGCCAGACAGTTTGCTACAGGAAACGGGTCAGAGTCACAATGAAAGTACAGGCTAGCAGAGTGTCTTGACAAGGAAGTTCTGGTTTCCTGAACAGGAGGGTCATGTGAAGCCTTGTGTGTGATGTATGAGCCTCCATGAACACTCCCAGGTTTGACAGGGAAATGACTGGCGGGGCTGGCTCTTGCCGCTTGTTTCTGATGATTGTGTAGACAGGCCTTGGTTGCGTTGAACCAACGGCACAGTTAACTTTCAGCCAGTGGTTTTACATACTAAAATACAGCAGTTGATTTCCCAGAGACATTGTTTGAATAGTTCCTTCCATTTTCAAAGGATGTTCACCGTGATATGGATATTGTTCTACAAAGCCACCACACAATCCCTACCCCAGTGGAGCTCAGCCTTGTCCTTTGCAGCACATCATCACAATAAGGAATCATTCTGGGTTCTGATCCATGACAATAACTCCTCATCCTGCAAGGTGGTCACACCAAAAGAGCTGATCCCTAGAGCTGGCAGATGTTTACATCTGGATTACCAAGGTAAAACCGTGAAATCACAAACAGGAAGCATTTCATCCTAGGCAGATTAAATATGTTCTTTGACTCATTCTTTGGCTGCATTTTTAACACACAGTGATCAAGTGCACTTTCCAGAACCAGTTTAATTGCAAAAAGGTTCTCAATGAGAACAATTCAGCAAAACCCTCATAAATTGCTTTGGCACATTCACACAAGGCGTAATTAGCTTCAATCAGAAATAAGGCAGATGACATATTTTCCTTGACTGCAGCCCTAAATACGACCCCATGCAGCTGTTAGCATTACATTCCTTGTCTTTGGAAGATTAGTGCGTCTGCTCACCTAAGCTATTTCAAATGGTGAAATGGATTTAAACATTATAAGAATCTATACCGCATCAACTTGCTTTAGTAGATCAACATATTGACACAACATACTTCCCCAGAGCAGTAAGGATTGGCACCACCACAGAGTTTAAGTTTCCTTTTGAATGAGACAGCATCAGCGACTGTGACATTTGGGAGATATCTGCCACATCAGTGGTGTTCGGGCGGGGGGAAACATTACGTTCTGCAGGAGTCTGAGCTCCTGTGTAAAGTGACCCCTCCCCCTAACCTTCTGGCTCAGCAGGTAAGAGGGAGGGGCACTTTCCAATGGAGCTCATGTGCCTGCAAAACTGAAGGTGTGATCCTAACCAACTTTCCAGCGCCAGGGTAAGGGCAATGCATCTCTGAGTTAATGGAACAACATTCCTTTACCTTGAGGAGACCTCTGTGACCGCCCACCAACTGCAAAATGCAGCACATGCCCCATTGGCACAGCTATGTCAGTGCTAGAAAGTTGATTAGGATTGCGCCCTTAGTGTTCCCCCCTAAGAAGTGCCACTGCATCACATCAGTCACCAGGCAGTCCTGGATCGTCCCTAGGTATGTGTCCCTCATGGCATTATAGTAAGGCGCTCAGAATTCTCTTTCCCCTGAGGCACAGTCCTTCTAATTCTTATCTCAGTGACTTGGCTTCCCCTCATTGTTCCAGAACTGAACAACACAGTATGGCAGTAAGCCTGATGATTCAAATAGCTGTCATTACTGTTCCCTGAAAAAAAAACAGATGCCAAATTCACCCCCTGTGTCAATACGTGCGGTTCCATTATCCTTTGCTATTCATTTTGTGAGGAAAGAATTTTCAGAAACTACTTAACGCTGAGTGGCCCTGGAAACCGAACAAAGCCACTACAACTACTCTGAGAATAACAGAGAGCTATCAGCAGCTTGTTCAGAAAGAAGGGGGAGATAAAGGGTCTTCAGTACTAGATTAAAATAACAGAGGAAAGAGGTTATGCAGAATTCATTGCACTTCTCTCTTTGGTACCAGCTGAAGGATTGGCATATAATTGTGAACACCTAAAACACATTTTACCTCAGTTTAAGATTTTGAACAAACTGCCATTTTCTTCAAACATATTTGTAGGGTCTGAAATATTGGACCCCCTGGATGAAGGTATAGATGAGCATCAATCATCACCTCTGCAAATATCCATGACCTTTCTTTCCTGTCTTGGCCCTGACACATGACTTACCAAACATTCACCGCCCCTGTATCCTGTGAATGGATCATACAACTTCCCCACCATCTTCCTAGCCAAAGGCCCTCAGCACACATAAACTGTCAATATATCACAGCCCAATCCTGACTAACAGTCCAAAGCTGATGCAGCTACAACACAGTCCCAAAGTAAGGGAGCAAACTTGAGGAGACCTCCATGCTTGCCCCTGACAACCACATGCACCCTGTTGGCACAGCTGCGACACTGCTGGAAGGTTGGTTAGAATTGGGCGGTCGGTCTGAAATAGGCTGACAACCAAAACAAAATCACTGGCCACAGTCCAGCTCACAGTCACACAGCTAATCGCTTCCAGTGGGGATGTGCACAGCCATTTTTCCATTAAGGGCATTTCTTTGTTTTTGGAATGAATTGAAAATGGAACGGAATCAGGCTTTTTCAGTTCCGTTTTCACAGGTCATGAAACAAATGCCTATGAGGCCCGAATGAACTGAATGACATACTGTATCAGCTCATCAGCACCCATCCATTTTTGTAACAATAGTTTACCCTGTCTGCAAAGGAACACTTTTTTTTTTCTTTAAAACTATTTGTAAAATAGTTGTCAGGCATCCTCCTATTTGTCAGGCATCCTCCTATGCCTTCTTCCTGGAGATTCCTGGAGACTCTTACCCACTACCACCACCAAACCCTAGCTTGCTAGGAAGGGTATGGAGGGAGCCCTCCATACCATGGCAGGTAGACGATCCCTTATCTGGACATCCGAAATACAGACTATTCCAAAATCCAGACATTTTTGTCCAAGACTTTTTTTACATTTCTGTAGTGTGAACACTCCAAGTTCTTATGCTCATTCTCACATACAGGCTGTAAGTTCTATTCTCTGCTCTGTTGTGTGATGGCCTAGATGCCTTTAAAAGGGGATTGGACAGATTTCTGGAGAACAAGTCCATTGTGGGCTATAGGCCATGATGAGTTGTGCAACCTCCTTACATTAGTAGTAGGCTACTTCAGAGTGCTGGGTGCAAGGGAGTGACAACAGGATGCAAGCATCTTGTTATCTTGTGCGCTCCCTGGGGCACCTGGTGGGCCGCCGTGAGATACAGGAAGCTAGACTAGATGGGCCTTTGGCCTGATCCAGCAGGGTTCTTCTTATGTTCTTAAGAAACTGATATCAGTACTTACTGAGTTCTTGATCATGTCCATCACAAAATGTTACACAAGGTGCCCTAATCAGGGTTCAGGTTATTGCTGTAACTAATCAGGATAATTGTAGCCATGTCATATTTCTCAGGAAGACTAGACATCCTCTTTTTCCAAGAGATGTCCTACATTTCAGCCTTCCTTCCTGGGTAAATTTCAAAATGCCCTACATTTCCAGATTTACAAGGGGCGCCAGCATCAAGAAGGGCTGTCCACATCACTTGCCTACATGCCTGCCCATTCTTCCTTTGTTAGTTGGGTGACATTAAGGGAGGACAAGAACCCCCAAATCAATATGTATATATTGCTCCCCTGCTTCACATAGCCATATATTATATATATGAGTGCTTTTAGCCTTTATTTTGTAATGTCCTACATTTTTCTTGACTGTCCTACATTTTGTGATGCTGTGTCCTCCTTTGTGGTTATGACATCTGGTCACCTGCATATTTCTCAACTCAGTGAGCAATCCTAACCTGGAGTTAGGCCAGCACAGTTAGGCCAGCAAAGTTTGGCTGCCATAAGGGGCACTGTAAAGTATGGTTGGACCATTCTTGGAGAGACCAGGACACAGACATGCGCCATCCTACCTCACTCCAAAAGTGGTCCAAACACGCTTTACAGTGACCCTTGTGCCAGCCAAACTGCTGGCCTAACTGTTCCGGCCTAACTCCAGTTTAGGATTGTGCCCTCAGAGAGATGCTTCTGTGGTGCTGCAGACAGAACTTAATGATAGTTCCACCTAATGCTGATGTCCAGAACAAATGAATTCCACTGGAGACCGCAATTATTGATTTTAAATAAACATGATATAAAAGGATAGTCTATATACACCCAAAGTGAATGACACCTAGGGCCCAATCCTACCCAACTTTCCAGCACCAATGCAGCTACTATGCAACCCCATAGGTGCATCTATGCAGCCCCAACCTTGAGGGGGCCTCCATGACTGCCCCACAACCAACAGACAGTGCGCAACCCATTGGCACAGCTGCATCATCCCTGGAAAGTTTTGGATTGGGCCCATAGTCTTGCAGTCTATCAAGGATTCTAAGAAGGCTCAGCAAGAGATTTGAAATTCTCATCCACTATAACTACTTATTGTTGTTCTGTTTAGGATAGAAACATTCTTCAAAATAAGAAACAATAGGTAAAGAAAGACCCAGAGAGAAATAAGACATTCATTAGGGAATGAGATCTTTTTTTCACAGAGAACGACACATGGTTATGATCACTTACTAACCAGGCTTTGTTGTTGTTGAACTGAATTTATCTGCACACAGTTGCTGATCTAATCAAGCATCAATGGATTGGAGCATAGAAGGACAGGGAATAATATTCTCAAGAGAAATGTTGTGCTCACTGCCGTCACTTGAATGGTTTGCATCTGATTTATACCCTTTCCAGCAAAGTCCTTATTTACCCTCAGCTCCTTCTGACCATTCCTCCCTTTTTGTCAGAAACATTAGTTTCTGATCTTCTACATTTATATGGTCCAACTGACAAGTCACCACAATTAGAAGCATTTTATTTTATTAAACCATAAGAAAAATGTGGTTTAAAAAAAAAACCACCAGATGCAGTTTGGCCATTATTGGATTTGCTGTCCTGCCTTAAAACATTATCTACACCAATGGATGGTTTTAAGCATTTAGGGCGCAATCTTACCCAACTTTCCAGCACCAGGATATGGGCAATGCAGCTCCAAGGTAAGGGAACAAACAGTCCCTTATCTTGAGGAGGTCTCCATGATTGCTCCCCCCCACTGCAGGATACAGGATATGCCCCATTGGCACAGTTATGCCAGTGCTCAAAAGTTGGTTAGGATTTGGGCCTTATTTATTTATTTTATTCAATTTGTAACCCACCTTTCTCCCCAAAGGGCACCCAAGGCAGCTAACAATGATTAAAAGGTAAAGGTTTCCCCACGACCTAATGGTCTAGTCGTGACCGACTGTAGGGGGCAGTTCTCATCTCCGTTTCAAAGCCTGTAGAGCTGGCGTTTTGTCTGAGGACAAGCTTCCGTGGTCATGTGGCCGGCATGACAATGTTAAACCATTTACCAATGGTTAAGAATACATAAAAAGATTAAAAAAAACATTAAAGATAATACATAAAAAAACAATTAAAATGCAAATAACACTATAACATATACAATAAAAGCTATGCAGCAATGTTAAAAACCGTCGAAACCTTCGAGTTCGGCTGGGGCAGGGGCGTTTCTAGGTGAGACTTGCCTAATCTTTTTCAATCTAGATGGGCAGTTGGAGTGGGTGGGCTGGGAGCCCTGCTGGCCTGGGGAGGGGTGGAGTTGGGATGCAGCTCCCGCCCCATGCCACATGGCCCCAATTCGGGATGCACAGCACACTGCTAAATAGCAGGCGCAGATCCGAGAAGCCCATTGGGATGGCTGGTATCTACCCCAGAATAAGGGCGCAAATGTGCCCTTGCCCCGTGGAGGCTCCAGCCTGCTCCCACGCTGCGCTGGACACAGCACAGGCCCGCAGGCCTGCCTGTTCCAGCGCAGTTCAGGATTGTGCCCTCAGTGAGTTCTGAGTAGATATGCATAGGGTTGCACTGTTGGTCACATTAGATGGAGTTCTAGGAAATGGAACATTGGAAGCTATGCCATAATGGGTCAGACCTTAAGTTCGTCTAAGCAGAATCAACACCACTGAATGGAAGTGGCTCTACACGGCTTCAGATGGGGTCTTTCCCTGCCCTACTGGCTACTTTCTGCATGCAAGGCATGTCCCGGAGCTTTGAGCGATACTCAGAATCTCTTGGGAATACATGACATAGAAATCATATCTTCCTCTCACTACGCATCAGATCAACCACACTCTCCCCTTGGCAGAAAATAAAATTTTGTGCTGAAAGTGGTGGAGAAAAATCAATAAGTTGATTTGCCTTCCTTGATTAGAAGGTAAGAGACTTTATTATAAAGAGACTTCAGTGAATGTGGTGTCAGGAAAAGAGGTTAATAGAAGCCCAATATATAATCCCTACAATTATCCATTATTCTGAAGAATGACTAACACTTCCTGGAATAATCACATATCATCTGATGATTCCAAAATTACCTGCATCATGGAAAGGATTGCTATGCAGGGATGTGATGAAACAGAAAGGATCCGGTTCACTCTCCACTATCTAAGGATACTTCTCCATCAATGTTTTGCAATTTACAGTTACCTGTAGCCATGAACCCTTAGTTAAGGTCAGCAGTTGAAGCCAAGATGGCTCCCCTGCTTCACATAGCCAAAAACAGGTTGAAAGTGACAGCAAAAGGCACAAAAGGGATGTCCCAAATGCTACTATAGGGCAAAAAAGGAAGTCATTAATTACAGAGGGTAAGGTAGGAAGATGTTTGGAATGGAACCAGGTTCTGCCTTTAAGGAAATATCCTAGCATGCCCCAGAGACATCTCCAGGCTATTCAAACCCTCTCCCTCACGTATTCCAAATACTCTTTCCAAAACCTCCAGCACAGCAAGGAGTGGGTGAAATCAACAGCTCACTTCACCCTCTAGATGTGTGCATGCCCACGGTAGATTTTGTATCTACTTTGGAAGAGTAGAACGGGAACATTGTACTCTCCTGCAAAACGTTTCAAAAGAAAACACATGTATCCGCCTATGTAGAGGCATGGCATCCATCTCAAATCCCCCACAGAACAAACATATGCAAACACGGCGGTACATGTGTCTCCAAACCATTCCAAGGAAAATTATCCTGATGAACAAACTCTAAGGCTGAATAAACACTTTTTAAAAGCTGAAGCACTATTTCCGGTCGAATCATGGGGCAGAAGTGATGGAAAAGTTTTGCTCAAGGAACATACTACAGTTATAATGGCACGTAGAAAATAAGTTATTCAACAGATGACAAATGCCTGCGTGAGTCAGCTATCCCAAAGCCCCTTTCCACTACGTCAACAAACAATCAGTTGGCAGCCTTCCAGGTTGCATTGTTTTTCCACCTATGGAAAAAAAATATTTCACTTAAGGTAATACAGACCTTGCAAATTATATCTGACAAAAACTGATAAGAGTCCCCCATGTGTCCAGTTCTACTTGGACACATATTCAAAGCTAATTATCAGTTTGACAATACCTAATGGGTGACTATTTTACAAAATTATGAAAGCACGGAGGCACTGGAGCTATAATTTGTTCTCCCACTCTAAATCTGAAAGTCAGGGTCACCTAATAATGCTCAATGGCTTAGATTCAGCGCAGACAAAAGAAGTCCTTTTTTTACACTACACATAATTAACTTATACAATCATTGCCACCAAATATGGTGGTAGTCACTGGCTTAGATGACTTTTGTTTTTAAAGATTAGACCACAGAAGATCTTCACTATTTGATGCCCCTGTTTCCAGTCCACTGCAAATCCACACATACAAAACAAGTTGAACTTCGGTGGAGGAGGCAGTCATCATTTACATAAGCTAAATCATTTTGCCTTAAACAAGGACAGGACTATCTTGAGTGCATCCCAGGTGATCTTTACATTACTGAATGTTTGTTAAGAAAATTAAGTGGTTAAAAATACACTTGTTCACACTGAGCTGTTTTGTTTCCTGTATTGACAAAAGGTGTAAATCAGCAGAGAATGTCCTGTCCTTTTAAAATACAAAATGCTTTCATGGACCTTGTTTCAATTCCCCTTCCTAAGACAGGAAAGGAAACAAGGCCAGACATTACAGAATGACCCAGAACGGTACCCAGAATGCTTCAGAAACAGGCTGTTCTGATTTGCACCCTCATTTTATTAAAGTTTTTGCCTGCAAAAATTAAAACAAAGCAGACCAAATGTCACAACACATTGAAGGGGGGAAAAAGGGAAATCAGTGGAATAACAATTACGTACATAACTCAGTATTATTTTTACACTTCCACTAGAACAAACAGGGAAATGTGTACGTAATACTAACTTCTTTATACGAACATACAGTACGAAGCGTATCCACTTTTTTAAAGGTACATTGATGCTATTTTTGGAGCTTTATAAACCCTACACTAAAGCTTATGTAAAACAAAGGTAGACAATAAAAGACAGGATGTAAAATGGTAGGGGGACAGTGCTATTTATTATATGAATAACAAAAGACAGAAGAGTTTGTTATTAATAGCAGTGAGATTGTCTGTTTTATCAAAAGATTTTTCCTTGGACTCCCACTGGGAGAGAAAAAAAAAAAAAGGACCACCCATTTAATTGTGTTAGCTCATAGTTCAGCTAAATTTGGCCACAGAAACAGTTTACTGAAATATGTTTAGATAGATGACTTTAAATTGTTTAACAGTTCTTCAAAAATTAAAGCAGCCTCTAGTCTATGGGCTCATCACCAGAAATGTTGCAGTGAGGTGTGGGATACAAACATGCTGTAATCTGCATCACTAAAAAGCAGCACACACACAAAATACACATTGTCTAAGATGCTGAGAATTCTTTAATTTCTTACATAATTTCAATCAAATCAATGCTTATTTTAATAGTTTTAAGTGTCAGATGCAATAATTCAAGCTGTTTTACACTCACTGGCCAGAACATAGAGAGGTAGGAACAGATTTACACCCTCATAAAACACATAGGTTAGTAGAATAGTGCCTGCATATTTTTTATTACATCTCCATAAGTAAACAGGATTAGAGACTTCGAGTGCAATCCAGAAAAGCTGAAGAATTATTATCCCATTGGTATCAGCTGGAGAAGTAAGCATGCACTTTCATCTCCACAACTGAAATTAATGAGATTTGCAGCGCAATCATAGGCACACCTACTCAGAAGCAAGCCTCATTGACTTTAATGGACTTGCTCCCCAATAAGTGTGTATAGAATTGCAGCCTTAGATGTGCTTAACTTTGGCTATGTTGTGCTTTTTTAAACAAAGTTGAAAATGTAGGGAATGAGCTTAGAATAACCCTGCCTTGTCCACCAAGCCCAGTGTAACCCAGTAGACAAGGGTGCAGCCTGCCAGATGCTTGATAAAACTCCCCGCCCCCAGTTTTGTAGCCCTAGGCATGCAGGAAAACAATAAATTTATTGAGCCACAGATGAGTTACTATATCTGGATAGTTGGTTGTTTTCAGTATAACAAGTCACGAGTTCTGCAGGCCTGATCAGATTCCACTAACTTCCCCATAATGAATGAGATGGATCATTGTTCTGTAGTTACAGAGGATGGCAGAATGAATCTAGAACGAATTAGTTCTCCATTTAATTTATTGAGTTGGAAGAAAATTATTCCTGTAGGGCAGGCCTGCACAGCTTGTGACTGATCAAACAATTCAACAACCAGGTACTGTGGCCTGCCAGGTGATTCACAGACCCAGATAGACAGAAAACCAGGAAATTTATTGAGACCTTGGTGGGCACCGTACCTGCTTGACAAATTCAGTGTTCAGCCATTGGTCGCAAGCTGTCCAGACCTACTCTGTTAGTCACACCTGAATCCCATTCAGAATAACCTTAGGTGATGGCTTCATCCTCCACATGAACAAGGAAACTTGTTTCATCACCATAATCCTTTATTGGCATAAAACGCAGCACACAAAGGAAGAACTAACAGCCCAGTACTGAGCTGCCTGCGTGCGTGTAGGAGCCGCAGTACCCAAGAGGCTATTGCTGCATCCTACTGGCACCAGGCAGGCACAGGAGGCTCCTCAACGGAAGGGGATGTTCATCCCCTTCTCCCAGGTAAGAGCACAGGGCAGGTGATGGGTCTCCTCACCTGTGTCAGTTATTTTGCCAGCACAGAAGTGAGGGCCTTTGTCGGGCCATGTGGCCTGACATGGAGGTCAGGATCTGGCAGCGAAGGGTGCCGTCGGTCCCACCCCTTGCTCTGCCCCTCCCTCCACCCAAGAGTGCCCTCTTGACCCACCCTGAAAGTGAACAGCCCTGGTGTCCACTTACCGCTCGCAACCACTTACCGCTCGCTGGCTTACCTTGCTACCTCTGGGCGGTGTGGGACTGGCACTGGCCTGGCGCTGGTGGTAAGGCCTTTCCTGCTTTATGGCGCCTTCACAACAGAGACACGGGCAGTATGCTGGTATCACCTGCATTAAGCCCAATAGGATCCGTCCCTTAGATACTTCCCAAAGTGAACAATTTCTGTATCAATGCGACATTGGGACCTTTGTTATGGACCTCCACTCCATAATTTCTTTTAGCCTTAACGCCTTGCCATCTGCTGTCCTATATGGGAAACTTCATAAGATACCCCATGCCGATAGATGCTGTCCTTGAGGACAGGGGCGTGTTGAGACTATCGCTGCTTCTCTTCCTATTGCCCCTTTTATGCTGAGATCAGTAAAAGATACCTGGACCCCATTCTGAGAACAAGACAGGGACTTTCTGATGTGGCAAAAATATGTTATCTCTTAACTGACTCCTCTGTTGAAACAACTGAAAGGGTGCCAACCTTCCTGTATCAGTTTGAGGGTGCAATCCTAACCTGGAGTTAGGCCAGAACAATTAGGCCAGCACAGTTTGGCCAGCATAAGGGACACTGTAAAGCGCATTTGGACCACTCTTGGTCAGAGAGGGTGGCGCACGTCTGTGCGCTTGCCTCTCTGACTCCAAGAGTGATCCAACCATTCTTTACAGTGACGCTTGTGCTGGCCAAACTTTGCTGGTCTAACTGTGCTGGCCTAACTCCAGGTTAGGATTGTACTCTGAATGAATGGGGACCCACCTGAAATTGGTTTGTGACCCACCCAGTGGGTCCTGACCTACAGTTTGAAAAACACTGGCTTAAACAGTTCCTGTCATCTAAAAAAATGCCAGAGAATCCAAACTCATGAATTGCACCAGTTTTTTGCAGTCCTCAAACAGAAGATGGCCGAAGAGAACAGGGAGACAGCATCAGCTTGGCCTAAGGAGGGCCAAATGGCCAAATATCAGAGTTTTTTCCGTTCTGGGAAGCAACCTGTGCCCAAAATCAAGCAACATGACCATGGAACAGACTTAATTGGGCAGGCAGAGGCAGATCTAAGGGAGGGCAAAGCTCTAAGTTTTGCAAGAAGCTTTACCTTGCAGTGGAAATCACTCCTCTCCTGCACCGTTTTAGCCAATCCTCACAGGGAAAAGCAACATCTTGGCGTTGCTTACTGGCTACAGCAGCAAGGGAGAGGAGGGATTTACATGACAGGGTAAGGCTTCTTGCAACACTTCGAGCTTTGCCCTCCCTGTAGATCCGCCTCTGCGGGCAGGTGAAGCTAAAAGGGCTAGTTACAATCAGTGATGTCATTCAGGGGGAACGGACCAGAATGGGCGTTCCGGATCCTAACGGGCTCCGTGGCTGGTTCCGGGTTCCCTACAAGTGCCAATCAAAAGTGAGTTCCTGTTCCTAAATCATTTGAATGACACCACTGGTTACAATGTTCCTCAAACCGAATAAAACAAGAAAAAACTTTCTCTTTTCAATACTTTTAACGGGGTTCACGATTTTCTTAGCAATGAAAAACCATTACATCACTTTTTTAACTTCTGCACTGAATCTTATAATTTACTGTATTGTACAAAGTTGCAACTGTGGATTTTTGAGGTGATTAAAATAATGAGGAGTTTCATGGATTGCAATGAAGATCCTTGTTTACATAGATATACTGTAGATAGCCTTTCTTTTGCTGACCACTGGTGATGGCTTTTAGCTTAGGTGCCTTTTTAAGAGGATAAAGTGTATGGAAAGTACATCTGGCCGTGGCTATTAGCCATGAGGGCTAATCATGAAACTTCCAAGCCTGGTTTCAAGTCATCTGAGCTAGTGTGTGTCACCACAGCTCGCTGTAATAAATTTCCCCTGAAATAGTCATGTGCTGTCCCTTCACCACACTACACAGTTACAAGTATGTTTCTGTTTTCAGGACTGACCGACATAGGGTAGGAATTTGGGAGCAGCTTCAAAGTCAGTGCCCACATTTTAGCATTTGCACATGAGAGTCTGTCTTGTGAGAGAAAACAATGACATGGAAAATGCCCCTGAGTCTCCATGGATGGAAGCTAGAGAGCACAAGCAGACTTCAGCAGCACAGTGATGGGCATGGTTCAGGCCTCTTGAATAGGAAAAGGAAGTGATCGTCATACATAATCTTTTCGACCATGTGTTTCATATTAGTGTAGGAGTCTCTCACTTTCTGACATTCACTTGTTCTGCTTCTCATACAAGGTGATGCTTTTTTGATGGTGACTTTCATACAAGGGCAGTTTGATTCCATGGAAGAAACTGATTCACCACAAACCTATATTAGTAACAAAGAACCCGACCTAGACTTCACTACTACCCAAACATCAACAGCATCGAGTGCAATGTACACCTCCATATATAAATCCCACATTATCTCTACACCTCTCTAAGAATTCCTAAGATTCTCTGGAATAGAGGCTATCCGTCAATTGGGGGAGGTGTCAAGAAAAAGGCAATAGCTATCTTTTAGGGCAGTAGTTCGCAAACTGTGGGTTGCAAGCCAATTTCAGGTGGGTTGTGAAGCACCTAGAGCAGCCATATTGAAAATATGGGAAGATGGGATGCTGGAAAGGGGGAGGGCTGTGTAGTTGTTTTGCTTGTATCAAAGTTGTAAATAGGCTTTTTTTTCTTTCCCAGAGCTGGAGTTTCCTAAACTGGAGTTAGGCCAGCATAAGCTAAGCCAGCAAGTTTGGCCAGCACAAGGGCCACCATAAAGCATGTTTGGATTACTCTCAGAGTCAGGGAGAATGGCGCATGTCTATGTGCTGGCCTCTCTGACTCCGACAGTAGTCCAAACATACTTTATGGTGTCCCTTGTGCTGGTCAAACTTTGCTGGCTTAGTTTATGCTGGCCTAACTCAGTTTAGGATTGCGCCCTGATTCACTTTGCTATTGGAAAGTGTATTCTCAGGAAAGCAACAGGCTGTGGCTTCACAATGATGGCACTTCTGGCCATGACATCACTTCTCATGGGTCCTGGACAGATTGTCATTTTAAAAAGTGAGCCCCAGTGCTAAAAAGTTTGGGAACTACTGCTTTAGGGGCTAGGATAAAATCATTGTGATGATTTCCAGAATTTACCAAATCAAGGGCAGAGATCTATTATCTGTAACCTGGATATGTACAGCAGTGTCCATCAGAGAATCAGACTACTCTAGAGGCCAATGAAACTTCACTGGAGAAGAAAAACAAGGAGTAGAAGAGCCTTTCGCAGATATAATCCAGAAGAGACTGTTCAGAGTTACTGCCCAAGTGTGAGAGGATAACTTATTGTTTAAAAAACTTATTAAACTTGCTCCCTTGAAAGTTGTTGTTCAGTCACTAAGTCGTGTCTGACTCTTCGCAACCCCATGAACCACAGCACAGCAAGCCTCCCTGTTCTCCATTAGCTTCCGGAGCTCGCCCAATTTCATGTTCATCGCTTCGGTGACACTATCTAACCATCTCATCCTCTGCCGCCCCCTTCTCCTTTTGCCTTCCATCTTTCCCAGCATGAGGGTCTTTTCTAAAGAGTCCTCTCTTCTCATGAGGTGGCCAAAGTATTTGAGCTTCAGCTTCAATATTTGTCCTTCCAGGGAGCAATCAGGCTTGACTTCCTGTAGGATTTCCCGATTGGATCTCCTTGGAGTCCAGGGGACTCTCAAGAGTCTTCTCCAGCACCATAATTCAAAAGCATCTATTCTTCGGCGCTCCACCTCCCTTGAAAGTAGTGAACTTCAAATGTGTGAGAGCTACACCACAACCGGAAGCAACCAATCAGTGTATGTTTCCCAACTCAGGATTCCTGCTGTCCATTTATGTGCACCAGACAGAATATACAAATCTGCTGAGCAGGCAAAAGCACAAGACCAGGCTCCTGGCTTGGCCAATACACGTTCACACTGATTGCCAGTTGCAAGGTCTAATGTTGCACACCCACACTTCTAATTGTGTCCCGTCTGTTTAGCTCCACACATGTAGCACAGCATATACTACAAACTGTGCTTTTATTGGTCCCCACTGGAACAGGCACAACTCGAATCCTGGGAATTGTAGTTTGTTAAGGTGCTAAAATATCTCTTGTAGGAAACCTCACAGTACTACAGTTCCCAGCTTCTTCTTACAGGTGTTGGTCCCAAATCTGCTAGCAAAAGCTTAACCAGTAGAGGGTGTTCCGGAGTAAGCAAATAATTCATTTCAGCATTTAAAAAAAACCCTGCTAGTTTGAAACTGTGCGCTGTCTTTTTCACAAATTGCTGTATGCTACTGGAATCATTCCTGTTTTTTGATACATAGATGGAAATTATTCTTCAGCAGGCAAACAAATTCTACTGGCACACTGTAGAAGTATTTTGATGAACTCAAAGTCTCATTGCTATAAGCGACTCCAATGAGAGAAAATGTATACAATACTGCTTCTAATTAAAAAGATAGAACCCATGTAAGAAACACCCTCTGAAAGTTCCTCTGCAGGGATGCCAGAAGTGCACAGAGATATCTTAATTTTCTACTTGTTTCTCCTGTAGTTTTCAAACAAATTTTCAAAGCAGAATAGGGTTCAGAGTGTTCATGAATGCCACAGTTACTTTATTAATTCTCTAGGAGAATTGCCTTCTAATGATCATCTCCATATCCAAACACCACTGAAACAAGATAAAAACTCCACTGTTTTTGACTGTTAGCAAGAGTCTTTTAAGATATGTCTGCATCATAAGCTTTGTTCCAGCCATTTTAGCTTCACAACAACCTGGTCAGGTAAATTCAGTGCAAGTGACATGACCAAGTCATTACCATGAGTTTTGTAGCAGGGTCTTGAAGATTAGTCTGTATTTGCTTGCACATATCTATCAGCGCAATCCTAAATTGCACTGAATTGGCAAGGCTGGCGGACCTGCGCCAAACGCAGTGCACCTTTGGTGTGCTGGCGCGCCTCACCAGGGCAAGGGCACGTTTGTCCCCTTGCTCCAGGGAGGCTCTGGCCGCCCCATGGGGTTCCTCAGACCTGTGCCTTCTATTTAGCGAGCAGAGAACCAAGGAAACCATGTGGCCCGAATCAGGATTGCGCAGCTTCCCGGTAGGGCCTTGGATGCGGCATTTCCTGGTAAATTTGCAACCTTGAGCATACAGCCCATCCTATTCTCCAAAACTCAACATAGGCCCATTTCCTTATTAATTCCCACAATAGGGAGAGGGAGGTAGTTCTTTCAGGGAAACCAAAGGGAGAGCTCAAACAGAAAGGAGCTTAAAAAATGTGGGAAGGAGTGATGCACTGATCTCACACCAAGTGAGGCCTGTGTTAGGACAGCAGGAAGTGGAAATGGTATTTAGCACGTTCATGACGCAGAACCTTTCCATTGGTTCTATTTTGGGTAAGGCTTAGAGTGACGTTTCAGGCTGTTCCTACTTTAGCCCAACTGGTTTGTCTGCTCCTCCTAAGTGGGTGCTTATTCGCACTTCCAAGTTTTGTCAGATGCCACGTAGTCAAGTCTGAGGAGAGGTTGCTCAACTACTGCCGGAAGGTTACCATCAAGGCCATTTCCAGGCCACAAAGAGATTTTGCCCTTTGACCCTGACCCAAGGAAACTGAGGCCCACACAAGCACTTTTACTGGGTCCAAGGCACCAATGGATAGAGGTAGGAGAAAATGGAGAAAATGAAATAAAAACATATAACACTGCTTTCTGCACTTTTCATTTTTATATTTAAAAAATCTGAAATCTGAATAAAACACAATTTTATTTGTTTTTTTCTTTATTATTGAATGGGATATGTGTATGAATAATGACTGTGGCTGCATCTGCTGATACTATACCAACTATATCACCTACCTAATACATTTTTAACTAATTATAATGTATAATATATTGTAATTTTGAATGAAATCATATAACAATACTTTTGGCACTTCTAATTTTGGAAAACATCAAAATCTGCAACAACAACAAAAAATAAAGCTCCCACCTCTACCAGTGGAGTGCAGCTGATCCATCCAGAGCTGGCTCCAAGTCTGAGATAGAACTAGTCAAAGTTCCCTCTGCTAGGCTCCCCCTTTCACATCAGTAGATCCTAGCAAGTTTCCTGGACCAGAAAGCACTCTGCATAAGGCCAGCATGGCTGAAGTTGCCACTAAAGGTCCCACACAATGCCCCCTACATTAGTGGTATTCAAACTTTTTAGACCGGGACCCACTTTTTAGAATGGCACTCATGTCGGGACCCACCAAACGTGATGTCATTAACTTGGACATGATGTTGTGGCAGGAAGTGACATCATCAAACTGGATGTGCTGTCGTAACACAATTAAATGACACTCCAGAAATGCAAATTGGCATTTTATTTTTTTTGGCATTCTTAAACTGCAGCAATTGTACAACCATGAAACATCCCTGACAGAAAGCAAGATTAGGACTAAATATTATGTAAATGAACTGAACTAAAAACGAAATTTTAAAAAAACGCTCACTTTAAAATTCAAACTGCTAACACTCACAAAGAAATATAACAAGAGTAAGGTCTGCAGTTTCCAAGGTGGCTGCTCCCAGCTTTCCACGACCCACTTGACATCAGGTCGCGACCCACCGTTTGAATAACACTGCCTTACATCATCACACTCTATTGTGGGGGAAATAAAATGCAGTGCACTGGCAAGGTGTAAAAAAAATATGTAAAGGGCCTAACAGCACTGCTGCTTTCGTAACAGTGGGGCCCCCTGAGGTGCTGAGCACCTGACATCTGCTCAAGGATACCATGTGCTGCTACCATCACTGCCTCTGTCTCCAGCCACCCACACGTACTCCCACTGCGTCTACAGGAACTGTCTGGAGGATGCTCAGAATTAATGAAAGTAAAAAATTCACAGAGGGGATTATCGTGCCCAAGTACTTGTAGCAATATTGTTTTTCGCACGTCTGGGAATTTTTGAGGGAATTTTTTCTCCCCACTGGGAGAAATCCAGGCAAACTTTCCCACTGCAGGCTGGTTCTGATGCAATGTTTCGTAGATGTCAGCTGCGGAGAAAGCAGTAACGTAACTAATAGTGCAACATGACCACTTTCCTTGGAGTTTCTGCTTCATCATGCAGCGGGCTTCTGCGTGTATAATATTCCAAAAATAAACATTTCTAGGCTTTTCCTTTCTGTAACGTGCCTTCTGTGAGAACGGTTTCAGGGCAGACATAAAGTCAAGGAGCAGACTGGAGACAGTGGCTAAATAAAATTAGATTGAAAAGTCCCAGACCAGACCTTGCTGCCCAAAGATCTTCATAGCAGAAAATAAACCCAAATGTATTACCACTTGTATGAGAATCAGCACAAGCAGAAGGCAAGGGAATCAAAATTAAAAGAGGATTCCAAGATATTCACTGTGCATAATTACTTTCTTGTTAGGGAAATTACCCACACAATTCTATTAATTGATGAGTGCATAACATTTGTGCCAAACCAGGTGCAGGAAATGAGATTAAGGGCCCAATCCTACCCTACTTTCCAGCACCAATGCCTTGAGCTGCATCAGCACTAGCAAGTTGGATAGAATTTGGCCTAAGGGTACAATTCCAGTACGGGGGGTAAGGGCAATGCAGCTCTGAGATAAGGGAACATTCCCTTACCTTGAGGAGGCCTCCGTAACTGCCCTCAACTGCAGGGTGCAGCACATGCCCCGTTTGCCCAGTCAGTGCTGCAAAATTGGTAAGGATTGCACCTTAATTGACGGTGTAAAATATCTGCCTCAGGGTGCAATCCTAACCTGGAGTTAGGCTGGCACAGTTAGGCCAGTACAAACGACACCATAAAGTATGTTTGGACCACTCTCTGAGGGCACAATCCTATGAATGTCTACTTGGTAGTAAGTCCCATTATGTTCAATGGGGCTTACTCCCAGGACATTGGGTATAGGATTGCCATCCCACCTGACTCCAAGAGTGGTCCAAACGCGCTTTACAGTGTCCCTTGTGCCAGCCAAACTTTCCTGGCCTAAATGTGCCGGCCTAACTCCAGGTTAGGATTGCACCCTCAGTTTTATTACAGTACTAGCCTTTTGTTACCCGGCGTTGCCCGGGGGACAAAGTATCCCCAGCTTCTATTAGGAGAAGGAATCAAGCAAAGGAGCGTAGTGAAATTGTCACACTCACTGAATTAGCCCTCTGGAAATAGGTCCCTCTCAGATCCGACTGGGTGTTGGAACTCTCTGGATCCTGCTCTTTCCAGCCTGGGCAACGCAGGCAGTGCAAAGCAGTTTCACTTTCGTTTTGGATTAGTCCCTGTGTATCACATAACCTGCAGAATCGCTTGTGACCACAGGGTGGCAGCAGACCTCTGGTCCAATGCAATCCCCTTGGTCTGGACGTTCTAGCCCCCCTCCCCGAAAAACCGGGGGCTGTAGGGGGGTCTGACCCCCGCAGTGTTTCCTTCCAGGCTGCAAGGTATGTGTGTGCCAAGTTTCGTGGCACTCAGTCAAGGCGTTCCCGAGCCTATGCATAACATACAGACAGACAGACATACACAGACACCCACCCACATACCCACGTCCGTTTTTATATATATATATTTCTATTGCGGGGATGAAGATCTGAGACTGATAAATTGCAGTCTGAGAGCAATACACTATACAGTGGTAGAATTTCACTCAGGTTCCTGATCTAAGTCCAATGCTGCCCTCTCTGGATCCCCACCGTCACAAAGGGTTGCTTGGGTATGCACAAGCACTCTCTCCAGTTGCATAGAGGCTGAAAGGGAAGGTCTCCATGTTCATTCACTGATACTTATTTGACAAATGGGAAATTTTTCTTCAGCCACCACAATGAGGCAGCAGGCAAACTTATCAATGATATTGAAACACATCATTTGTGCTTCAGAGATGTCCAATTGCAAATAGGAGAGTTCAGTTTATAGACTGATGTTCCGTTGTGGTTACAAAAATAAGCTTGAGAGAGAGAGATGCTGTATTTATGTTGTTCATATTCCACTTTTCTCTCATTATAAATACTGAAATGTCAATCCCTGCACATTTACTTGGGAATAAATGCCACTGAACTGAGAGAATGTATTTCAGAGTAAGCACGCATTGGTTTGGCTTACTACTTAAAAACGTAATTTAAGGGTAATTAAGAACGGCTGTTATCCTCCCTAAATGCAAATGCAAACCAAGAAAGCCAGAGTATCTTGCAAAATGTGTAGACTTCAGCAGAATGGGATGTAATCCTCCTAGTTAAAATCCATCCAGCCCCGTTCCAATGGACAGAAGTTGTCTGGCCAGATGAGACGAGCACCTTATATGGCTATTCTCATTAACCCCTCTGTCAGAAGAAAAAAAACCGCTACCCAGAATAAACAAACACAACGCATTGTCTGCAACCGGGCCCCCTCGGTGCAGGCAATTCGTGATGCTTATATTGTTCTACCCAAAAAAGCAAGAGATTAAAAAAACCTAACGTTAAAAAAAAATCCATGCTAAAAATTGCAGGACGAAACAAAAAAAGCGCCCCTATCAGAGCTTGCAACAGCCCGGCAAGCTTTTGAGTAAGAAAGGAACAGGCTCCCTGCGTCAGAGCTGTACTCGGGAGAACGAGTGCTCGCTTGCCAGCGCCTTGTTTGGAAGGTGTCCTGTCGTGGTCGCTCGGCTTAGCAAATCAGCGGGCGGAGAGAGCGTGAGCGAGGGCCGGCCCTCTCGCCGTCTCCCGCCCCCTCGCTGCCTCCATATAATAAAGCGGCAGGCGGAGCGGCAGAACGGCTGAATCGTCTCTGCAGTTAAGCAAGTAGGTACTCCCTGGGTGCAAGGCAAGGCAGCGCAGGAGTATGCAGAGTGCAATGTTCCTGGCTATCCAGCACAACTGCAGCCAAATGGAGAGAAGTGCCAGCAACGGCCAGACCAAGGAGGAGAAAAAGGGGAAAATGAAGAAAACGCTGTGAGTTTCAAAGCAAAGCGTCGCGTGTACGCGATCTCGAAGGAGTGCCCGTGAGAAATGCTTTGGACGAACAGGGCATTTCAGATCCTTTTTTAAAATGAACTGTACGTTCTCGCAGCAGTGATTGCCTACGGCATCCCACTCCCAGCGCTGACGTGGTGAATGGGATTTTCTGTGCACGACTGCTGTCATGTCGAAGGGTGATACACGTTTAGGAGTTGGGCAGGCCTGTGCGTTACTCTGCACGGTCCTGTGCAGCAAAAAATGATTTTAAAAAATGTTCAAGAACGAAAGATGTTCTGAATGAAATGTGGAGTGTCACATCCACTTCGGAATGACATCAGCCTTGCAGTGCTCATTTGATACACTTGCAATTAGTGTATGAAAAGATACTGCCCTATCAAGGTGTAAACCTTGTTGCTTTCGCTATAGGAACTTTAGCACACTCTTAATATTTTTTTTTCCATTGGCGTCTGCTCTGCTCAAAAGTGCCGACTTCTAGATGGTTCTCCTCCGGAGCCACGGAGGGTTGCGGAATCGGCTGGATTCGGCTCTGACAAATTAGTTTCTGTTTGCGTGCTCTGAAATGACCCAGCGCTTAGTTGCCTGGGAGCGTTTTTGTTTTGGAAAAATCCTTTTGCAAACATCCTAAACTGAGGATTGTAGCCCTTTGGAAAGAGGCTTTGATGGTTTCAAGAGGATCTTTTGTTCTAGGAAGTAGTCATTCAAATGCAGTTGAAGCCTAAACTTTGCTAAACAATATGTTTTTCTATGGAGTTGGATGTTCCTTGTTTTAATGGGATGGGGGGTTTTTTGTCCTTGAGGTCCTTCTCATTTGCAGGATTTGCTATTTTGCCCTGCAACACGTGCTTTGCAGAGAAGTTTCATCTGCTGGCATTAGTAAAATTGGGGGGGGGAGAATTTTCCTAGCTGCAGAGAAGGGCTGGGAAAAGTGGCTTGGCTGCGAGTCTTCTGCAGATTTCACAATACTGAACCAATATTGGAGCAGCAGACTGACGTTATATTGGTACAATATTATAATAGAGGTTATTTCCAAAGACTAGGAAACGGGGATGTGCAGCCTGATTCTGTGTTTCTGCCTGCTAAATTTTAGTGGGGCTCTTCAAAATCAACAAATATGCATGCAATTTATTTTATTGTAGTTTAGTTGTATTTCCCCTTTCTACTAACAAGCATGTAAAGTTTGCAGCCTAAGGCTACAATCCCTTGCACACATACCTGAGAATAAGTCCAGTTGAATTCAATGTGACATAGCCTTTGAGTAGGCATTCTCAATAGGATTGTGCTGTAACTCCTATAGGTCAAGCATGTGAAAGAGCAGGATGCGTGATAGAAGAACTCCAGCATTCATTATGCGTTGCAGTTTTTGCTATCAGAATATATTTCCTGCATGTGATACAGATGAAAATGTGTTTTTTAAAACACATTAGCATTTGTTGGTTCACAGCATTCACAGATGCATCACAGATCACTCCTGGTGATCCTTCCTTCCTCATTGTGGATGCTTATTTTCCAAATTAGCAAGTGTATTAGGCATAAATAGGTTTGTTGAATAAGTCTTCAAATCTCTATTCGTGCCAACTACCCCTATTCTAGTTCCTGGCATGCTGCATGATCAAGTGTCTTTGATGTTCCAAAGTGAGAGGCTGTGTTAAACTTACTTGAATATTTTGTTCTTTTTAGCATAAAAGATTGGAAGTCAAGATTGAGCTATTTCCTGCAAAACTCTTCTGGCTCTCTCAATACAAAGACCAATAAGAAGGGACAGCAGAAGGCATGTTTTAGGTACGTATCTCATTTTTCATACTAAAAAACTGTTTTTGGAATTTTCAGTCTAACAAATAGAACAAAAAGATGGCTTTTTTTTCAAACTGCATATTTTGTCTTTTCCTTTTACAGACCCTCTCCTGAGGAAGCCCAGCTTTGGTCAGAAGCATTTGATGAACTTCTAGCTAACAAATGTAAGTTTCTCTAAACGAGTGTGGCATTTAACACAAAGGGCTTACAGAGGGCACTTTTTGAGGGTTTTGCCTTATGTATCGTAAGACAAGGTTTTAGTTTTCCTATGCTTTTGACTCTTGAATGGCTTTTTATTTTTCTGGTTGGTGGGTAACCTTTTAAAAAAAATGGCATTTGGGACTGCCCTAGGCCTGGATTCATAGAAAGCGTTTTCTTATTCATGCATAACTCTGAGGCAGTTCCCATGGCCAAAGCTGGCCTGTGAAATAGCTGTTTTTGTGCTGTAGCCCCTGTGGTTAGCTTGTATTTTTAGCTGGCGTTGCATTCCTTTGGAGCTAGGTAAACTGGAGTATACAGCTGCAATAAAAAAATGAGCGCTGTTTTTCTCTGGAGAGCTTTGGCATGTGGCAAGGCATCTTACACAGGAGGGCTTGCATTTTGTTGAAAACGCAGGTGTGTTAGGTGAAGAGGGAATACAGATGTGCTTGCAAGCAGCTGTGCCTGTACTAGGTTCCACTGACCAAGTACTGTGATGAATCACAAGCAGCTATTGCAAATGCATCCTCTCTATGCATCTTTCCCACTTTCCTAGTTGATCAAAAGGCTGCAAGGACCCTACCTGCAGCTATAGCTGCTTCAAGCTAGCCCCAAAGTAGTTGATGATCATGGGGGTACCAGAAGTGCTGCCATTTCATTTGGTGTCCTTTACCTGGAGGAGAGAGAGGCTTATATTTGTACTCCAGCTGGAGTCCTAAACTGTCCCATGTTGTATTTGGTTTAGTTCTAATGTTGAGGACTAGAAACTTTAAGTTCTTAAAGGGTTATTTTGATCTTTGCTAACTAGAATACATAGACTGCAGCTTCAGGATGCCCATCCCTGGTTTAATTCTTGCAATCATTAGGAGCTCTGTCTTTTATTTTAGGTGTACCCTGGCTAAGTATATGGCTAAAACTTGCTGCAACTTATGCACTTTAATGTCAGTATTGCTGGCTATCATGAATAAGAAAATGACACAAAATCAGCGAGTTGATGAAAATCATTGTTCTGTTGCTCCAGAGTGCATATGCATTAAATCTATCAAACCCAGTTAGGTATGCATGGTATATGGGAACTCGGTTCACTGCAGCTATGCAACTGAAATCATTTCCTTGCCAAACTTAATGAAAAGGAGGAAGATCTCATTAATTATGTCACGTTTGCTTTAGTGTGGACTTTGAGTCAGTTTTTCCATGGCAGTTATCTTCCTGGAGTTTATGGCTCTTCCACAAATATTTATTCTAGTCTAAAGGTTAACATACAATATCTAAGTGCAAGAGAGAAATTGTACAAGGTCTTTTTTCCCCTTTCACTTGAAGCCTTCTTGGCCTATTCGGAAAGAACATAAACTGATAAATGGGAGAGAAGAAAAAATTGAATTCGTTGCAGATTTTTAAAATATCTGAAAACTGACAAGTAGCTTCAGACTGCTCATACCCTCCTAAAGGAAAAATGTTCTAGTACATTTTGCTTAAATGACTAGAAAAGAGAACAGAACAAGACAAGGGTGTAAGTGAGAGAAATATGAGAGCAATGTATAGACACAACATTCCTGGGATGCTTTGAGCTCATCTTTTTTCACCTTCCTTTGCAGATGGTCTTGCTGCTTTCAGGGCATTTCTCAAATCTGAGTACTGTGAAGAGAACTTAGACTTCTGGCTGGCTTGCGAAGATTTCAAGAAAACCAAATCCCCACAGAAATTATCAGCCAAGGCCAAGAAGATTTACAATGACTTTATTGAAAAGGAAGCTCCCAAAGAGGTAAGCAAAACCTCCCAGCTGAAATACTTTCACAACCTGCTGTTCAATTTAAAGATGCCCTTAGTATCTGGACTGCTGTAGATCTCAAGCTGCACTGATGGGCATTTTGAATTATTCCCAGGAAAGGTCTGTTTGGAAAATGCATATGGGATGTCAATACTGATGTGGCATTTTCCACACTCCTGTAAAAAATCCACCTAGCATGTGAGTTTGGATGCATTATTTCCCATGAACCAAATTTCATGGATATAACTTCAGACTCTTTTTAAAAGTACAACTTGGATGGCCGCCAAGAAACCATCCAGTTAACTTGCAGACTCTCAAAGTCTTCTCGTGCCACATCCATTTTAGATGGTGGCTAGACAAGTGGTGACTTGCTGAGCAGGGGAGAGTGTTTCCTATGGGTAGCCAACATGCAATCAAGCATTACTGAGTGGCAGTCCTATTTCAGTGGTAGAAAGAGAACATGTCACCTACACTCACAGTTGGTTGCCACTGATGTTGTATCACCACTAATAAGGGTACAATTTTCTGGTGGAGCTATAGGCTCCCTTACCTTGTTCCTATGAAAATGTACACACAGCATGATTTTTTTAAAAAGCCATCAATATTAAGCTATTTCCACTAGTATTTGCTGGCTACCCTTTAAAGGGCCTTGGGGAAAATTGGCACTTTGCACTAGCCTGTGCTAACAAAACACATGTTCTGCCAGTGCTACTGTGAGTTAGGATTGGGCTATAAATGAATCCTGATCCAGTACAGGCAGTGGTTCTCTCATGAAAACACTGTTTAAAAAAGAAATCCTCTTCTTTCAGATCAACGTAGACTTTCAAACCAAGAATAGCATCGCCCAGAACCTTCCAGAGGCGACTCACACCTGCTTCACTGCAGCCCAGAAGAAAGTCTACAGCTTGATGGAGAACAATGCATACCCACGGTTTCTGGAGTCTGATTTCTACCAGGAGTTGTGTAAAACGTCGCCTATTAGCCGGGAGCCTCAAGGGACATGAACTCAACGTGCATTTGGGAAGAGAAGAGCAATAAAGCGTGCCATTCTGTCCCTTGAGGCAGAAGACCAAATGTCTTTGCAGGCTTGGTGGACTCACGAACTGAATGTACAGGAGATCTGTCCAAGTGTAGTTGTTTTTTTTCTTCTTAAATGGACGGACTTACTGACTCTTGCAGTCTTTCAAACTGCATTATCTAAAAGTCTAGAGGAAACTGCTGGTCAGTTAAGAGGAAAGATCAGGGTTTTTTGTATGAAAGCAGTGCATCGGGAAGGAATGTGCATTAACTGAATGACAGCTTCATTTGTCAGCCTAGATGGACAGTCAGACCTTTCTGGGACATGGGAGAGACTTTGCACAACTGACTGCCTCTCTGTTTTTCCTAGCCACCTGGCGTTGTGTTGAACAGTTGCTCTCGAGGCTTACTTATGCAAGATCCTTTTGCTGCACCCAACTGTGCATAAATGTAGCAGACTGTTGTGGAACTACTAGTCATAAATTCCAGTGTGGCTATATAATTTGATGCAGAGAGATAAAGGGGACATTGACTGACTTAAAAGCAGAGTGTTCTGACCAGCTAGTTAGCTAGGGGTCAAATCTGCCTGCCTGCATTTTGGAGCCGAATGTAGCCCAGCTTGAAAGTGAAAACTGTATATTATGTGTGCATGCTGACGCTGGTTGTGTTGTACACTCCTACTCGTGTTGAAAGTACTGACTTATATTAAGGACAGGCAAACTTCAGTGAAGTTGCCTCTTAAATAGAAGATGTTTTAATAAATTTTTATTTTAATAGAATTCTGTTTGCTTGTTCTTCTGTTGGAGTGGGCAAGTATACTATTGGCTTTCAGATATTCAAAGAGAAAGTTCTGGAACAATAGCAGGTTGATCTGACACACCACAAATACTGAAACTTAATAAAAACAAATTCATTGTGTAGTGATCTTCTGCAAGGAAGCAGGTACTTAGGGTTCATGAAAAAGAGGGAACAACAATGTGTCTGCTAAAAGCTTTCCAGCATCAAAAGACAACCATTGCACTACACACCCAATACTTCCAATAGTCCTTTGTCTACCTTCCCTCTCCTTCCTGCAGCACACAGGAATCTAGCTTTGCAGCTATATGTGGGATAGGAGAGTAGATAACTAGATTTTGTGGCACTGTCTACTGCATAATCTCCAGTCAGTCTCCAGCCCTCAAAATGCCTTCAGAAGGCCAAAAATCCTCACTGATTTTCCCAGTCTGGTTTTCTGGGAGGCCACTCTGGCCCTCAGAATATGCTCTGGGCATTTCTTTTCCTGTGATCTGCTAGTTCTGAGATGTTATTCCAGCACATTTAAGTAAACTGCTTGTGGGGTGGGGGAATGGCCATCCATTGCAGTGTGTGCTGTATTTCTGTGGTATGTTGGCTCTTGGAGGAATCCTGGAACTTTGAGCCCATTTGTTGGATGAACATCTCTAATGTATTTATTTTTCCGGCCCTTGACACAATGCCAGATATTTGCATCCCTCTGACTAAAGACCCCTAGTTTTGACTGATACTGGCTTTCTTACAATGTAAGTTGTGTTTGCCACCTGCCTGGGCATCCTAGAACCTTTTCCACACACAGGTTTTCATGGCAGCACCGTAGGAAGTCACTCATGAAAGATGCGTTCCTTGTAATAGTTCAGAGCTACTAGCACTCTTGGTGAAAAGGAGTTCTTCCCACGCTGATGCAAGTTTGTGCTGGTCACTCCCATGAACTTTGGCTTGTAGGCCATCCGTGCTCTTAGAAAGTCAATCACCCAGAAACACATTCACAAGGATGTGAATACCCTTACTGCATACCAGCCAGAGAAACCCTGGATGGTTAGTGTGACCTGCAGTGAAGGACCCTATCTGATGTATTGCTTTGTAATTATAGCTTTTCACACAACAGGCACCAGGTTGTTGGGGCGCTGGGGCAATGTGCTGGGCTCCACCAAGGCATCCCCTGTCTACCTCAATGGTGCATTGGGTGCTACCACTGCCATTGGAACTGACAGTTCAGGACTGGCCTTGCCAAATGGACAGTCTGGTAAGTGAAGACCCATCCTGGCCCACCTTTGGTACCTGCGGTCATGGCACCATTGGCCAACCTTTCTGGAAAGTCAGAAGCAAAGCCTGCTATTCTTGTTCACACCATAGCATATATGGGGCCAGGTCCCCCTCCTGTCCCATGAGTTTTGCTTTTTATCTTTTGAGCAGAAGAGCAAACAGCAACAGAGAATGGAAAAAGGCAAGCATAAATAAAGGCTTTAGTCTGCTATGGCCAGGTCAAAGATCCTCTCACTTCCTTGTCCAGGAAAGTGACCAGAACTTGCACCCTGCATAGTAAAGCCAGAAGACCACACTTCAGGGACTTGCAGTGATGTGTGCCAGTGAGCCACAGAACACCATGAAGGCCAGTGAGCAGGAAGTGACATAACACTTCTGGGTCACTAGGCCTCCCAACATGGCCAGACCCTTGTTCTGGTTGCATTCGGAGCCTGAGGCCCACAGAGGCAGTAGGTGGCCTCTGCAGGCCTCAGAAAGGCAGCTGAGGTGTTTTAAAGAGAACTTCTGGTTTTTGTAAAAACTGGCAGTGCCCTTTAAATATCACCAGGTGCCTCAGTAGACCTCTGGAGGTGCTGGAAGGGCACTTGTAAACACTGTTATTTAAACACTGGCCCTTTAAACCCATCCAAGGGCCTTTCTGAGGCCCATAGAGGCCATACACAGCTTCCGCTGGCCTCAGAAAGGCTTCCGGATGTGACTGGAGATCACATTTGGTTGCATCCTGTAGCTCAGTCACCTATCTGCTACCAGCGTCATCCAACCTGAATGCAGGCTGCCCATAAGCCGTGTAAACTTAAGATGCTTTTGACAAAGCCAACAATAGCTATGACAGTTGTTATGAGTATTATGCACTTGAAATTTTGGACAGGAGTGGAGTGGGACATAATTAGTAGACAAGAAAGGAATAAGGCTTTACTGATCCATCACCATGAGAAAAGGTTTCTCATTGTGCAACACGTTGCTATGCATAATTCTATACCCATGTTGAAAAACAGCAAATATGCCAATATTTGTCGAGCCGTTGCTTCGGCGACTACACTGGCTACCGGTTCTGTTCCGGGCCCAATTCAAAGTGCTAGTTTTGACTTTTAAAGCCCTTTACGGCTCGGGTCCGGGGTATTTGAGGGACCGCCTCCTTCCATATAATCCAACCCGTACTCTTAGATCATCTGGGGGGGCCCTCCTGACTGTGCCGCCACCAGGAGAAGTGAGAGGGGTGGCGGCCAGGAAGAGGGCCTTCTCAGTGGTGGCCCCCTAACTCTGGAACACCCTTCCCCTAGAATTGAGAATTGCTCCCTCTTTGTTTACATTTTGGCGGGGGCTGAAGACCTTTTTATTCCAAAAAGCTTTTAACTGTTGACAGGCTGGCTGGCTGGTTATTATGATCCACGGGGCTTGTTTTTTTAAAATTGTTTTTAAATTGTTTGTGTTTTTAATCTAGATATTGTTGTTTAATACTGTTTTTAACTGTTTTTAATGTTAATTGTTTTACTGTATTTTTAATATATATATATTGTAATGCCGCCTTGGGTGCCTTCGGGCACAAAAGGCGGGGTAAAAATCTAATAATAAATAAAAATAAAAATAAATAAATATAGTATCCTGCAAAGAAGAAATGAAAACCTTAGAGGGTGTGGAAGTAAAGATGTAGAAATATTGCAGCCTTACTTTGGGGTAGAAAGGAATGCATTCCAAGTTTAAAAAATTCCACTCAAAAGGAATTTTGTAGGATTTAGAAGAGCAGGCCCTTGTGTCAGCACTAATTTAACAGTATCCAGAGCAGCAGCAAATTCCACCAGAACAAAGTCCTCCATCTTCTATTTATGATGGCTGAAACATAGCAAGTGTCTCTTTTGAGTTTTTTCCAACTAAACTTAATCTTTCCCTGGCTCCTGTGTATGGACATATACACAGGTCACATGTATCACACTCACATAAATACAAAGATGATGCCGTTATTCCATTCCAGATGTCACTGCACTGAATCCGAGTTCCCACCCGCTCCCCATCTTGGAGCAATTGTAATGTTGTCTTGCATAATGCGTGACCAATTTCTTCTGAAACAACACAAAGAGGAACTTCACACAGCTTCGGCTGTTTGCTTTTCTTTGCCAAACTTGAGATAGTAACCAATGAAGGGGTGAGTGAGTGAGTGTGTGTGTGTGTGTGTGTGTGTGTGTGTGTGTGTGTGTGTGTGTGTGTGTGTGTGTGAGAGAGAGAGAGAGAGAGAGAGAGAGAGAAAATGCCATAATTCTTTGCAAGCATTACAACAGCAATTCAGGATTCCTTCATTTTATTTTTAACAAATAAACTTCTAGCCCTCATGAAGGAAGCAAAGAGTGGCTCAGTAAGATTTCAAGTAGTTGGGAAGTCTTCAGTGCCTTGGCTTAGGTCCTTGCCGCACCCTAACGCAAGAAGAAGCGGAAATTATGCAATTAATAAGAAACTCTGCATTAGTGGAAGAATATACTATGCAGAACAATGTAAGCTATAGAATAATTTTGTTTTATCTGCACAATTCATGTAGATTGTAGCATTTGGAGTTTAAAGATACACAATTTGAACACTTAGAACAAAATAAGACTGCTCCAATCATAGCCTTCAAGTTCAGGTAGTGTAGTAGGAATGATGAAGCCTGGGGTAGTATCACCCTCCCTTATCAGCAGAGGTGTTTGTTTCCAGTGGGTAAGAAACGATTGCAGCCTAAGGCTTATTGAACACAATGGGCTTACTTCTGAGTAAAATAAATAACTATTTTCAAACACCACTACTTATTAGGGTGGAAAAGGTGATGCTCCCAGGGGTGGTAAGTTCTTACTGGAAGGAAAACTTTACATTTTTTGATGTAGCAGGAGAGATCACCAGGGCTATTCCTCCCCATTCACTCTCCTGCCCTGTTATATGACTCCCTCTTAACCCTTCCACAGCTGCTCTCTGTCCTAGTCAACTATCTGCTCCACCAGTTACTCACATTTCCATCACTGAAAGAAAAATTATGAAAAACCTTATGCTTATGTATAAGCACAAAGGCAAACGTCACACAAAATCAAGGCAGGATTGCCTCTCTTTGGTGCCAAATTCTGTGCAACCAATGTGTGTGTGTGCCCAACCTTCCCTCCTCAGACTTCCAGATGGAGATGGTCCAATTCACTGGATACCGCTACCAGTGGTTGCCTGACGGGTCAGAACTATGCCATGATGACTGAGAACATACAACTGCCCCCAGATTCCAAACAACATTACCAAGGTGAAGGGCACTTGTGTCCCAACCCCATCCTACCACCACGCTCTTCCCAGTTGTAGGCCCTTTTCCTTCCTCCCCACAAGGGAAACAGATACCTATATGGATGAGGAAATAGAGGATGCAGTAAAAACATCTTCAAGTAGGAAGCAGAATTGCTTCCCTCCCCGCAATAGCATGATATGGAAGGTAGTGGAGGGGAGAGGCTTCATATCTTTCTATGGCAGAAAAGATGATGTGAGCCAACCCCACCTGCCCCCAGTGGCATCAGGTGCCTTCCCAAACTGCATAATGCCCAACCCTTCACTTGCAATTTGAAACTGTGGCTTTTTGACATTTTAAACACCTTTGAGTCCTGAAAAGAAAAATAATTTGGATCAAAGTTTTACCAGGTTACAAAGGACACATGAATCATAAGGACCACACTGTTCCTTCATTGAAATAAAATATGTCCACCCACAACAAGCTAATAATAATCATGATGATGAAATGAGTAAACTGTGTTGTGTTTTTATGGGCTATTTTGTGTACGTATTTTTGCACTGCAAATTTAGAGCAAGTTGGTATGATGTGGATCTTGGACTGGAACTTGATTTCATTCTCCCCGCAGGCTCAGTTAATTTGAAACTTATAGGCTTGGAAAGTCTACAGACCTGTATGGAAAATGCACTTATGAGCAGAGCGGTGTGTTTATTTAGCTGGTGGATTTAGAAGACAGCCACAGACGTCAACTGGAAAGCAAAATAATGAAAACAAAAAAGGATACCCAAGAAAAGGAGAAAGAAGGAGAGCAAGAAGCATTCTTTTGCAAGCGTAGCTACTAAAGGAGGATTAAATCAGCCTTTCAGTGCTGACCATGTAACCAGGCTCAGGGCGCAATCCTAACCAATTTTCCAGCACTGGGGTAAGAGCAATGCAGTTCCAAGGTAACGGAACAAGCATTCCCTTACCTTGAGGAGGCTTCCAGGATTACTACACCACTGTAGGATGCAGCACATGCCCCATTGGCACAGCT
Source organism: Lerista edwardsae (assembly GCA_029204185.1). Classification (NCBI taxonomy): domain Eukaryota; kingdom Metazoa; phylum Chordata; class Lepidosauria; order Squamata; family Scincidae; genus Lerista; species Lerista edwardsae. Next base: position 2,368,257 of record JAJKFI010000098.1, read on the forward strand.
ATGTCAGTGCTGGAAAGTTGGTTAGGATTGCACCCTCAGTCAGACCAAGGTGCATTTAGTTTAATATTCTATTTCAAACAACAGTCAAATGCCTCAAGCAAAGCATGAAGAGGAGGTGTACCCCTGTTGTTTCTCCTCAGCATTTGATTTTCAGGGTATACATCCAGTGATGTCATTCAGGGGGAACGGAACAGAACGGGCGTTCCGGATCCTAACAGGCTCTGTGGCTGGTTCCGGGTTCCCAACAAGTGCCAATCAAAAGTGAGTTCCTGTTCCTAAATCATTTGAATGACACCACTGTATACATCCACTGTATATGGAGGTTCCATTTAACTAATATGATTACTAGCTGCCCACTAGTATTCTAGTGAAGAATTTGTGTAATCCTTTTTTTTTATAGTCACCTAAGCCATTGTTACATGTTAGGGCTGCAAATTCAAAGCCTCAGTCCTCTGAATTCAGCCAATTCAAGTGGTCAGCTAAATGTGCGGGGGCGGGGGGGCGGCTGATTAAACTGCAAAAGTGGCTATAGAGTGACTTTTATCCCTGATTATGGCTCTGTCCTTGAACACACAACTCAGCTTTACAAAACTTGTGCAAAACAATGCCGTGTCTAGAGTAAAGCATTCTGATTTAAGTACAGGTATGCAAAAGAAGTTATTTGGGAGAGGGATATTGATTTGAATACTGAATCAGTCATTCTCTATGGGTAAAAATAGAATTAAAACCCTAGAGCAGTCACAACAGTCTCTTTGCTCCTTCCCAATTTCCTTACCCACGTGCACCCCTTTATTTTTAAAAGCAGCACATTTGCATGTCACATTTTTCCCCCATCACAATAAAAAAATGTGGCAAAACTGAAATAAGGGCTGTGTTTTTTGTTCACCTTTTAGCTGGAAGCTCTAGAGAACTGGGATTTTATTTTTATCTCCTTCCAGTTTACTGGAATCCAGGGCAGGGCTATGTGGAAAGGGACTGGTTCAATTCCTAGTGGCATCCCGTGATTTCTGTGGTACCAGGTAAAATGGGCTGCAGTCTGAGAGACAGGTGAGAGGAGACAAACTCTACATACTCCAAATTCTGGAATTGACAAGGATGGAGGATAGATCTCTTCTCTTCCACCTGAGTGCTACCTTTAAGTGTGTTCCATTAATTTTCCTTTTGAAGAGAATATTGTTACACTCAGAGTTCACAGAGACGTATAACTCCCTTCTCGCAGCACATTTGATTAGCCACCCTTATGTGCACACATTTCCCATCATAATGACATGTATTTCACAAGTAATATTACCCTACATTATGCTTTTGGGAGCTAAGCCCTCATAGAGAAACTAACTTCCGTGGCTCAAGGCAGATTTCAATAAGCCTTGCACATAGTAAACCTCTTTTTGATCTTCTCTGTGTCAAGCAGGATGTTTAGAGACAGTCATCAACTAAGTGAAGATTCAGTAACAGCAAGGAGCACTCAGTGAAAAAGGGGATTTTCCTTTTCAATAATTTTCAGTAACTGCCCATCATGTTTCTTGACAGTCAGAGGAACTTCTCAAATAACGTTCATCCCACTGGGTTGATGAGAAGTCCTAATACAAATGACCTCCACTAATGCTATTTGCATCAATTAGTATAAAAGACAAGCTCATTTTGAGGAACTGCTTAGCAAAACTGATGGCCTCCAACAACTGCCTGTAGGAATAATATCTGTCACATGATGTCTGGTCTCAGTCTCAGGATCCCTCCTACGGCTTACAAGCAGATGCTGTGCTATGGCTTTTCCTAACTGCACATCAAAACTCATCAAAACTATGAAACATTTTTCAAAGTGATAGAGGTGGTTTTAAAATGCTTTAGCTGCTCTAAAATACAGGCCTGTTTTTCTGTCCTCTAATGACTTATAGGTAGGGTTACCAGTTACAAACTGGGACAGAGTGCCTATACTTTAATCATTGTATAGAAGACCGGATGTTTTCTGAGGGTGAAAACAGCTGTAGAACTTCAGCAGCAGACTGGCATCACAACCATTCTCGTGTTCCTCTGTTTTTCATTAGGAGCTCTTGCTAGAGGTAGATAATCTTCTAACCCAGTGGTTCCCAAAACTTTTTGACTGGTGGCTCTCTTGACCTACTTGGCCTACTTGGCCATGGCTCCCGATTAGGGCTACAATCAGTGATGTCATTCAGGGGGAACGGACCAGAACGGGCGTTCCGGATCCTAACGAGATGCCTTGGGTTCTGGGTTCTGGGTTCCCGACAAGTGCCAATCAAAAGTGAGTTCCTGTTCCTAAATCATTTGAATGACACCACTGGCTACAATCCTATAGATCAGTGGTTTTCAAACTTCTTAGCCCTGGGGCCCACTTTTTAAAATGACAGTCTGTTTGGGACCAACCGGAAGTGATGTAATGGCCAGAAGTGCTGTCATTGTGATATCAGAGCCTGCTGCTTTCCTGAGAATGAAGCAATAAATCGGGTTATTTCTCAACCATTTTCCAATCAGAAAAAGACTATTTGCAACCTTGACACAAGCAAGACAACCACACAGCCTTCTCCTTTTCCAGCATTCCATCTTCCCATATTTTTAATATGGCTGTTCTAGGTGCTTCGCGACCCACCTGAAATTGGCTCACAACCCACTGGTGGGTCCCGATCCACTGATATAGATTGTATAGGGAGGCCGGTTTTTTTGTGAGGATGCCATGGCTTCTTGGCTGGTTTCCATGACTGCCCAGGCAGCTACAGTTCACAGTTTGGGAACCACTGTCCTAGCTCCGTATGGCACCTATTATTATTATTGTTATTATTATTATTAACATACTGCATTTCAACACAAGAGCTCAGAAAACAGTTTACATAGCAAAGAGATTAACAAAGTGGGCCTCACAATCTAAAAATAGATGCAAAAGAGACACCAGCCAACAATCCCTGCAAAAGACACTATGATGGGGTGAAGAGGGACAGGTGTTCTCTCCCTGTTGAATATAAGAGAAGCACCATTTAAAAAGTGCACCTCAACCCAGTTTGCACATTAAAAAAAACTATTCCGGATTCTCCAATGCATTGCTCTACCTTTTCTGAAGGGGAGAGCTGGAACAGAACACAGAATATACCATAGCAATGACAAACAAAAATAAAATGGGTGGAAGGAAACAGCTTGTTTCATGTAGAAATTAACATTAGGTACAAAATTCCGCATCCAGAGAACATTCTTCCTCCTCCTCCTCCCCCCCCCCCCGCAGAGTTTCAAGCTCATACAGGTGCACAGATAGAATTGCAAGGGTGTGGGCAATACTTGCTGAAATCTCAGAAGCTAGAGGTGGAGTAGGCTTCCCATTGGTCTGACGGCCCATGCCCTAGATAGCAACCTGTTCCAACCTGTGACTGCTACTAGCAGATACAGTAGAAATTATGCAACCCAAGACAAGACATGCAGCTTTGCATAATTTACACCGATCCAAGCAAGCAGCCTGATCAGGTGCCAGATTTTTCTTTATTTATTGTCCCAGTGCATATATGGCTTCAAGTAGCCAAGTCATTTTCATAATTAGAACAGAAGAATTCTCTTCAGTGTTCAGTTTTGCCAAGCTTTTGTCAGAGCTGAATATTGATTCCATAAACTGTTGCAAAATAATGACATCCAGGCCTAGAAATTCATGGATTAATTTGAGATGGTTTTCCCTCTGGGCCTTCTGTCAGCTGATGAGGAGAGTAGCTGGAGTATAATCTGGACCCTTTCTCACAAGCATAGTTCCAGTTCAAATACAAAATTGGCCGGACTCTGGAAGCAAGCCTTCTAAATCAGATGGGAACCAACATTATGTGCCTAATATGTGGGGAGAGGTGCGGAGAAGACAAGAACTGACCACCTAGCCCTGATTTTGTGGCCGGTGGCTTTTAAATGAAAACAAAAAACAGGCATCTTTGTCTGCTCCGCTGGAAACCTGAGGGTTGAATCCCAGCCCCTTTTATTTCAAGAAGAAAGCACTAGGAACCTCAGGTCCAAACTAATTACCTGGCTTCTTCTTCTTCTTCTTCTTCTTATTATTATTATTATTAATATTAATATTAATATTAATATTAATATTAATATTAATATTAATATTAATATTAATATTAATATTAATAATATACCACTATTCAACAATGTGTTCACAAAGCCCTTTCTAGATAACATCCAAATAAATAAATGGGTCCCTGTCCCCAATGGGCTCACAAACTAAAAAGATACAAAAGAAATACCAGCAACGACGACTAGAATAGACACTACACTGCACAAAAGTAAAGCTCCCCTACCTCTCAGTAATTGCCTTATTACATGAGCCCTCCCCCCACAACGGTTATGAATTGAGACCATGGGGAGAGCCAGGATGGTGTAGTGGTTGTGGTATTGACCTTTGACCTGGAACATCCAGGCTCCAATCCTCACTCAGCCATGAAGCTTCCTGGATGGCCTTGAGCCAGTCACTCTCTCAAATCCTCACCTACCACACATGGTTGTTGTGAGGACAAAAGGAGGGGAGGAACTGGAGGAAGAGCAGTATGAACATGTTAAAAACAAACAAACAAATAAATAAATAAACAATCCATTACAGACCATGTTTTGTTTGGCCTTCCGTTGGAAATCGGATTTGTTGCTTGAAATGTCCTGAGATGCCAAGTGGGGCCACGCTGAATGCGCCTCTTGCTGTCTTCCACTACTAGTGCTACCTCACTTCCTGCCAGGACATCACTTCACTTCCCATGTACTGTGGCCTGCAGAACTCTGATTTTGCCCCCGAGCAGGTGGAGGAGGAGCATGGCTGAGAAGTGGGACAGAAGGTGCAGCATCTGCAGCAGGGATGTCACTTGCCCCTACATTTTGGACTAAATGTCACTATCCCACAGGAGCACCTGGATCTCCAGTTAACTCACTTGTTCTACACACTGTGGGTTCAATCCTGAGCCCCTCAATGCATGTGGTATGGTGTATTTACCTCAACACATGTGGTATGTGGTAAAGTATTTTAAAACATAAATCAAGCAGGCAAGATATCTGCAAGTTAGTTGTCATTCACCGATCTCAGGATATTTAAGTCAAGCAAATGCAGTAGATGCAGTATCTTTGCCCAAGCTGTAGATTGGTAGCTAGATGCAGTATCTATGCTATTTCTGTAAATGCAGTATCTCTGCCCAAGCTAAGACTGTATACTCACCACTGCCAACTATTATAGCAGCACATGGCTCTTCTATTCCAGAACAATTTAGAACTCAGCAGTGAAAGCAGCGAGCAAAAAACAAAGCTTAAGTCGGACAAGGCTAAAGAAGAACAGATGTGAATTCTCCACTCCCAGATTCAGGTAGTAATGACAGCAAGAGCTTTGTAGGACTTGCAGTGGACAAGCATGGTTTACATTACCAAATCCCACACTGGCACAAGTCAACAAAAAGGCCATGACTCTCCGCCTCCTGTGCACGTAGCACGATGCCTTGTTAGGAAAGTGTGTGGACACCACAGGAGGAAGACCATAAAAAGCCCTTTGAAAGAGACACCTTTCAAAGTGGTGTCAGAGGGAGAGCAACTGTCCCTCTTCACCCCAGCATGATGTCTTTTCTGAATTTTGGTTTATTTTGGATTGTGAACCCTTTGGGGATTTATTTTTAAACTGTTTTGTGAATGATTTTTTTTGGGGGGGGGTGTTGAAAAGCAGTACAGAAGATCAATATTCTGATTAATTAATTACTCTCCATAACAGTTGGTCCAGTGACACTGAGCTATTTGCAGTGTTTCACACTTCCCTTAAATGCAAGGTAGTTTAGACGTGTATGACCATAATTGTCTTTTAAAAAATATTTATTCTATAATGCATTCATTATTTTATCAAAGATTCATTCTTTTTACTTGTTTTGTATGTTAGAGGTCTTGATTTTAATTGCTGCTGCTTTGTTTTAATTTTTTCAACTTCTGGCTTTTAATGATTTGATATTGTTTTACTATTTGTATTTATTTTATATTACAAGCAGCTCTGAAGGCTTTTATAAGACTGGTTCCCCACTACAATATAATAAATACTAAATACTAACTAAAGCTAGCTGCAGAGAACGGAGGGCGCAATCCTAAACTAAGTTTGGCTGGCAAAAGCTCCGACAGCAAAGTTTGGCCAGCACAAGGGCCACTGTAAAGTATGTTTGGACCACTCTCAAGAGTCAGAGAGGCCAGCACACAGACGTGCGCCATCCTCCCTGACTCCGAGAGTAGTCTAAACACACTTTATGGTGGCCCTTGTGCTGGCCAAACTTTGCTGGCTCAGTTTATGCCAGCCTAACTCCAGTTTAGGATTGTGCTGTGAATCTGACACATGGGCCAACTCTACATTATAATTACAAATGTATTTTGCTTTTATACCAGTTTAATGGTCCCTGAGAGAAACATGGAAACTGTAGCTTAGTCAAAGTGTTAGGAAGGAACTATAGTAGGATCTTTAGTTCTCTCACAGCTCAATCCAATATATCTCTACTCATAAATTAATCCCACTATATTCAATGGGGCTTCTTGCCAGGTAAGTGTGCATAGGATTGCATCCTCACAGAATGGCCATTCCCAGGATGACCTGGGGAGAGCAAGTGACCTAAACCTGCTTAAGGGCCTGATCCTAACAGACTTAGCACAAGCAGTATGAGCATACCACATATTTAGCTTGTCATAAAAGGTGCCATAAGGCACCTCCAGCACTGGCAGTAAGCCATTACCACTGGCACGGGGCCAGTGCCAGCCCAACACCAGGTCCCAATGCCCGGAGGTAACGACACAATGCTGGCAAGCAGTAAACGTACTCTTTGCCAGCATTGCGCTGACTACAGGTGAAGCAGAAGGACGTTCCTGGGTAGGGGGAAGAGGGTGGGACCGGCGTCAACCTTCGCCACTGGATCCTATTCTCCGTGTCAGGCCACAAAGCCTGAAGCAAAATAGCTGGCACAGACGCAAGAAGCCCCATAGGTGGCCCTGCGCTCTTATTAGGGAGAACTGGACAAACATCCTCTTCCTTTAAGGAGTCTCTGGCGCTTGCTCAGCGCTGGCAGGATGCTGTGGTATCTACTTGGCTACTGCTACTCCTACAGGCGCACGGACAGCATAGGATTAGGCTGCCCAACTGCAGCATAGGTAAGCTTTCATAATTGCACATAGCCCACACCTTCTTTAGCAATCTTCTTTTTTATTTCACATGTGTAAATTGTGCAGGCAATTCTGCCTGCCATTCCACTTGAATTTATGCTCCAGAGTGAGGCTAAAATGGAAGAACAAAAATGCCATTCTCAAACATTCTATATGTTACTCACCTGGAAGAAAATCGCACTGAAATGAGCGAGTTTTGCATCTGGTGAGAACTGTTTCCCGTATTGTGCTTTTTGTTCTTAAAAGTGATAGTATGTATTTTTTTTATTTGAAATATGACTATATGGGATTTTGGCTTCATGTACCAACCTTAGAACATAATCCTCATGTAAGATGCAGGCCAACTGTACCCACCTGGAAGAAAATCCCACTGAAATGAGCAAGTTTTGCTTCTGGTGAGAACTTGGTGAGGATCAGGCTGAGGGCTAGGTATTTTAATATATTCGCTCATAAACATAATGCCACATGAAAACTCAGTGGCCATAAGACTGAACACAATCCAGCCAAAGTTAAGCACACTGGGATCCCACTGCTTTCCTGAAAAGCAAGTCCCACTTTGTTCAATAGGGCTTATTTTCAAATAACTGTTCAAAGTACGAAGCCTAAAACCAGCGATCGGATCTACAAACAACCTGGGGGAACGCTGGGTGGGACTTAGGCGGGATATCCGGGTGATTGGCAGCCCGTTTGCGGCGATCCGCAGCTGCCCTGGCCTCGGGGGGGGGGGGCTCCTGCTCGCTGTGGATGACGGGTGAGGGTCACGCCGGGTGCCTGGGCGAGCAGCGGTGGGGTGCGCTAACCGGGGCCAGGCCCCCCCAAGGCCAGGACAGCTGCAGAATGCTGCGAACAGGCAGCCAATCACGCGGAAACCCCGCGTAAGTCCCACCCAGCGTTCCCCCAGGTCATTTGTAGATCCCATCACTGCCTAAAACACAAAGAAGTAGTTGGCCTTTCTGAGAAAAGCAGACTTAAAGGTTCGAAAGCAAGAATCCTGAACAACCACTGCTGGTTTCTGTGCTGCCTATGGTCCATTTTACATGGCCTACAGGGCATCGATACAGGAGTTCACTGAATGTTGAGAAGTGCAGGTGGCACCCACAAAAAGGAAGATGGGAAGCAGCAGTCGAAAACCAAGTTGCCAGCTTTTTTTGTCTTCTGCTCCTGTCCTTTCTGGACCTGCTGGATGTTGACCTATGGACATTAGCAGCTTACAGTGCTTATCTCCAGCAGGTGAAGCTTTTCACAGCATGACATTCACTTGTTAAAGACACAAGAACTAGCACAGGCCATTTTTTCCCCCCTTTGGTCAACAGGCAGCCATACCCTGAATATCCCATTCAGTCTAATGCACTCTTACAGCCTAACCATATGCATGTCTATTCAAATGCAAGTCCCACTGAATTCAATGGGATTTACTCTCAGTTAAGTGTGTATAGGATTACAGCCTTACTCTCAAATAGGAAACACGAGCCAGCCTAAATTCAGTCCCATTTATTTCAATGGGAAACTTAGGCACTCTTTGCCATTGTGATAAATGGGATTAGAACATACTTGATTTGGGGCAGATTGTTGCCATTATTATTTCCAGTAAGGAGTGAGATGTATATTGTCCATTCAAGCCAACAGAACATTCACGCAACATCCTTCTTCAATAAAAACAGGGCATTTATGATTGATTTCACTGGATTCAAGCTCAGAGTGTTCCTAAGTTAGTAAAACAGTTTTAAAAAAAGAAATGTCCGTTTGGCTAAGTACTGAAGTAATAAAAATAGGACATGTAACCAAACAGCAAACTCACTGTGGCTGTGGCCATAGTCCTAAGAGAGATAACAAGACGAATTAAAAATAAAAATCTTCAGACGAATGGAACAAGTGCCATTCCTTTTTCTGCACAACAAGCTCCCATTCTCACTTGGTTTGTCTCAGTGCAGCAGTACACTCATTGCTATATCTCAGATTTCTGTGCAAGTGGATTCCAAGAACTAAAAAAAAATTGAACAGACAAATATGAAGTAACTCCAACTACTCAATACCCATTTCTGGGCATAAATCAACAGACAGCAGATTCAGGAAGCAATTGAACATTAGAGAACATGATAATATGATAAAATCAAAACATAAATATTTGCTTTTACATCATATGGAGAATTAAGTAAGTAGGGTCACTGAATGGGCTGTGTGAAGTTCTTCCTTGACGTGCATGGAAAAAATGCCTGGAACATCTATGAGCTAGTGAATGGATTTTATATCCTGCTTTGCAATTGTTTAGGTTTTCAAAGCAAATTATATTAAAACTTGAATGGCGTTTTTAGAGCCCTATCCTATCCACAGACTCAGCAGGTGCTAAACGCCTACTGTTGGATCCTGTGCTGGATCTGAGCCGGCTGGAGGTCTCGTTGGAGGAAAAGGACATTTGTCCCCTTATCCAACTTGCTAAACCCTGGGCGCAGACTCAAGAAGCCCGATGTTGGGCTTTGAAACTTAACATGGGAGATTGGATCTAGAGGAGGATGCCTCCACCAATTCCACCCCATTCCTGGGTCAGTCCCTGTCCTTGCTCTTCCCCCTGCCCAAGAACGTGTCCTCCCTGCCCTCCAGCCACACACACCTGTACTGCTCAGTGCCTTCCTGCCAATCCTTCAGCAGCTGGGCTCCCAATGCAGTGTCAACAGAGTGTCACATGCTTTCCCACTAGGGCTTCAGCCCTGGCATTGAGGCAGCACAAGATCAGGCTGCCCATTTCTACAGGGATGGGGATCTCTGCCATTAACCCTGCAAATGACCCCAGGCGACAGGATAGTAGGGGTAGCGGCCGCCACAAGCTGCTGCCATAAGCCACTGCTGCCTACCCACCGGAGCCCTCCTGACACAACGTCCTGCGACACTCCAAAGGCATTCTGCAGCCTCTGGAGGACCGTTAAACAGTACTTCCAGTTTTTGTTGGAAAACGAGAAGTATTTGTTTAGGGAGCAATCCAAACCTGCACTGGAACAGGCAGGCCACCTGACCTGCGCTGCATCCTAACTATATTAGGAGCCAGCAGCAGCTTAGCATGGGACAAGGGGATGAATGTCCCTTTGTCCCATGCTAAGCTGCAAACGACCCAATAGGGCATCTTGGATCTGCGCCAACAAACTTGCAGGCACAAGTCAAAGCAGCCAGGAGTGGACCGAACTGGGGCTGCCCAGCCTGGGGACAGGGGTTTGGATGCGGCCTGCCCATAGGCCCACTTTTCTCTGCCCTGTGATGCCTCCTGCCCACCTCCAGCATACCCTCAGCGCAGACCTGCACCAGCAGAACTAAGCTGCTGGGCTGCGTGGCGCACATGCGCCAATGTTGCTGCCTGCACTGCACGGTGACCAAATCCATGGTGCAGATTCACCTTACAGCACTGGTGCTAGTCTGGCACAAGAACACTGTGCCGGCACAACACTGCATAACGATTGCATCCTTAAAGGCCTTCCAAAGAAGGGCCACAGAACATCGCAGAAGACTCCAGAGGCTTCAGGTGGGTCAGGGGGTGGTAGTCTCTAGGGAGGGGTGGCAGTCTGTGGTCCCGGCTCCAGGCGGCAAATGGCCATGGAGGCAACTGCCTCATGGAGTCCTTCTGCTCAAGAACAGACACCCAGCATCACTGCTGATTCTGGAAGTCTGCACTGACTTGATGGCCATTCCAATCATCATACACTTGATAGAGTTGTCTTTCCTCACTGATCTCAGCAGCAATTATAATCCTGGAGTGGGGAGAAAAGCTGTCTTTCTAGAAACACCTAATTCCCAGACTAGGAGTGGGTTTGTTCCCAGGTTTGTGGGGAACATGGAGCAAAGCTCTGCACTGGAATCCCACCCACCACCGAGGCACTCCAATGCAGCCTCTGATTGATGGGCTTTTTGTTGAGCTTTCAGCAAGTTTTCAACCTAAATAATCCCTGACACCACCTCTGTCCAGAGTGGGGTGGATACACTGTCCCTGTTCTTTCCACAGGAAGTTTGATTGCAGCTAGAAGCCTCAGAAGAGAAGGTCTTGATGGAGTCATCTTCCTCCGTCCTAAACTCCAGATCTAACTGTCTCAGCCTCAGCAGTAGGACAAAGTGCACACAGTCCACACCCAGAAGCACATGACTGCCAAAACAATTCAAGGAGCAGAGGAGATAACAGTGTCTGGATCAGGAGATCAGGACTGTTCCTGCCATATGTTTCTTCCCACAAGCTTGATGGCAGCTTTTACTTTTTAACTTATTGCTTTCCAATATAATATAAGATCTTCCCAATCTATCGCTTTGGGTGGAAGGCTATCTCTGTGAATAATGATATTTATCAGCTTACAACATTCAAACAGTTTTGTATACTTACCATATACCATACTAGTATTGTATATATTTGATATACCAAGTCAGATCATTGGTCCACTGTCTATACTGCCTGGACGTGGCTCTTCAGGGGTTCAGACAGGGCTTGGTCTTACTGAGAAATGCCAGAATTAAACCTGAAGCTCCTGCACGCAAAGCAGGTGTTCACTGCCACACACCACAGAGCTACAGCTCCTCTCATTATGTCAGTAAACTTCCAGCACACTGCTATAAAAATCAGTCAGCAGTTATTATCCAGATTTTAGACGGGGAAGTGCAGCTTATCTAAAACCACATAGTGGGTTTGTAGCCCTGGTGATATCTGAAGCAGGGATTTCCTGACTCACAATCCTATTCACTATAGTACATGAGCTGCATGAACCACAAGGATGTTGGCTTTGATTCCATGCCAACATCCTTCTGGCCTGGCTCCTGTATCTTTAACAGCAGCACGCCAGGCATGAAATTCAGTACATGTCCCCATCATCATTTGGGATATTTACAGGATACTTCTAGGAAGAATGAATATCAGTCCGGAGCTTTACTTGGATCAATGGTTTTTAATTTCTCAGTAAGTAATAACACTTGATCTTTATATAGTATTTCAGGATGTTTAAAACATTCCACAATACACTATCCCAGTAATATTTACTAACAGACTGGAAGGCAGGTCAAAATTGTAATTCCCAAGTAGGAGGCTGAAGCAAAGAGAGTGGTGTGCCTGGGATGACATTAGTGCCAGCCTGCATGTGACCCACCAAGCCAAACACAGTTCTCTACCATGTATTGTGTTCCTTCTTGTGAATGACAAACACTCCATCCCCTGTTTTTTCAGTCCAGGCATGAAGAAACTTACTGAAGTCTGGGAGGCTGCCATACACCATGGCATATGGGGTAGCATTCAGCTTGATGGGCCAGAAGTTGACCTAATGAGCATATGAGTAAGATGAGAGATGAGTTTGAATTTCTGAGTCTTAGATTCTTCACTCTAAGGGCTCACAATTATTATGCAATTATCACAATGTATGCACGTGATACATGCAGCGAGTTAATCCGCTGTCGCTGGGCTTTCAACCGCAAGGTTGGGAGTTCGAGACTGCGTGACGGAGTGAGCTCCCGTTGCTTGTCCCAGCTCCTGCCAACCTAGCAGTTCGAAAGCACCTAAAATGCAAGTAGATAAATAGGGACCACTTTGGTGGGAAGGTAACGGCGTTCCGTGCGCTACGGCGTAGAATCATGCTGGCCACCATGATCGGACAAAAACGCCGGCTCACAGGCTTTGAAACGGAGATGAGCACCGCCCCCTACAGTCGGTCACGACTAGACCATTCGGTCGTGGGGAAACCTTTACCTTTACCTTTATTATATGCAACAAAGGCCCAACAGATATTTTTTAGGGACAAAGGACTTTTGAATGCAGAGGAAGGATATTCTTAGAGCACAATCCTAACCTGGAGTTAAACCAGCACAGTTAGGCCAGCACAGTTTAGCCGACACAAGGGCCACTGCAAAGTGTGTTTGGACCACTCTTGGAGTCAGGGAGGATGGCGCCCATCTGACTCTGAGAGTGGTCCAAACAAACTTTATGGTTTCCCTTGTGCCAGTCACACCCTGCTGGCCTAACTGGGCCAGCCTAACTCCAGGTTAGGATTGCACCCCTAATCATTTGATATAATTTTTCTGCTTTCACAGCTCTCCCCCAGCAAAGATCAAGTACTCCCTGCCTGATACAGTGTTCCCAAAATGTATCTGAAAGTGTAAATGAGCCTTAGAATCCTAGGATGAAAGCAAGAAGGTACAATTCAGAGTTGAGGTGGCAGGTAAAGAAAAGGTTAAGCACTCACTTGCCCTGCCTCAGGTACCACCACCACCTCCAAAACATATTGTCTCAGAAGGGTAAATGCACATGCCTGAATCTTTCCACACATGTCACAAGGGTTTCCACCCCATAGGTATTTACTTGGGAGTGGGAGCCATTGTACAAATGCCACCATACAGTCAGAATTCTGCTGTTCAGAGTGGAAGCTGGGAAGTCATATTTTTGACTGCTCCTCCAAGTAAGAAGTTTCCTGCAAGTAGAAAATGTAAGATATTGGGGAGAAAGGTTATGTGCACCAGATGTTCCAGAACACATTCAGGGGTCTGTTTCTTTAAGGTGGGACATTCAAAACTATCTATCCACAATATACACACCCCAGAAGTCTGAAGTGGTAAAGTCCAGAATTCATGTTGTATAATTAGCAACACCTTCTGATGTTACGTATGTGGTACATGAACCTCTCCTTCCTGTGTCATAAGGTAGTGTCAGATGTCCTGAGTCACACTGGAGGAATCTATTATAGAAATCTTTCCCTTGTCAGTCCCGCCTCTCACAGAAACTGAGCCAACACTGGCATGAAAAGGAAGAACACTGAGAAACCTGCCACATCACCTATTGCTTTTGACTTTACTTCTGTGGAATGGGAATTGGTCATACTAAATATCACACATTGCAGCAGCTCCCATACTGCAAAGGTGACATCAGGAAGGTCTTACTGAACTTAGTGGTTCTTCCTTCTGAGTAAATATGCATACAACTGGAATGTAACAGACTGATCCTATGCATATATATTCAAAGGCAAGTTTCACCAATTTTAAAGACTGCAAGTCTGTATACTGTTGAATAAATGTCGTTGACTTCTGAGTAAACATGTATAAGATCATATTGAAACACTGTTAAAGAGCACAGCTTTTATACAATAAATATCATGGTTTTCAAGAAAGTTGGAAATGACTCTGTGAACTGACATTTTTAGGAGGAACATGAGTCACACCACAAGGTTAGAATGTTATCTGCAGGGAACATCTGCAATAGATGGCCAAAGGACAAATGGATAGATTGAGAATTTCTTTCTGGCAGAGTGCAACAAGCAGATCAATAGCAGGTGATGCTGTTCTTGAGAGATGAAACAGCATATAAGATAAAGGATTGCGCTACAAGTCCCCATTCAAATCTTACCTATGCTATGAGTCTACAAGGGCACCAGGCAAGTCAATATCTCCCCACCTCAGCTCTTCAACTGCAAAATCAGGGATGGTAATAGTGGCCTACTTTTCAGGGTTGATATAAGGATTGCATTGACAATATAAAATGGTTTGGGCACTCCCAAAATGATCCATAAACATTATAAATAATAATTGGCCAGCAGGGATGGGAACAGCAACCAGAATCTTTAAAAGCACAGGAGCGCTGCCAAGAAGGGAAAAAAAGCCCTCTACATGGCAACTCTACGTGGACTATGTCCTCGCTAAACTATTTTTATATTGAATGTTTTTAAACCTAGGACTTCACGTGGCAAGTTTGAAGGGTGAAAGGCTCATGCCCTGACATCAGTAAAGTATAATCAAATGTGATCTGCCGTTTGGACAGAAAATTAGCTGTGAATTAATCCTTTTTTCCATTAACAAAGAGGAAATGACTCATGCTGACTGTCAAGTCATTAGCCAATAAGTAAAGCCAACAGAACTGTTGCTCTTGTTAGGAAACACGTGTGCTGTGTGCTCTGGGAGAGGAAGAAAGGCTTTGAGTTATCTTTGAGATATGAGCCGAGTTGAGGCAACATCTCACAAAGTATAAAGAGAGATCTTCCAGAAGATCTAATGACTACATACAGATGTTATGTTGAATCACTGGCAGGGGAAGAGTTTGCATTAAGCTTTGCTGAATGCTCGTAACACCATTGATTAAGCAAATAGTCAAAATTAGATCTTTTCTGTGGGACTTATATGATCACACTATATAGAGAATAAGCATGTATAGCAATATGAGTATTAAGTCCTCCTTCTTTGTACAGAAAGTAACTGTTGCCTTTGTGCTTTCCTTACGAGCATCCCAATAGACTGATTCTACTGGAAACAGAATGCTGGATTAGACAGAGTAGCATTTCACATTATCTATTCCATCAAATGGCTATTTTAAGGATAGCCTTTTACTGTGATGTTAAATAACATCACATATGTTTCTGTGCACATATGTTGTTTCTTTAATGTCTAACAGCAAGGAGAGGGCAGACAGCACTAGCATTTAGCGCAGCAGCAGTTACCCTGCACTCAACAACCCTCGCACCTCCTCAACCCTACTTCTTGCCAATCAATTAAAAACACATTCCAAAGTGTGTGCGCGCGCACGCGCGCACGTGTGTCTTTCTCCTAGCCCTTATCCAAGCAGACAGACATAAACTGCATTCCTTGCTCTTGAAACATCTAAATACCATCAATGCCCATTAAATAAGAACATTCAGCCTACAAGCTATGCAAAAGCAGAGAGAGATGGTCATCTGTTCACATGACACAAACCAACAACATTTCCAAAAGGTCAGCAAACCCAATCCAAAAGCTCAACTAGAGTTCTTTCTATGATCCCAAACCTTACATTCAGCATTCAGGACAAATAATGCAAACCAGTCAGTTCTACAGTTCTACAGTAATACAGTCAGTTCTCATTATCCACTGTGGTTAGGTTCCTGGAAATCCTCGCAGATAACAAACGATTAATCATATGGGATCAAGGGGGTTAGGTGTAAGGAGTACCTCATCTGCCATCAGAAGAATCTAGCAGAGACCCTCAGGAAGTCAGCAGAGTGCAGCAGGAAGTGCCAAAAGATCTCTGAGAGCGCAATCCTAACCACAATTAAGTCAGCAAAATTTGGCTAGCACAAGGGCCACCATAAAGCGGATTTGAACCGCTTTAGGGATGATGGTGCACATCTGTGTGCTGGCATCTTTGACTCTAAGAGTGAGCCAACATACTTTATGGTGTCCCTTGTGCTGGTCTAACTCCAGGTTAGGATTGTGCTTTTCAGAGGCTGCAGGGACCTTCAGAATGGACCCCTTAAACATGGCCATTGGATGCTTCTGCTGGTCATTTTAAAAATGCTGGTTGCAGGTGTCATTCTGAGGGTCTCTGCAGCTTTTGGAAGGTCTCTGCATAGTGGATAACGAGGACAGAAGCACAGATAAGTAGCAATTCTACTGCAGCTAGCAAGGTCTCGTATAAAGAGGACAGACTGTAGATGCAAATAGACTTGCTATTTTTTTCCCCTTGGATCCACTCCTATGCAGTCAAGAGGTGCAGCCTGACCACCCCATGCAGGTTTTCCTTATGAGAAGTGATGGTGCAAGAAAGCAAGGTGCAATTGCTCAATCTCTTACATTCCAATCCTGACTAATTTTTCACCACACACACTGCATCCTGCAATGGGAGGGCAGTCATGGAGACTTCCTCAAGGTAAGGGACTATTTCTTCCCTTACCTTGGGACTGCCTTGAAGCTGCATCATCAGTGGAAAGTTGGTTAGAACTGGGCTGTTAGTGAAGTGGTTATGTCACATACAGGAGCACTAGAGAGAGGAACTACACAACCTCCTAGGTAGTCAGGCAAATATTTTCCTCAAACTCCTACACATTTGAAATAGGCAATGGCAGTTGAGGAACACAGAACTCTGAAAAAAAAGGGAACAGCTCAGTGGAAAGTAAATGTAGCAAGTGTTCTGCTCAGCCAACACAATGAATCACAGTCTGTGTAAGTTGGGTTGCTAACACCAAACATTTCCTAAGTGTCAGCTCACAAGAAACAAACAAATGGAGGGGTAAGTGGAATCAAAATGAGAAAACAAAAGTACTATACAAAATTATCAGTGCCTGTGTTGGCCTACCGAACATGTACACAAGTGTAAATAATTTTTTTAAGTTAAAGAGAAATATTATTACTATTATGTGTTATTAATTTACACATAATTAATTAATTACACATAATTAATTAATGTGTTATTTACACACCACTTTTCAACATGAATGAAGTATACCAAGGTTTGAGCAAAGACTAGAACTTGGGGGGTATTGACCACTGATTTCACAGGCATATGGGGTGGTGTCAGGGATCAGGTGGGTTGGGCAGTGGCTAAGAGCCCACTCTGGCTGGGTCAACGCCTGAACCATCAGTACCGGTGGCAGTGGGAGTGCACCAGTGGTATCTGGTGAGCAGAAGATACACCATGGAGAGGTCTAGTGCAGGTCCTTCCTCTCAGGTCCTCCCAGCAAGCGGGTACCAGCATTGCTAGCATCTATGTGCAAAAAATACAACTTTATGTTCACCAGTGTATGCCAGAGGAGCTGAGCACCACATGAAGCACAGTGAACCAGCTTGGCTTTGTGGCATTTGGCTCCTCTGATAGTCAGAAGAATCTCAGGCTGCTGCAAGGCTGCAGTAGTGTGAGATTCCACCAACTATCAGAGAAGCCGAGCGCCGCTTGCAGCGCCACAAAGCTGCTCAACGTCATGGAGGTACAAACAGCTCTTGGCTCCTCCGAGTAGAGTGGGTGGGGCCAATTAACGAAGCACCTGCCCCCTCCGATACATGGAGAAGAGTGCAGCCAATGGTGGGAGTGGGAGGAAGAGTCATGATGCCACCTCCTGTAGGGTGGCACCCAGGGTATTTGCCCCCCTTGGCAAGCCACTGGTGCTGTGGAACATTGGTGGGCATCAAATGATCTGCAGGTGTGCCGTGGGAATTTGGGGAAAGGTCATTTATTAATAGGGCCATTGGCAGATGTGAGCAGCCCGCTGGCAGCATGGTGTGCCTTGCCAATTGTTAAAAAAACTTAGCACGGAGACCCCCCTCTAGTAGCATCTAGCTATGCTACTAATAGCACGTAACTAGTCTGTGGAACTTGTTCCGCAAATTGTAATGATGGCCATTAGCTAGGAAAGATTTAAAAGGGATATGGACAAAGTCATATAGGACAGCCCTATCAGTGGCTATAAGTCATGACACCTAAGCACTACCTTCAAGGGATGAGCAGTGTATGGGCAGAAGGTGAGGCACAACCAGCAATGGGATTCACAAACGACCTGGGGGAATGCTGGGCGGGACATACGCGTAATTGGCAGCCCGTGCGATTGGCAGCCCGTCTGTTCTGCCCCGCCGCTGTCCCTGCCAGCCGCGCAGGCTGGGCCCGCTGCCCCCGGTTGGCACGCCCCACTGCTGCATGCCCGGGCAACTGGGGGGGCAGGCGAGCAGGCGCCCCCTCCAAGGCCTGGGCGGCCTGCGCGGCGGCGGGGCAGAATGGACGGGCAGCCAATCACGCGGGAGTTCCGCGTACGTCCCGCCCAGCGTTCCTCCAGGTCATTTGTGAATCCCATTGCTGGGCACAACTGCTCCCACCTGCTTTCTTTGAAAAGTACTGCACTGCCACTGTGATAACACAAACACTTACAACCTATGCGCTCTGAGCAGCTGAAGCTCATGGGTTGTATTTGCGTGATCACAGCCACTGCAGCGGCAGTGAGGCCTTTGAAGGCAGCAAGGTGGTTGTGCCTAACCGTCTACCCATACACTACTTGACCCTCCTACCTTCTGTTTCTATGGCAGCCTGCCTCTGAACACTAGTTGCAGGACAGCAATGGTGGGAGAGAAGTAGACCTTTCTGTCCTGCTTGTGGGCTTCCAAGAAGCAGCTGGTGGGCCACTGTGAGAAACAGGATGTTGGACTAGATGAGTCTTTGGCTTAATCCAGTGGTTTTTTAAATGAATATTCACTTAGAAGCAAGTCTCATTTTACTCAATGGTATTTGTTTTCAAATAAGTATGCCTAGGATTACACCATCTGGCTGAGATTCTTTACTTCTTTTCCTGGGAATAAACCCTGCTGAATTTAATAGGCTCCACTTCTGGTTAAATATGTATATATGTACAGCTACCCAGTGAAGGAGATTAGGTTGAAAGAAGGTGACTTGTTGAAGGTCATTCAGTAAACTTCATGGCCGAAGATGGATTTTTATTAGTTACATTTTTCATAGAACAACAAAAACAAACTCACCACTACAAAACAAAAACTAAACAAAAACCAAATTCAGAATATAAGGCAAGTGTGAAGTAATACATCTAAATTACTTGCAACCTTTACAATATATTAATAGCTGCTCAAATTAAAAATTGTGTCTCTTAGGCAACCTCCTATTCTTGTCTTTTAATACTTCTTTTTTAAAAATCTCCTTATCATTTGCAGATATTCAGGGCTGAAGATGGGTTTGAACCCGAGTCTGCTGGTTTGATAAAAAGCCATCACCCTGCCATCAAACGTTCGCATAGTCAAAGCTATGGTTTTCCCAGTAGCAATGTATGGATGTGAGAGCTGGATCATAAGAAAGGCAGAGCGCCGAAGAATAGATGCTTTTGAATTATGGTGTTGGAGAAGACTCTTGAGAGTCCCCTGGACTGCAAGGAGATCCAGTTGGGCAATCCTACAGGAAGTCAAGCCTGATTGCTCCCTGGAAGGACAAATCCTGAAGCTGAAGCTCAAATGCTTTGGCCACCTCATGAGAAGTAAGGACTTTTCTCTTTAAAAAAGACCCTCATGCTGGGAAAGATGGAAGGCAAAAGGAGAAGGGGGCGGCAGAGGATGAGATGGTTAGACAGTGTCACAGAAGCAATGAACATGAAATTGGGTGAACTCTGGAGGCTAGTAGAGGACAGGGAGGCCCGGCGTGCTGTGGTCCATGGGGTCGCAAAGAGTCGGACATGACTTAGCGACTGAACAACAACAACAACAACTGCTGGTTTGAAATCCAACACTCAAGCCCTATTCTGAGCACACTGTTATCAGATCAGGCTATGTGAATGACAGCATGTCTTTGCCACAATTTTTCCCAATTAGCTGCCATAGTCACAGAATGGTAATATGTTAGATATGCCAAGCCTACCTTCTCGCACCTTAACCATCATGCATACCCTTTGTACTTTATATGTGAAAGTTTTCTATCCAGCAACATATTTGATCCACTTGCGCAGCCAGCCTGGCCCTTACCCTCTTTCATTACTTTTTTGTTGTTGATCTTTTTTGATTTCTTTAAGAATTGCATGTCAGAATCAGGCCACCAGGTCTGCTCTGCTGCTGGCTCTGACAATCAGCCTAGGAAGGTTAAGAACATCCTGTCAATTACTTGGCCTTCATCCTACCTTCCAGTATGAGAACAACATTTGCTTTTCAAATGTACCCATAGAAAGCGCAGCCATGGAAGTAGATAAGCAGAAAAGGAATCCTGGTGGGTGGGAAATGACTCTACTGGTTAGCTAGGAGCAGACAATAGGTAGCTTAAATTTCTGTTAATGGTTTCATGTTACTGCTGCTGTAAAGGCCTATTGTTGCAATCTCTCCCTCAGGAGAGGACGTGCATGGGAACACGTAGGGACTTAAGGTTACACCTAAATTAGGAGGGTCTTATCTATGCTCCCTTTATCCATACTGAGATCTTCCCCTTGATAGAAGTGAAGAGCTGTCACAAGAACTCCACAGCATAACAATAAGGTGTAGAAATCCTTTCTGAAGCACTGTTATGTAGCTCTGCAACCTACTCCAGCTGCTTAGGCTGCAATCCTATTTACACTTTCCTGGGAGTAAGCTCCATTTACTATAATGGAACTTACTTCTGAGTAGGTAGGGATAGGATTGAGCTCTGCGAGGTAGGTAGGCGAGGTCACATAGGCTTCCAGAAGCTTCTTTTGCTTCAGGCATATTCACACATCACATCACCATCTCCCTCAAGGTTGCCTCTAGAAATGTATTCTGATTTAGCAGTTGATGATGATGATGATGCCATCGTGAATTAAATAAACAATAATTCACAAAGTAGTTTAGTCTGGGCTGAAAGCAGTTTGTTCCAATGCATACTGAGCCAGAACTATTGGAGACACTGTGGAATAGTAGTTTGAGTGTTGGACCAGGAAAAGCCAGATTCAAATCCCCACTTGGCCATTATTATTACCTTACATTACATTAGGATTGCCTTATTGGAGGATCTTGGGCCAGTTATTATCCCTCAAGCCTTAACCTATCTCACAAGGTTATTGTAAGGATTAAAAAAGGGAGAGGACTCATGTATATCACATTGAGCTCCTTGGGAGCAGGAGAAAAAAAAGATGTATAAATAAATACTTATTGTTACCATCACCCCTCCCCCCCCCACATTCCAGAGGGAGGGTTCTTTGCCACCACTGATCAGTGCAGCCCAGTACTGTCTATTCAAGCAGACAATCTTTCTGGTGGAGATGCCAGTTTGAACCTGGAGCCTTCTGGATGCTGTGTGTGGGCTCTGGCCCACTGACTGATGGCCTGTAGGCTTAGCTAAAGATAGCTAACAAGGTCATGGCTGAGACACCATGATTTGAGCTGAAGGCTTCTCAACTCGTGTTTATGGCCATTAGACTACACCAAAATACACTGGCTGCTAGTCTGTTACACATCACATTGATTTATCTCTGACCCAAATTCTGCACACAACATTTCAGATCACATTTAACATGCAATTACAAGCACCGTGGCTGAGAAGAGCCTTTGGCCAGGAACAGCCTGCCCTAGGATCCACCGTGTCTCTGTGTAGCTTCTAGGAAGGGGCTGTTTTAAAGACTCTTTCCAATCACTGCAACATTGTCAGAAGAAGGACAACAGCAGATTTTCCAAACTGCAGAACCATCCAATTTCTTAGACCCTTGATAGGTACACCATGTACACAAATGCTGCAGTTAAATTGCCCAGTTCTACCCTTGGATAGTAGTGGCGTAGCTAAGGTATCTGCTATGATACCTCTTAACTAGAGTATGCAACTTGTCCCTTCAAACGGCCACGGTGCCAGAGGATTGGAGGATAGCCAATGTCACGCCAATCTTTAAAAAAGGGAGAAGGGGGGACCCTGGAAACTACAGGCCGGTCAGCCTAACGTCTGTTCCAGGTAAGATGGTGGAAAGCCTCATCAAAGATAAAATCCTAAAACATGTAGAGGAACAAGTACTGCTAAAGGAAAGTCAGCATGGCTTCTGTAAGGGTAGGTCTTGCCTCACAAACCTTTTGGAATTCTTTGAAAAGGTCAACAGGCACGTGGATGTGGGTGAACCTGTGGATATCATATACCTAGATTTTCAGAAGGCATTTGACAAGGTCCCCCACCAAAGACTGCTAAAGAAACTTCACAGTCAGGGAATAAGAGGGCAGGTCCTCTTATGGATCCAGAATTGGTTGAGGGACAGGAAACAGAGAGTGGGGGTCAATGGGCAATTTTCAGAATGGAGAGAGGTGAAAAGCGGAGTGCCCCAGGGATCTGTCTTGGGGCCCGTGCTTTTCAACTTATTCATAAATGACCTGGAGACAGGGATAAGCAGTGAGGTGGCCAAGTTTGCGGATGACACAAAACTTTTCCGGGTGATAAAAACCAGAAAGGATTGTGAAGAGCTCCAGAAGGATCTCTCCCAGTTGGGGGAATGGGCAGCCACATGGCAGATGCGTTTCAACATAGACAAATGTAAAGTGATGCACATTGGGGCAAAAAACCAAAACTTTACCTATAGGCTAATGGGTTCTGAGCTGTCTGTGACAGCTCAGGAGAGAGATCTTGGGGTGCTGGTGGACAATTCAATGAAGGTATCGACCCAGTGTGCGTCAGCAATTAAGAAGGCCAATTCCATGCTTGGGGTCATTAAAAAAGGGGTTGAGAATAAAACAGCCAATATTATCATGCCATTGTACAAATCGATGGTAAGGCCACACCTGGAATATTGTGTCCAGTTCTGGTCGCCGCATCTTAAAAAGGACATAGTGGAGTTGGAAAAGGTGCAGAAGAGAGCGACAAAAATGATTACGGGGCTGGGGCACCTCCCTTATGAAGAAAGACTGCAGCGTTTGGGGCTCTTCAGTCTAGAAAAAAGGCGCCTGAGGGGGGACATGATTGAGACATACAAAATAATGCATGGAAGGGATAGAGTCGATAGAGGGATGTTCTTTTCCCTCTCTCAAAACACCAGAACCAGGGGGCATCCGCTAAAACTGAGGGTTGGGAGAGTTAAAACAGATAAAAGGAAGTACTTTTTTACCCAGCGGGTAGTTAATCTGTGGAACTCCTTGCCACAGGAGGTGGTGATGGCATCTGGTCTTGATGCCTTTAAGAGGGGATTGGACAGATTTCTGGAGGAAAGGTCCATCATGGGCTATAGGCAATGATGGATTGTGCAACCTCCTTACAAAGGTGGTGGGCTACTGGTACCGGGTGTGGCAACAGGATGCAAGCATCTTGTTGTCTCATGCCTCCCTGGGGCACCTGGTGGGCCACTGTGAGATACAGGAAGCTGGACTAGATTGCACTGGATTATAGTTTCAGATTTCAACTGCACCTCCAAAATGAAGTCTGGAACATATAGTTCTGTATAAGGACTAAGGATGTAATCCTACCCTGGAGTTAGGCCAGCACAATTAGGCCAGCAAAGTTTGGCTGGCACAAGAACCCTCTCTCAAAACACCAGAACCAGGGGGCATCCGCTAAAACTGAGGGTTGGGAGAGTTAAAACAGATAAAAGGAAGTACTTTTTTACCCAGCGGGTAGTTAATCTGTGGAACTCCTTGCCACAGGAGGTGGTGATGGCATCTGGTCTTGATGCCTTCAAGAGGGGATTGGACAGATATCTGGAGGAAAGGTCCATCGTGGGCTATAGGCAATGATGGATTGTGCAACCTCCTTACATAGGTGATGGGCTACTGGTACCAGGTGCAAGGGAGTGGCAACAGGATGCAAGCATCTTGTAGTCTCATGCCTTCCTGGGGCACCTGGTGGGCCGCTGTGAGATACAGGAAGCTGGACTAGATGGGCCTTTGGCCTGATCCAGCAGGGCTCTTCTTATGTTCTTATGTTCTTATGCAGGGGTCAAAGAAGATTTTGTAGCCTCCCCCTCTCCATGACAAAATCAAATGTAATGAAGTAAATAAATAAACAAGCTTTCTGATTAATTGGCCATGCCTTTTGATGGAATACAGATATTCCAATGTGGGTTGTCCCATTGCATTCTGCACTAAATTACCTTTCCAGTGATATAAAATGTGATGGTATTTGTACTTACTGAGGTTTTCATAATTTTGGCCACTGGTGTCAAGCTCAGTGGTGATTCTGAGCTTCTATGCGACTGAGGGCGCAATCCTAACCTGGAGTTAGGCCAGCACAGTTAGGTCAGCAATGTTTGGCTGGCACAAGGGCCAACATGAAGCACGTTTGGACCACTCTTGGAATCAGGGAGGATGGGGCATGTATGTGTGCTGGTCTCTCTGACTCAGAGAGTGGTCCAAACATACTTTATGATGTCTCTTGTGCCGGCCAAACTCCAGGTTAGAACTGCACTCTAAAACAGTTTCAGCTACAAAATAATAATAATAACAATAACAATAGGTATTTATATACCGCCTTTCTTGGTCATCAGATTGTTCTTTTGACTTTAATTCAAGGCGGTTTACCTAGGCAGGCATTTTTCTAAACTGCAAGCCTTGCAAGGGTTTTTACAAATCACAAAGTTCTAATCTTTCAAGAACAACTACATGCAGATGACACTTTCATCGCCCAGTCCTTCTTTCTCGCCGCACGATTGCCTTCCACCAACTGATAATCTGCTTCTTTGCTCTCACCAAAGAACAGCTGGCTGCCCAGCACAACTCCCCCTCTCACAGGCAGCTGAGACAGCTCAGATCTTAACAGCCACATTCTTGAGGTCTGCTGCATAAGGAAACTTCCTCAAACTAGTGACCTTCGGATCTTATCTTCGGGCAATTTCTGCGGTTTTAGCCCTCTCAACCAAACCTTCTGCCCAAAAGAGCCCTTGGTATTATCAATGAACTGTGGAGGGCTTTGTTATATTAGCGGATACTCTGAAAGACTTTCAGCACAGTCCAGTCAAAATAAAGAACTCAAGTTCCTATTGACAAAACCCTATGCAGATGTTATCCTCTCTGTGTTCAATTAACATGTTTAACAATTAACAACTACAGAGATTAATGGCCACATTGCAGGAACAGTCTCTGTCCTCTGATAACCACCTTCTCACTGAATGTCCAAACAGGACTCCCTGAACAGCCCTGTTCAGATGTTTAATGAACAAATTTACCCTGGGAAGAAAGGCCAAGCCTGCTAAAATGATGCTTAGCCCCTGCCCCTCCTCTAGCACATTTTTTGAATGCAGAGGTGATAATGTGTGCACAGAGCTTAAAGACTGTCAATCAACCAGGAAAAAACAACAACTTAAAACACACCCAACACAATAATGGCCTGGTCCTTTTGTTGGTGTTGTTTTGCTTGCTTGCTTACTTCAGACTTGGGCAGTAAATCAAATGTGAAAGTAATTCAAAGTTTAAAGTTAATTTTTTTTTTCATATTAAAATCTAGCTGCACTTCACTTGGCAGGATTGTGCCCTTGATATTTAGGCTATTAGAGAAGAATCACTTCCCAACACAAATGTAACATGTTACATAAGGGATAATAGTGTAACCCAGTGTGTCACTAGTGGCACACACAGTGAGGATACTGACCCCTGTGCTGCCCCCATCATCCACATCACCCTCCATCCAAAATGCTGCCCCCACATCGCTTTCCCCCTTTTCTCCGCCCCTCTCCCCGATCAGAGGCTATTCAAGGGCCAGGAAGGCTGCGGCTGCCTCCCCGACCCGGAGAAGACCTTTTCAGGCCTATGGAAGGTATAAAAATGTTACTTCCAGTATTTGGCAAAAACCAAAAGTAACGTTTTGAGGCTTTCCGATGGTCTAAGAGGCCTCTCTGCCCTCAGAAGGTCTATGGAAGGCCTAAAAATGTCACTTCTGGTTTTTGCCGAAAACTGGATGTATTTTTTCAGGTCATTCGGAGACCTCAGAAGGACTTCCAAAGGTTGGGGAGGCCACGGGCAGCCACACTTACTCACACCTGCTCTTGGGTCACTTTCTAACCCAAGAAGGCCTGATTGGTGGAGTGCTAAAGAGGTGGGCTGTGGAAGGTGGCAGGAGCCAAACAACACAGAGATGGTCAATGAGATGGTCAATCAGCCCAGGTGGCCCAGCCAGGTGGATACCATCTTTGGGAAAAGCCCTTATACAGAACCTTTGGGAAAAACCCTTATACAGAACCCCAGAGGATACCAAGGCTGCACTGTATTTATCCCCCCTCAGCATGTTGCTGTGGGCCAGCCCTGCCAAGGGCCAAATAATAATCTTCCAGAAGGCTGATTTAGCCCTCGGGCTGGGGCTTGGAGACCCCTGCTCCAGCCCACTCTTCTCCTTCACACTTCTGCTCTGTTCCCCAATTCCTTTTCCAAACCCAGGAGTGGAAGGAGAAGAAGGAGCAGTGGAGGCACATAGGTGGACAAAGGGCACCCCCGCCCCCAACAAGCTGCTTCCTGAGACTACTGCTTAAGGACCCAATCCTATCCAACTTTCCAGAGCCAATGCAGCTGCAATGCAGCCCTGCAATGCAATGTCCCCTTACACTGAGAAGGACTCTGTGACTGTCCCCATCATAGGATGCAGCACAAGCCCCGTTGACACAGCTGCATCAGTGCTGGAAAGCTGGATAGGATTGGGCCCTCAGTAAACCTAATGGATGGTCCAGCTTCAACTGTAGGTTTAAGCACATGCTTACTTTTCTCCTATTGAAATCAATGGGACTCACAAATTGCTAACTTTTAGCTAAATTGTACCCATTATTATAACTATTGCATTGCAGTTGTCATTACTTGTATAGTCATGTATCAATAAGCAAACAACTCTCCTCGCAGATGTGCCCTTCCCAAATGATTCAAGTGATTCATTCAGCAAAATCACAATGTGACGGTGTTGTTGATGTCAATGTGATGTCATCAGAAACACTGCCTTAAAACAACACTTCATGATTGGCCAGTAAGAGCAGCCAGAGGCAAGTTGCTTCTGCTTTACATCAGTGATTATCACCCAATATCCTGTCCAGCAAGAAGAAGAAAAAAGGCAAGGAGCACATTATAGAGTAGTACAACACTGAAATTTTAATCTAGTCCTTAATTGACTATGC
The DNA here is from genome assembly GCA_029204185.1 of Lerista edwardsae. Lineage (NCBI taxonomy): Eukaryota > Metazoa > Chordata > Lepidosauria > Squamata > Scincidae > Lerista > Lerista edwardsae. Next base: position 2,395,622 of record JAJKFI010000098.1, read on the forward strand.
TCATGCAACATAGTTGCTAATTGAAGTAGCAGTGAATGCACATCTTGTTTAAAGGATAGATCTCAATCTGGCCTCTCTTGCACCTATTCTGCACACACCTGTGCAGTCATTCATTAAATATATATCAGATGCCAGGGATGGGACAGAGAATGTGCTGCCTGCTAGCTTTATTTATTTTCAAAGCTGCTGTGCATAATCCATACCTTGCATGTTTCTGGAATTCACTCCCTCCATAGATCCCTCCCTCTTTCACTCCCCCCAAAGAGCCTGAGATCCTAGAGTGCCCCATATCTGGGCCCCTCTTTTATCATCCCCAGGACCTCAAAAATCAATGTCCAAAAGGGGCAAGGTACTTGGTTAGATGCGTGAAGCCTTTGGGCCTACTGTGGAGGAGGGGGTTCAGATTCTAGATCAGGACCCAGGTAGATTCAGAAAAGAAAATATGCTGTACATTTATTCAATTTTAAATTTAATAAAACTTTCAAGGCGCAATCCTAACCTGGAGTTAGGCCGGCATAGTCAGGCCAGAAAGGTTCGGCTGGCACAAGTGCCACCATAAAGCACATTTAGACCACTTTAGGAGTCAGGGATGATGGCGCATGTCTGTGTGCTGGCGTCTGACCCTGAGAGTGATCCAAACATACTTTATGGTGTCCCTTGTGCTGGCCAAACTTTGCTGGCCTAATTGTGCCATCCTAACTCCAGGTTAGGATTGCGCTCTCAGTCTTAGCTGAGGACTCTCTGGTGCAAGACCCCTATTTCTAGAACTCCTCCAGAAGAAGCTCCCTGACTTCTTCCTTGCCTGTTTATTCCAATTCCATATTCAGTCCTCAGCTCCTGGACTCTGCTGTGATCTCTGGCTAGTGTTACCAACTTTGACTGATGCTATTCCAGGAAGGTTGTTCTTTTCAACCTGATGTAATGTTGGAAATTCCTGGAGGCCCTGTTACAATCTCCAGAGCATCTTTTCGTAACTTACCTGGAGTTGGATGTTGCTTCAAGGCCAATCCTGGAGGGTTGGTAAACCCTCTAGCTCTAGCTCCTGGTCACCTATTCTAGCCTTTTCTTCTTTCTCACTACCGGACTCTGCACACTTTGCCTGAGTGTATCATCTAAAGCAGCCTCCTGAATCACGGGCAGCCTCTTTGCCTTCCTTAGGATGTGTTATGGATATCCTCTCCTCCTTCCCAAACAGATGTGCAGGTCTGACTCCATTTTGAGTCTCATCCTGGGAGTTAAACAGGCTGCTGCCCTGCAAAGAGGTGAGGTCACACAGGTGACCCTCAGGAGATCATGCTAATTCCAGGGCTATTAAGAATTGGTGCCAGGGACAACTGTACATCTCCTGTCCCCTCAGGGTCTTGCAATGAAAATTTGGGTTTCTGACAAAAGAAGTATGCAAGTCTTGCCTGAAATATTAAGTTCCTAATCTGTCCAGAAGGCAGACTCATCTGGGCAGTTCTTTTCAGACTCTGGCCAGGAAGATACACCCAAAAGGCCTTTTGTCTCCCTGATAGTTAGGCAATTAAGAGCTCACACAATCCAATCAAGCTCAGGAAGCTCAGGATGCATAGCTAAAGAAGCAGATCCAAACACCTTTGTTTTCCTAGAAAGGTTTTGTTTCCTTTATGCAAACTCCTATATCTACCTTTGCTCTAGAAGCACAACACTGCCACTTCAGAAACCAGCTGGGGTATCCATGGTTGCTTGACGGTTTCTGTCCCAGTCAGAAAGCCTCCTCCAACTTGGTCCTGCCAAGGACCACCTTTTGCTTTTCCTCCTGTGGAAGCAGAATCTTGCAGCCCTGCCTGTGCTGCCTACAAGGAGCAAAACAATGTACTAGCTTCGCACTTTATATAACGTGACAGCAAGAAGCAGAGTTATTTATAAGCAACATCTATCAGAAGCGCTATTAACCATAGGCATCACTTAAACTGTTGTCACATTTTCCTTAAACATTTGGAGGACTTGCAATTACTCTTTTGGAATACATGCTAATGTGATTAATGAGCTATAAATATGCTCCTGAGAGCCCTGCAGTTGACTTCATGGCCAATTTTCATTTCTTGAAACACTAGTGGAAAAAGGTCAGTGTAAACCTATGACTTTTAGTCAGTAACGCCAGAAAAGACAAGAAAGGCCTCAGCTGTTGATCTTTATTATGAGCAGATTACTAGAAGTGTTCCATGTTGTATTAAATAATGCGTTCAAGAAGGAAACATTGTGCATAAAAGTCACTTTTAAAAGTTTCTCATGGTGCGAAATCTAGAATATATCAAGGTACTGATTTCAGGTCTCCCTGTGCCATCTGTTTATCAGAGGGAATGTTCCTAAAAATCTGTACCTCATCCACAGTAATGTCCCTGCTCAGTGCTCTACTTCCAGATGTTATTGCATGAAAGTTAAGACCTCTTTTTTTTTTTAAAAGGCACTAACTTTCTCTGTAACTTTCCCTGCAGGCAACTGCATTGACACCATTGCACAGGAGCAAGCCACAGGTAAGCTGCCCCGGAGCTGGCCAAGTTCGGCCAGTGCAGGGGTTTTTCTGGGCAGGGCGGAAGGCAGCCGGGGTGGATCAGGGCAGAGGAATGGTGTTCCAGCAGGCGGGGCGGAACGGGGAGAAGGTGGAGTTTGGATGTGGCCATAAAGCTGCTTCCAAATCTCCGCCCCTGGGCCGTCCAGCCCCGATTCGGACCACACGGTGTGCTTGGACTTGCGCCTGCTAAACAGCAGGAGCAGATCCAAGCAGACCCATTGGTGCAGCTGGCACCTACCCCAGGGTAAAGGGATGAATGTGCCCTTGCCCCGTGGAGGCTCCAGCCTGCTTTGCACAGTCCAGCCTGCTCCAGCACAGGCCAGCCGGCCAGCCTGTTCCAATGCAGGTTAGGATTGTGCTGTGAGTGTCTATTGCTATTCTTATTGTGTGTTATGATTTGCACAACAAAACACAGATGTACAGAGAAACAGCTCAAGCAAAATGAAAAGCAATGATGAAAAAATCCAACCAAACCAAAGGGACAGAAGGGCGCTATATTTGAAAGAGTAAATACAGCATACAGCTGTACTTACATTGAACATAATACATCAATAACATGAAACTGCTGTGGGAAGGTCATCCAGGGATTGGGAGTGGGAAGTCACCAGTATGCTGATGACACCCAACTATGGCGGGCCTGTGCCCCATCTAGCAGGCACACTGGGGTTGCCCTTGCCCCAGGGGAGGCTCCTGCCTCCCCATAGGGTTCCTCTGATCTGTGTCTGTTAAGTAACGGGTGCAGAGCCAAGAAGCCACGCGGCCCGGGGATGGAGCCTTGGATGCAGCCTATCAGCCACATCCCAACCCTATCCTCCTGCCCAAGCCAGAACATCCCAGCTTGGGAAGTCAGAACGGCACGTGCCGTTGCCTCGGCTCCTGAGCCCCCATGCGTGCCTCCTTGCCGTCCCAGCTGGAGGGAGGCATGCACAGGGGCTCCTGCTGCCACCACCAGGGCAGCAGGAAGAGCAGAGGTGGCGGCATGCACCTGTATGCCTTCCCAAGCTTGCCTTCCTAAGCTGGGCAGGCAGAGGGTCATGGGGGGGGGGGAATTGCATTTTCTTAGGGGCTCAAAATTTTGTGCCCCTAAGAATTTTGCACCTGGGGTAACGGCCCTCCCGCCCCCTCCCCCACATTGTATCTGGATATTCATATACTTAAAGCAGTGGTCTGGGAACAGGGGTAAATTACCCCAAATGGGGTAAAAATGAAATTCCTGGGGGTAATGGATGGCCTGCTGCTGAGACACAGCCGGGCATGCACATGAATCTATATGCATGCCTGGCTGTGTCTTGGCAGCGCGACCATGCATTACCCCCGTTTCGGTTCCGTCACTGGCTGGCCAACTCCGTTTTGTTTTGTTTGTTTTGCTCTGCCCACTTTCGCTGGCTGGCAAAACGTGCCCCAGACTGCTCTGTGCCTGCTCTGCTTTTCACACCACAGAAGTTTAGAGCACATGGACGCAGCGAGGAGTGTGGCAGAATGGCGGCGCGTTGGACCTGAGTGGCAGCGGAGCAGAGCGGCAGTGAAGAGGCAAGCCAGGGATGGCTGGGCATCGGAGGTGAGGGAAGGCACGCGTCTTTCCCCCACCCCCGCCTTCGTTGCCCTGCCAGGGCACACATCTTCCCCCCCATTGCCCTGCTGGGGGGAACTGCGCACCACTTGCTGTCCAGCGAGAGATGTGCGGTTCCTCCCAGCAGGACATTGGAGGCGAGGGAAGGCACGCGTCTCCCCCCCCCCATTGCCCTGCCAGGGGGAACTGCGCACCCCTCGCTCAGGCTTCTTGCCGAACACGCAGCCCCATCATTTTGATCGCTGCCCAAGGCCAGATGCGGTGCTTCTTTAATGTCCTGAAGTGTCCATGTGTGATGGAAGGTGTCTCCTAAGACTGGCTGCTGTTGCCAGGGGAGGGGCACTCAAACTTTCTATCACCGAGGCCCAAAGGAAGTGATGTCATCAAGCAGGAACATCCCATATAACAAAATCAACTTCATATTTACATATTTACATAGCATTAATTAAGCCCATTAATTAATCAAATAAAAAGCAATGGGTTCCAATATGTAATTTTTTTCTTTTGTTCTGGCGGGGTGGGGAGGGTAACGTTGGCGTATCTACATATATTTTGGGGTAAAAGGTGAAAATATTCCCTGACCCCTGACTTAAAGGTACTGCAAGAAGCATAGGTGTATGCAAACACATTCACCCCATGAAGTATGGAGCCAGCTATCATAAAATACAATATATACTTTATGCAGTAGCACTGAATGAATACAGCCACTACAAAGGAGAGAGATGTATTTCAAAACCTGCAATGAGATACCAGAGCCAGTTGTGGCTCTGTAGTACACTTCCATCATGTCATTCCCTGTATCTGGGGATGCATATCTTATCTTCACACATTGTAGGGTTACCAGGTACAAATGGGGCAGAGTACCTATATCCTTATGTATAGAAGAGGGAGTTTGGGCAGGTGCAGCTTTTTAAAACCCTTTCATGTTGAGCTGCACCTGCCCAAATTCCCTGTTCTATACAAAGATTAAAGGCACCCTGTCCCAGTTTGTATTTGGTAACCATAGACACAGCAAACATCTGTGGAACTTGGGTGTATCGTGTACATATTAAGGACACAATCCTATGCACGTCTACTTAAAAGTAAGTCCTATTATGTTCAATGGGGCCTATTCCCAGGAACGTTGTGTATAGGATTGCAGCCTACGTAGGAATTGGCTCCTCCAGGTGTGTGTGATTTTGCCTGCGCATGTGTTTGGATTATGCTGGCCTGCCCTTTCTCCTCAGCAAGCATAGTCGTAGCACATTCCTGAGGACAGTAACATCCCTCACCTGCTTTATTGACATAGAGGAGCTTGACTGCCTCTGGTTGCTTCAAAAATCTAAGGATCAGCACATTTGTTTGGAGAAGAATGAAAAGGTACAAAAGGTGACTGTAGGTTATGTTTACAGCAGTATAGTTCCAGGACAAAGTTATGCAAAAACCGTGTGACACTGAAAGGAACCAAAACATACAGTGTACCTGCTTAAGGGAGATTTCCTGCTTGGCCTATTTATGAATGACAGACAATAACCTGAGCAAACACCTATTAGATAATGAACAGATATTGTTGAACATTTATACATGCAGACAAAGGCCTTTTCCTTTATACATACAGATAATGGCCAACCATGACCAGCTAGGATATTTTCAAAATATTTCCTCTATTTCTTCCAGTTCTGCTTCAAATACAAGTTGATGTAGTAATAGCAAGCCAATCACTTCTGTTACTATGCCTGATGTTCCCAAGGCGGCACTATATGAAAAGAAAAACTGCAAATGGCCAGCGGTGCTATGCACATGACAATGGCTCTGGAAGGCCCCACTGATGTGGTAGGTTGGCAGCATGGGTTCAAGGGTGTTCCAGGACAGGTACAGGGAGGGCAGAGGATGAAGAGTGGGCTGGATGAGGCGGATCTCAGCAGCAAAGGTATATACAGGATCCTATCCACCATTTTCAGCCTACCCACATTCCTCTACTCTGATATACACCAACAGATAGCTGGCGTGGATCCAAGGAGACCCAAAGGCAGCCAAGAGGCCTACCCAAAAGTATTCAAGTTTATTACCTCTGGTTGGCCATCTGGTCCCATCCCCACCCCAAATATGGGATGCAGCAAGGACTTCATGAGTGCGGCAGCAGAATCATAAATGGTGGTGGATAGGATTGGGCTGTGAGCGATAACTTGTCCTCACATTCTTTCTTGAACGTCTTAAGAAGAACCAAGATGAGACTTGCTCATGTTGTCTCTTCCAACTCTCCAATTTTGTCCTTCTTCTTCATACATTTTATTTTTATTTCACAAAATTTATTTTTGTATTGCTGACTAATCCAGCATGTTTTTGTAGACTCATATGCAGTAATGGGATCTGGGGATTGACTACAGGAACGCTGGGCGGGACTTACACGTGATTGGCAGCCCGCCCGTTTCGTTCCTTTGGCTGCCTGCCGGCTGCGCGGGCTTCTCCTGGGGAGCGCGCCCCACCGCTGCTCGTCCGATCACCCGGCACGCCCCCCGTCCCCCCCCGGCGAGCCAGCACCCCTTCAAGGCCAGGGCGGGAGGCAGACCGAACGGACGGGCAGCCAATGATGTGTAAGTCCCGCCGAAGTCCTGCCCAGCGTTCCTGTAGTCAATCCCCAGATCCCATTACTGCTCATATGACATAGAAAATTACAAAGAATGATTCTAAAAATTAAAGCAATCATCATAAAACAGAGGTCACATCAAATGCTGACTATATGTCAATCAGCATGTTCAATACAGGTATGATTCCAGCATCCCATTCAGCTCATTTAACTTTGCCCAACATTGCATGCAGGTACATCCGGTGAGCACAGCATAGCTTAAAGGCACCTGTGTTACCTGCCACCTGCTGCTGTACTTTACAATATTGCTGTATCAGTGGGCTGTAATTCCTTCCTCACTTTTTCTGGTACACAAACAAATGTGTAATCAAATCTTTAGGTCTGAGATACCCTGATACTTGTACAAAATGTGATACTGAATTTGTTTGTTTGCTTTATATAAAGCACAGACTGGTTGTTCCTGCAAAGGTAATCTGAACCACCTCCAATAGAATTCAATTTGCAATGGCTTAACATTCCAGGAAATTGTTTTATGAAGCTTAAGTCTAAAAGGCTTTTTAAAAAGTTCTTCAGTATTCACTGCAACGCCTCAGTGTTTGGCAGAACGGAGTGTGTGACCTGAAACAGCAATCTAAAGAGCACCAAATCACATCACCACACACACAGGGAGAGGGGAAAACCGAGAACATTTGTTCATGCTGTGCTGTATAGTATCTACTTACAAATATTTTAAACTAGAGGGGAATCCAACACAAGTTACAGTGCAGGTCTATAAATGTCTACTCAGAAGTAAGTCTCACTGTGTTCATTAGGGCTTACTGTCAGGTAAGACTTCTGGACCAATCTTATCCAACTTTCCAGCATTGATGCAGCCACCATGCAGCCCAATGATCAGGAAATCAAATTCCCTTAACTTGAGGAGGCCTCCATAACTGCCCCTCACCACTGCAGGATGGAGTTCAGACCTTGGGTTACAAATGGGGACATTTGTAAGTCCCCATACAAATGGGGACAGAGTGCCTATACTTTTAACCATTGTACAGCAAAGGAAATTTTGGCAGGTGCCGCATTTTAAACCTTTCCTTGTTGAGCTACACTTGCCAAAATTCCTTCTTCTATAAAATGGTTAAAGGTATTGGCACTCTGTCCCTGTCTGTATCTGATAACCCAATTTGCTGCATGCCCCGTTGGCATGGCTGTATCAGCACTGGAAAATTGGTAGGAATGGCCCTTTGTGACCCTGGCTAGGAGGCTGGTCAATTGGTCAAACAGTAGTGAGCTATTATCTCATTTACTTTTTTCCCTGGATTAAGTTACTAATTTATCCAGGTCCTAATATAATAATTTTGTATACAAGAATAATGGGTAGATGATAATAAGGAGCCCTTATGTCAAAATCTGGAAGAGAGAAGGCAGGAACATTCCCAACCTGCTGTTTGTTTCACACAAAATAGTCACCATAGGAACTGTATAGTAACGTCCGTTTCCAAAGCCAAGCTGTTTTAAATACAGTGGCCTGCCGGCTGTCTCCGCATGCCTTATCTCTCTACCACCACTAAACATTCCTGTTGACGGATAGCGGAGGCAGAGGCACACTTTATGGCAGCAGTGGCCAATCTGCATGACACCTCATTGCTTGCAAATAGTTTGTCCTGCATCCCTATTGGAAAGTACAGGTGGGGCCTTTTTATCCACAAGGGTTCTGTTCTATTCACTAAAGCAGTGTTTCTCAAAGGGTGCTCCTAGGGGCTCCCTGAGACCTCTTCAGGGGTTCCACAAGGACACCATAAGTGGCCGCCATCTGCTTGGTGCTGCTCCATTCTGTGCATGCCCAAAGGCTCTGGGGCTCTGCACATGTGCCAGTGGGACTCCTTGAGATTCTGTTTAGGAGCATAAGGAACTTTGGAGATCGAAAAGTTTGAGAGCCACTGCATTAAAGACACCATGAATCAACAAATTATTTACTCACAAATGTATACCCTGCTTTATCTCCGTGGCGGGCACTCAAAGCAGCTACTATCCAGAATTCTTGAAGTTGCTTGTCTAACAAAGGTAAACCAGACGTGAAATCTCTTTCCCCTCTTTTCACTGCCCATTCACAGGTGAGCAGCCATTTTAATGGGATATCTGGGATAAGGAGGTTGCTCAGCCCATGTGGTGGCATTGGTATCAGTGCTCCTCCTGTTAGTTGCTGACCATTTCCATGACCAGTCACCACTTCCATTCTTTTTCCCAGAGACCTTGTCATGATATAGCATTGCACCAAGGAGAGGATCTCAATAAAAAAATAAATAAATGGTGGCTTTCAGCCAGAGGCTACCAAGAAAGCTTACTGCTGCCATCATCATTCACAAGTGACTGCAAATGTGAAACAGGGTAACGAGTTTGGTCCCCAAACTCCCTGCCCCAGCCTGCATTCAGCCAAGAGTTCTCCTAGGGCAGTGATGGCGAACCTATGATAGGCGTGTCAAAGGTAACACGCCACAACGGCTGGCGTGACACATCAGCATTCACCAGTACATGACAAAAACTGAGTTTGTTTTACTCATTTTCACTTTTGTAAATATTTGATTTTTTAAAATGTAATACATAGCTCCACACATGTTTGGATTGTATTTTTTTTTGTTTAAATATAAAGTTTTTATAAATATAAAATATTTATTTTTAAATATAAAAAAATTTTTTTGTTGTTGTTTAAATATAAAGAATTTTTTCTCTTTTTTTGGGAGGGGGGTTGACACCAGCAGAGCCAAGTTAAGCATCTTCCTAAGTTTTGACACACTGAGCCCAAAAAGTTTGCCATCACTGTCCTAGGAGAACTTTCTGCCGAGCATTAGGGAAGGAAGCTGGAAGACTCACGAGCAGCCACTAGTGATACCCTCTGCTAAGTATTTTAATAAATTAGCTTAACTAGAGAGGTGATCTAGCAGAGTGAACAGTTAATAACCATAATCCCCTCCCCCCAAAAAAACACTTTACACTAGTGTGATGCCAGGGGTCAACCAGTCCGGGCACTGGCCAAGGAACCATGCCCATCAGAAGGTCCACTAAACAAGGATGAGCGGTAAACCATTTGAATTAGCGGCAGTGCGCAGTGCACCAATAGGGAGCAGGCAGAGATCCTGGTGCAGGGCTTTTGCACCAGCATCCTGGTCCCAGCAACGTGCTGCATATTGGGAAAACATTTGCTGTTTTCGGCCTCTGCGACTCTATCCCGGATTCATTTGCAACAACAGAGCACGTTCCGCAGCGGCACGTCTCTTTCGGTAATGATAGTTCTGCTGCCAGCGGTGGGAAGCGAAGCTCCACATCTGGTCCCCGATGTGTGCATTATGTGGCACTACTGTGCTAAAGAATAAGAGGGAGTGTACAGGCGCCTGGCGATAGGGCCGCCGCCTTCTTTACAAAAATAACTCTTTTCACCGCCTGCTTCTGTGGGCAGTGGCTTTAGCGTGCTTGAAGCGATGTTTTCAACAGCCTTTTTTTGTTTGTCACAGCCAAAACGTGCTCCTTCTATAGCCGCTGTTGCGAGAGGAGAAGGAAAAGCGAGCTGACCTCAGGGGAGGAAACCTCCCTCCCTTTTCCCGCCCTAATGCTAGGGGCGGGAGGGTCGCGCCGCTGCCGAAGCTGCTTTGACGACAGCGAAGCTCTGACTGCCTCCCCCGCCAAGCCTCTTTCGCTGCAGCTGCGATGGCACGTGCAGTTCCCGGGCGCGAGCGGGAAGGCGCTCGTGGGCAGCGCTGGGGTTGCTGGCCCCAGTCAAAAGCGATGCGTGCCAGCTCTGTCCGGCTCACGTTCCCCGGGCTGGAAATCGCCCGAGCAAGAGGAGCCTGTCTCTGCCTTACTAAACGTGCGTGGCAACCTCTCCCGTCCTCCGTCCTCCCAATTTGGAATGTAATGGGATTGTGGCTGAAGAGGCGAATCTCCGACTCCAATTGGGACGGGGCGTGAGGGGCAGAGGAAGATTTGCGATCCTGGTCCTGTCACCCCAGAAGGAAGTCGCGTTTGAAGGAGTTCCGGGCATGTGACTGCAGTCTAGCTGTCCCAGGTTGTTGTGTTTGCAAGCGCCACAATCTTAGGCTGCAATCCTGTGCAGTCTTAGTTTCGTGAGAACACTGGGGCGTTTTCTCTGAGTAAACATGCATAGGATTGCACTGTTAATTTGTTAGGGTGCCAGCCTAGTTAGAAGCTTCACGCCTCCGCCAGGTGTACAGCGGAACTGTTCTCGCCACGGGGGAAAGATACAGGACAAGCCATAAGAACATAAGAAAAGCCTTGCTGGATCAGGCCAAAGGCCCATCTAGTCCAGCTTCCTGTATCTCACAGTGGCCCACCAGTTGCTTCATACAAGCCTATGAATGTTTACTTAGGAATAAGTCACATTGTACCATGAAGGTAAGATAACAGGAGGGGACATGCCTTAAGAAGAAATAGCAGCCAAATGAGGCCAAGGGGCGGGCTTAGCAGCCATGTCGGTACGTCCAAAACAATCCTTATTCCAAGCATTTCAGATTGCTTTGCTCATACTGTGTAGGACTGAATAGTTTACTCCTGAAATAAAAACGAAAATAAAAACGTGTGATCGTGTAGAAACATTATTGGTAACCTTATTATGATGTAATATGCAATTACAAGGTTAAATTCCTCATAATTATATTACTGAACATACCGGACGAAATGCTACTTGCTGTCTATTTAAACTCAGATTGCACTGTTTTGACAGACTTATTTTTTGAAATCCACACAAGCAAAAATAAAAAGGCCATGCCCCATTAAAAAAATGTCTGTTTCATAAAAATTTCGTAAGTATTACAGTAGGAAAATTACATTAAAATCTCTTCATAACACAAGTAGTTGTCAATATGAGAGTAATTCTTTTTTTACTTCTAGACTATTAAGAGTATTTTTTTTAACTTCCACACTCACCCCCCCCCCCATAAAACAAATTCTGTTAATGTTCAGAATTTCGAAAATATTACTGTAGAAAATGAAAGGCGGGGAAAAAAGTGTAAACGGGAAGGGGGGGAAAGGAGGGGGGAAATATATATATTTTTACCTTCTAGACCATTAACAGTGGGTGTCTGAAAATGGTGAATAAGACTGCTAGGAACAACAAGAAATTACACAGCTTCAAAAATAATGCACTCACTGAACTGTAGTTTTATTGAACCGATGTAATGAGAATACATGAATCTTTCCGTGGAAATTAAGTCCCATTTTTCATACAGCAATTCGCATACCCATATGCAGAACACGCAGGCATGCTTAAAGACGTTGAGATTAACTTTTACATGTGTGCAGGGAGATTTTTATTCGTGAATTCGCGGCAATCCTCCTCCTTCGCGGCAATGATCTGAGTCAGCCATATTTGTAAGTCCTCGGCTTCAAGAAAATGATGTCATGCCCCTCCTGTTATCTTACCTTCATGCATTGTACTCAAGGGAGCTTATTCTCAGGGGGTGTGCATAGGGCTGCAGCAGCGGGATAGTTTTAAACAGGATCATTGAGCCTTAAAGCAAGCCTTGCAATTTGTATAGGATCGGTATGCACTAATGGATTCAAATGGTCTCAAACCATTTTTTAACTGCGCAGAAGATAATTTGCAACATGACCTGGGGCAGTGAGGATCTAGGGTTATATAGCAGGCCAAGTGTGCACTTAATTGTGCAGCTGCTATAGCTAGGGTTACCAGATACAAAAATAAGGTGACCAACCGTCCTTTAGGAGGACAGTCCTCCTTTTGTAAGTTCTGTCCTCCCTTGAAAAGTGTCCTCCTACATGCCCTCCTTTTCAATATTTGAAGACTAATCTGTAAATCTCCGTATTCGATCGATGCCAATCCGATCCATTGCGTGTGATGTGACGTATTTGTATTTGACATGACGATTCATCAAGGCTCAGTGTAAAGAGCAAACAAGAAAAAGCTAGGCACTTGCTTGACTTTATTTTGAAAGAATTGTAACGCAAGCAGGATTGAGAGAGCTTATTTCATTGGCTGTTTGCAAAAGGTGTGAAGTTATAGCTGGGGTCAGGAATGCAAGCTATTCAGAAAGGTTACATGTATCTAGTGCTGAAAACAGGAGTTGGCCCCCTTTACCCTGATAGGCTAATTGATTGAGCCTGAGGGGTGTGGCCACACAACCACCATCAAGACCTTCCAAACTGCAAGACTCCTCCAGATCATCTCCAAGAAGATCATCAGACCTGATAAAGCCCCGCCTCTCCTTCAAGTCCCGCCTCTCCTTCAAGCCCCGCCTATTTACAATATTTTTTTCTTCAATTTATTTGTGTCCTCCTTTTCATTGTAAAAAAGTTGGTCACCTTAACAAACAGGGACAGAGTGCCTATACCTTTGACCATTGTATAGAAGCAGGAATTTGGGCAGGTGCAACTCTTCATGGGAGGGTTTCAGGAGCTGCACCTGTCCAAAATTCCTCTTCTATACAATGGTTAAAGGTAGGGTTACCAGATACAAACTGGGACAGAGTGCTTATACCTGTATTGTATAGAAGGGGGAATTTGGGCAGGTGCAGCACATCATGGAAGGGTTTCAAAAGCTGCTCCTTCCCAAATTCCCTCTTCTAGACAATGGTTAAAGGTGTAGGCACTCTGTCCCAGTTTGTATTTGGTAACCCTAGTTAAAGGTATAGGCACTCTGCCCCAGTTTGTATCTGGTAACCCTAACTATAGCCAAGTTTCTGAAGCTTGCTCAAAGCCCAGTGATCTCTGTGTTGGACTTGAATCCTTCTCTTATATTTGGCAAGGAGAGAGCAACTGTTTTTATTCAATACAGCCGTTCCATTGCTAAAGCTGATCTTTTTCTTGTATTTGTTTTAGAGTGCAGTCCCATTGGGATAGAAAACCCTTTCATTCTTTTTGATTTGTTTAGGAGTTTTTTGCTGAGTAGAATATAGCCTCAATAAAAATAATCACTACATGATGTGTGGGGATCCAGTGATATAAAGAGGAAATCAGCTGGTCAGCCACTATAGCCACATTTCTGAGCCTCTCAAAGATCTCTGTGTTGGACTTTCTTATTATTGTAATTTAGCATGCTTTCATAATAGTTTTTGTTTGTCAAAGCTCAAATGTGGGCTGAAATATGAAATATATGTTTCATCTAAGAGTTCATTAGGAGCTATTCAGAGAAAATATAGGTATTTCCAAGTAATCTTGCTTGGACAGGAAGTAACTTGCGGATTCCACCCTACTGTAAATGCAAAGTATCACAGATTGCTTGTATGAATCTATTCTTAAGCTGCAATCCTGAACATGCTTACAAGGGTGTAAACCACAGTGAACATTGGTAACCAGGCCTGGTTTTCTGAATGTGTATGACTGTAATGTTTCATTTTGAAATTCTGTTCTGCTTATAGACAAGTTGTTAACATATTTTTTTTTTTGCATGCTAGTAACTTTTGTGCAGTGGTGTCACTAGGTCACCCAACAAATCAGTAACCAACAAAGAACCAATGGCCAAATTAATGTCACTCACACAAATGAATAAGAGTTATAGTATGAGCTTTGATCATAGAGTTAGGATAACAGGAGAAGGCATGATGTCATTTTCTTGAAGCCACTTGGGTATACCAATATGGTTGACTCTGATCATTGCCGCGAAGGAGGAGGATTGCCGCGAATTCACGAATAAAAATCTCCCTGCACGTGTGTAAAAGTTAATATCAATCTTTTTAATCATGCCTGCGTGTTCTGCATACGGGTGTGCTAATCGCTGTACGAAAAATGAGATTTAATTTCCACGGAAAGATTCATGTATTCACATTACATCGGTTCAATAAAACTACAGTTCACTGAAACATGAGGGCATTATTTTTGAAGCTGTGTAATTTCTTGTTGTTCCTAGCAGTCTTATTCACCATTTTCAGACACCCACTGTTAATGGTCTAGAAGTAAAGGTAAAAAAAAAAAATTCCCCCCTCCTTTTTTCCCCCTTCCCGTTTACATTTTTTTTCCCCGCCTTCCATTTTCTACTGTAATATTTTCAAAATTCCGAACATTAACAGAATTTGTTTTATGGGGAGGGGTGAGTGTAGAAGTTTAAAAAAAAAACTCTTAATAGTCTAGAAGTAAAAAAGAATTACTCTCATATTGACAACTACTTGTGTTATGAAGAGATTTTAATGTAATTTTCCTATATATTTATCTAATTTTTGCCCACCCTCCCCTTTTTTTTCTTTCCTTCCCGTTCACACTTTATTTTTGCTTGTGTAGATTTCAATAAAGTCTGTCAAAATAGTGCAATCTGAGTTTAAATAGACATCATTTTGTCAGGTATGTTCAGTAATATAATTATGAGGAATTTAACCTTGTAATTGCATATTAAATCATAATAAGGTTACCAATAATGTGTCTACACGATCACATGTTTTTATTTTCATAAGTTTTTTTAAAGGAATAAACTATTCAGTCCTACACAGTACGAGCAAAGCAATCTGAAATGCTTGGAATGAGGATTGTTTTCAGTATACCAACATGGCTGCTAAGCCCGCCCCCTGGCTTCACTTCAGCAGCATTACGTCTTAAGGCATGGCTCCTCCTGTTTATTATACCTCCATGGCTTTGATAGCTAGAAATGAGAGCTGACTCATACTAACATCTTATTGGCTCCCTGCTGTGTCTTAATAACATCTCATTGGCTCTTGGAACAATCAACCTCAGTGGTCAGTTCTGAGGTATGGAAATCCATTTCTTGTTACATAAGGCAGTTGTGCTTTATTTTTTTGGTTATTTCTTCATATAATAACCGATACCATATTGATATTTCAATGTGATTTGTTTCATTGCATTCTGCAGTAATTCTGCATCAAATGATTATATAACATGATGGTATTATGTGAAAATGCAAAGATTTTCACAGTTTTAGCCAGTAGTGGTATCACACACACACACACCCTGAGCATGTCATCCAGTGCAGTCCGCACCCCCTACAATTCCACTGCTTTTGTGGGCTTATAAGGCTGTATTTTGACTGTGGTCACTGTTGCCTTACAACAGCAGTGCCATAGCCAGCCTTCTTTTATAGATGGGATTTCAAAGAAATGATTTCAAAGAAATGATTTCATCATGACTTACAGAAACTTCTATAACCTTATCGCCATGCCAAAGTGGCAGAGTACTTTAGTATCTATGAATACTAAAAGCTTTTCAAGCTGTGTTGGAACAGTTATTTTAAGTTTAGAAGCTGTTACTTACGTAAAATGAGCAGCTTTTTAAAAAATAAGTAAAACTTCCTTATCTCTATTCAGCATCCTGTCATGATCATGATTTTTTTTTTCCCAGGCTCGTGTAAGCACACTAGAGGTGATAATGATCTTGAAAAATTCAGTATGCAGTACTGATCTTCTTTTTAACTGTAAATGTTCCTAATATATAAAAGTCATATTCTGTAAATGGCCATTGAGGTGTCACCATATGAGTGCATTCCTAACCTGGAGTTAGGCCGGTACATTTAGGCCAGCAAATGTATGGCGAGCACAAAGAACACAGTAAAGTATGTTTGGACCACTCTCGGAGTCAGAGAGGCCAGCACACAGACATGCGCCATCCTCTCTGACACCAAGAGTGGTCCAAAGTTGCTTTACAGTGGCCCTTCTGTCAGCCAAACTTGGCTGGCCTAGCTGTGCCAGCCTAACTCCCGGTTAGGATTGCATTCTAAATTTGGATATACCTTGGCTACAGTCCTATATAACAGTGTTTCTCAGAACTGATTTGATATAAGGGCCCATATACTCTCAGGCAGATTCATATGGGAGGAGGTGGTCCATAAGACATCCTGGTACCAGGCTGTTTAATTGCTTTATTCATTGTTAGTTTAATTTATGGTTCCACCTAAAAGGATCAGGAGGCTGAAATCCTGGTTCCATCCCTGGGCCGGTCTGCCCATAGGCCTCCCCTCCCCTGTTCCAACTTACCCTGGCCTACCCCCCACTCTTCCTGCACCAGCTGAATTTGGCTGGCACAAACATACTCGCTACAGGCAGCACAGGGCCTGGATTTGGCCCTGCTGAACCAGTGCACAGGCCCCTCCCTGAGTGGCGCAAGCACACTTTACAGTGCATTTGCAACACTCTCAGGCCAGCATAAGGGACTTACACCGGTCCAGCACGTTAAGATTGCGCTGTTAGTTGTCTTTAAAAAGAGGAGACAAATTAACGGAGGATTAATATATTAATTGATAGCCAAAATAACTAGATGGAACCTCCATATCCAAAAGCCGTAAATTTCTAAATACCAGGTGCTGGAGACAAATGAGAGAGCTGCTGCATTCACGTACTGTACTGCCTATGGGCTGCTTGGTGCATTTGTCTGGATGTTGCTGAAAACAGGCTTTGGTCTGATCCAGCGACGACATTGTTATGTTCTCATGTTCCAAGAATATTTACATCATTTATTTTCTGAAAGTAATCTAATACTGGATATAAAACCTCTGTTCAATGACATCTTGTCCTATCTTCTCTTCGTTCAACTGCTGAATAATCCACCTGCTTTTTTTTTTTGTACCTTCTTGTATATTTTGTAAATATTCCTCTGGCGTCTGCACTTGTTCCGGACACTTAGAAGATAACTCCAGTCTATACGCATTTTAGAAATGCAGGCAGCTTTGCCAGGGGTTTCTTCCTTCTTTTTTTTCCTTTCAACTTTTATCATCACATTGCTTCATAGTGATGGGAAATGGTGTTGGGTTTTCTGTCCCTACGGGATGTGCTTCTGTTGTATTGAAATGAAATTAAAATGCTTCCCTGACCCAAGGCTACGTCATTTCACAAAAAAAAAAAAAAAAACAGGGAAACTGAATTTATTATTGGTGAGCTATTCCAATCTGATAACATTATTTGAACAGGGAGATATTTCAAGGGCTACAACTGGTTTCAGTTAGTTTGTTCAGATCAGAACACAGTGTTCCACTCCTATATTTATCATTCTTGTTAAAAGTCCCTTTAGTTATTTCCACTTACTCTTAGGTAGAACTGAAATACATTTATCTGCAAACCTCCTCACTAATCTCCTCGCATCACCCTAATGTCAAATATTATTCAGATAGTCTTTGAAATACCTAAATATTTGCCAAATATGCATTGAATATTTAATACTAGCTTTTAATATCCAATATTTTATCTCAGTATTTTATGTTGAAGCTCACATGTCTGTTGTGTTGTCCTCTCCACTGCCAAGAAGCTCAGGGCAGAATACAACAGACAAAGAACGGCTGCAACACAGTGTTTCTTTTCCCTTCTTCCAGGCTACAGTCCCTCCTACATTTTCAGCTATCATTATAAAAAAAAAAAAGTGGATATAGCTGGAAGTGTGCAATCAGTTTTCTGCCAGATTGCTCATTAAGAAAAAATCCAAGAGCAGGTGGCTCAGTGATCAGGCACAGCACCCAGGTTCAGTCCATGGCATCTCCAGACTGGGCTGAGAAAGATCTCTGAAACCCTGGAGAGCTGGTATCAGTTGTAGACAGCCCTGACCTAAATGGACCAATAATCTGACCCACAGCACAAGCCTATGCATGTCTACTCAGAAGTAAATCCCATTGTGTTCAGTGGAACTTACTCCCAGGTAAGGATGTATAGGATTGCAGACCCAGTATAAGGCAGCTTGGTATAGTTAAAGCTACAATCCTGTGCTTACTTACTTGGGGGCAAGCTCAATGGACCTTGATTCTGAGCAGACTTGTATACACTTGCACAACATGGCTGCAATAATATGCACATTAACATAAGTCCTGCTGGTTTATTGGGATATTTCCAGTGGTGGAATTCAAATAAATTAACAACCGGTTCTATGACATCATAGCCGGAGCCAAAAAAAAAACCAAAGCCAGTTGAGGTAAGTGAGTGGGCGGGGCCCAGCCATTTAACAACCGGTTCTATAGAACCTGGGCGAACCCCGTGAATCCCATCACTGGATATTTCTGATTACCTAGACTCAGAAATGCATAGGATTATGCTGTAAAAATTTTAAGCATATTAGAATACGTGCATTTATGGTTTTATGGTTCTGTAACAATTCCTTTTCCTCTTACTCCTCACAACAAAAAATGCCTTACTATGGGTCTGCTTCTTCCTAGCAGTGACTAAAATAACACAATGCATGATGGGATACCAGCATGTTGTGCATTTTTCCACTCTGTCTCACAGAAATAAAGGAGTAGAGCAGGAATAGATTTTTTTTTTTTTTTTAGGAATATAGATTTTTTATTTGAAAATTTTTCTTACTACTTCTTTGTTTTACATCCCCGAGCGCAAAAAACCGTCACATTTCGGATTTTCTTTACTCATCTGACTAATACAAAATCTCTTACCTCTCTATCCTACTACTAATACATTTTTTAACACCCTACACTATATTGCTGTTCAAGTCCAAGGTATCATTCATGTGATTGATGGAGTGGTTCCGTGGTCCCAGGGCCAAAATTTGGCCCATCTCATTTCAGATAACCTTTCTTTTTCGAATCTGCTGAAAGCCCTCACTTTGAACAAAATGAGTTCTACTGCATGGTTAATTCCACATTCTTTCCCTGTTTTTACCTCTCTGCTCCTTTGGAAATTTAAAACTAACAGTACAAACAAATTTACTAAACGCACTGTTGACCAAGGAACCAACCAGTAATCACTGGCAGGTGTCTTCTCTTCTTTAAATTTCCTCTTTGTAGTCTTCTTCTTCTTTGGCCCTTTAAAAAGTTCTACATCGCTCTTCCCGGAAACTATGCTCTCCCAGTGCTGCTCTGCCAATTCTGGCCAGTCCATTTTCCTAGCTAATTTCTTCCATATAGTTTTTGCCAGGAGACAGTCCTTAACGAAATGTTCTAATGTCTCTCTGTGTGTCTTCCCAGTTCTCTCCATTTCTTGGTGACAAGCTATCCTGACACATAACTGATCATTTACTGCCAGCCACGGTCGGGCTGCTTGAACACCATAAACATTGTGATATACCCGCCACCTCAAGTCCCACAAATAAAAAGGTACCCTGCTATCTTTAAAGTATTCAATGGGAAACTCA
>JAJKFI010000098.1:2415716-2426068 GCA_029204185.1 Lerista edwardsae
GGGTCGCGAAGAGTCGGACACGACTTAGCGACTGAACAACAACAAGGCATAGCTGCACATAATCAAATAATCTTGACAGTCTTTATGACATCAATGTATGAATTAGCTTCCATCCGTAATGTTATGCAGTTGTGGGCGCAATCCTAACCTGGAGTTAGGCAGGCACAGTTAGGCCAGCACAAGGGACACTGTAAAGATGTGTGTTATCAGTTGTGCGCTACATGTTTTACGGTGGCCCTTGTGCCAGCCTAATTCCAGGTTAGGATTGCACTCTGTGTACTACTACATTGCCGTATTGCAGACGGCAATAGCTGCTGTGAACCAGCAGCAAACAGGTTACAGAAACAGTTACAGGACTCCTCTCCAGCCCCCTATGTTTGCATGTGCATGTATTTTTAAGCCACGTGAATAGGGTTTATGCATCTAACAGCCTCTGTAGCTGTCCTTTTTCAATATCATCTTGATATACGATATTAGCAGGTGATAATGTTCATCTCCATGGCCTGAAAAGCTTAATCTGCTGATTTCTGCAGATCAAGCTGCTGTTAAAGGCAGGATAGTAGGTCAAGCTTTTTCTTTTCCTGGTTGGTTGCCAAACTTAATCTGTATCTTCCTGGATTTCTAGGAAGTCAATTTTCTTTAACCAGTTCTTTAGCTGATGCTTAATTGATCGATCGATCGATAGATTAAGATATATATATAGCATCAGCTAAAGAACTGGTTAAAGAAAATTGACTTCCTAGAAATCCAGGACCCGGACTCAAACGGCATCGGGAGCGTCACCGCTCGTCTCGGCGACCCTGGAAACTACAGATTCGACACAGATATTGGCTGTTTTCGATCATTTTTACGTGGCTCTCCCTTCGCACCCCCACCCCTGGGGGTGCTGGGGGGGTCTAATCCCTGCAGTGTTTGTCACCAGACTGCAAGGCATATGCGTACCAAGTTTGATGTCAATCACTCCAGGCGTTCCAGAGCCTATGCGGAACATACACACATACATAAATTCTCTTATATATATACTGTGACAAAGTGAGCTCCCATTGCTTCTCCTAGCTCCTACCAACCTAGCAGTTCAAAAGCACCTAAAAATGAGAGTAGTTAAATAGGGACCGGTGGGAAGGTAACGGCATTCCGTGCACTACGGCGTATAGTCATGCTGGCCACATGACCATGGAAGCTTGTCCTCACACAAACGCCGGCTCTACAGGCTTAGAAACGGAGATGAGCACCACCCCCTACCGTCGGTCACGACTAGACCATTCGGTCGTGGGGAAACCTTTGC
The DNA here is from genome assembly GCA_029204185.1 of Lerista edwardsae. Taxonomy (NCBI): domain Eukaryota; kingdom Metazoa; phylum Chordata; class Lepidosauria; order Squamata; family Scincidae; genus Lerista; species Lerista edwardsae. Next base: position 2,417,002 of record JAJKFI010000098.1, read on the forward strand.
CTTTATATCTTTTTAGTGCTAATTTATTATCAATCAATCAATCAATCACTAGTATTTATATACCGCTTTTCAACACAAAGTTCACAAAGCGGTTTACAGGCAAAAAACAACATTAAAGTTAAATGGCTCCCTGTCCCAAAAGGGCTCACAATCTAAAAGAATGGAGAACACCACCAGCAACAGCCACGAGAAAGACATTGTGCTGGGGTGAAGAGGGATAATTGCTCTCCCCCTGCTAAATATAAGGGGACACCACTTGAAAAGGTGCCTCTTGCCCAGTTAGCAGGGGTTGCCCAGTTAGCAGGGGTTATCCCTAGGAGATGGGGTGGGCATCTTTTATCTTTTCTCCTGGCAGTGACAACTCCTCCATTATACAGAATGGAACTGACATCACTAAATTCATAATTGCCTGCCTCAACTGTCATTTCCTGCAATACAGTCAAACCCAGATATCCGTGGATCTGGCACCCATGGATTTGACTAACTGTGGATGCCAGGAGATACTGGGGTGTCAATTTAAATTGCTTTTAACCCCGACATTGGGGTCATAACTTTTCGCAGCCAAATGGTGCCATTTCCAAGCCTGGAGAGCTCTTTTTAGGACAGAGAGACCCACTTCAGGGTTACATGGAGGTTCCTGTTTTCTCCCAGATTTGCCCCAGAATACATTGCGATACTGCAATACCCAACGAATACCAGGGTCCGAATCTAAGCAGATCTGGGTGGGAGACTGCCTGAAGTTCCCTGATGGAAGAAAGGGGCGATTTCATAAAAGAGAGATAAGGCAAGCAGAAATGCACAAGGGAAGGAGAAAAGAGTCCAGTGGCTCCTGCTGTCTTATGAGTTTACTTACCATCCCTTTCCAGGTTTCCACGTGCCTCCAGGGCACTTTAGAATTCTTAACAATCAGCCCTGATCTGGTGGATAAAAATAAAATCTGGAGGTTGTAGACTGCACTACCGCTGGAGAGGGGTATAATTGTAAATCTCTCTCCACCCCCGCCCCCCAAAAAACCCTCACTTTGTAGAAAAGCCTTTGCACAACTGGGAGAAATGTTCTAGCCTCATCCAGTCTCCTTTGTTCTACTTTCTGCTTGCAATGAGTTCTTCCACACAGGAGGGCATTAAAAAAAATATCAACCGCCACCAGCATTCTGAAGTGGTACAAGTGCACCCTACCATCTACTGCATGTCCAGGTCAGGCCACAGATCATGGCTTGCACTTTGATACAACAAATGTCACCTGTTTTCAGCCTTGTGAAAGAGCCACTAGCTCTTACTCCTCTATAACAAACTGCACCTGCCAAAATTCAATCTATCAACACAACTGTTAATGATATGGGAGCCCTGCTTGCCTTTCCGCTTGGTCACCTCGTTTGCTCATTTCAATTTCCATCTCATTGTTATGCCATCTCATGCTTGCATGACTTGAGGGTGTGTGGTTTTTTTTGTTTTTTTTTTTTGGCCATCCCTATTTTTCCCTGTGTCAGTTTGGATTCTTGAGATCCTTGAGGCTCCAAGAATGAATGACAGTGACATTAGACAATGATGTGCCATTGTCTTTTTTTTCTTAGCATGAGCTTTCTTGGTAAAGCCTCATGCACTCTGGCTCTCTGTAACCCTACGGACAAGGCAAAGACAATGAGCCAATGGAAATTGCATCATTTTTTAAAATGTCAACTGTAACAATTTTGAAGCATAAATAGAGCATTGCTTTGGAAATCAAGATATCATTTTACATTCATGCATGGTTTTTCCTGTAAAGTGGGGGGGGGCTTTTTTGAGTAGCATTTTCCACCAACTTGTTTAAAACTTCAGTGGAACTGTGTATTGGAAAAGGCAGGAGATACCCCGAGGAGATAGGGAATGGTATCAGCAATGGCCCTTTGTCCCAAATAAGACAGGGATTATAGGGTTAACTCCCCCTTGGGGAGTCTTTGCAAGCCTCGGGAGCACAGCTGTAGGCTGATGAGGTCCCTGGCAATGAAGAGAGGTTAGCAGATGGGAGGTGCAGATGGGCATGGCTGATGCTAGAGCCTGCCTAGCAACAGACACCGATTGGCTGGCCTCAGTATAAAGTGGGAGGCAGGAGCTAGACTAAATGACATGGGTTGGTGCGGGAAGTGAGGACCCTAGTAGGTGCTGGAGGGATGGATTGTTCTGATGGAGTGCTGGCTGGACTGCCTGCCTGAAGGACTGGCTAAAGGAAGGACTGGTGAAGGTAACGTTATTATGGGGAATAATTATTGGGAACTGTTGTATGGCTGCCACGCTCCTGGAGCCACCAAGTGGAGGAGGCAGTTGTGGCTTAGGCAAGCTGACTGCCTAGTGTTTGGTGGTGGGGTTTGTAGGAGCTAGACTTAGGGTAAATTGGAGGTAAGCCAGTGAAGAGGGCAGTCTGGAGGAGGCTGGCCAGCCAATGATCCCAAGCAAAGCTGCTGGAAGAGAGGAGGCCCAGTGGATGAATGAACCCTCTCCCTCTTGCCTATCTCTGAGGCCGCTCTGGAGGGGAAACTAGTTAGCCTAGTGTGGGCATTGGGGCCCTTGGGGAGGCCCAGCAGGGAATTTGGCAGAATAAACTGTCAAAGTATTGACGGAAGAAAAGATGTTGGCTAGGTGTCATTGCTGTAATAAAACTGTCAGCTGTGCTGTGTTAAAATATTTTCCCTGTTAAGCTAAATGGGATATGTGGTATCACCTGACATACTTTGGTGCAGAACACCAACCATTATGCAGCTGTTAGTTATATCTCTCATCATATTAATCATAACCCTAATCATAAACTTAAGGGAGGAGCTGTAGCTCAGTGGATGAGTATCTACATGAACCATACAGATGGTTCAATTTCGGGTATCTCTAAGCAGGGCAGAGAGCAAATGTCTATCAAAACCTTGCAGAGTCAGCACTGACAATACTGAGCTTGATAGACCAATGGTCTGATGTAGGCAGCTTCCTGTGTTCCTATATAGGAGTTAGTAGGACTGCCAACTTTTCAGCAACCCTCTGTTACTGTGCCTTCAATAGAAACTTCATGTGTAAACAGTAAATAGATTAATTTTTCATGACATCAAGCTTATAAAACAGCTTTTAAAAGTACAGCTATAGAAGCTCATGGAGGAATTGACAGCCCGAATAAATGGCCTACTTTTTGTAGCTGTCAAAGGAAAAATCTATTTCTACTTACAGGTTTGTCCCATGTGAGGTCCTATGTCCACAATAGCTTGATGTGCATACACATGGACGTGGAGCTTCCTCATTACAGCCAAAAAGAGCTACTCCTGCTGAATGTATTTGTTATGCAGGTGTTAAAAGCACAAGAGCTCTGTGAGGGGAAAAAAAGTGGTCACGCTTCTTGTTTGTAACTTAGGGCCCAATCCTATCCAGCATTGACACAGCCACAGTGCAGTCCCAAAGTAAGGAACAAATATTCCTTTACCTTGAGGAGGCCTCTGTGACTGTGTCCCCACCCCCTACGGAAAAAGCAGCATATGCTTCATTGGCACAGCTGCATCAGTGCTGAGAAGTTGGACAGGATTGGGTCCTTAACCAAATGTCTCCTCCGTCCTACTTTCATCGTCTTGCCAGTAGAAAGGTAGCAGACTAGACTTCTTGTATTTTCTGCCTGCCACAGTTGCTATGCCTTTAACATAGTTTGATGTGCAGACAATGCATTAGCAGATAATGATGCCATGAGAAAAGTCACCTGCTGGTTTCTAAACATCAAGGTGCTGTTAAAAGTAAGAAAAAGGCCAGGCAACTTTTTTTCCCCCTGTAGTTGAGAACCCTGTTGCAGACAGATGGGGCCATGTTTGGTTGTGGGGCAGCCATTTCTGTTCTTCCTGGTCATGAAGCTCTAGAAAGCATTACTTCTGACATAAAATCTTGTATCCATCTTTTTCCTTTTTAAACACACATTGATCCAAGCAGTTATCCCCTTTATCTCTGAAATAACACTTTATCCTGGTGCTGTTAGGAACAAGCAGTAAACAAAATTGCAATTTTCTCACTTTGACATACTTGTTGTAACTCAAAAAGTTCAGAGTAGTGTACACGCCTCATCTCCTTGTGTTATTCCCCACAACAGCACTGTGAAGTAGGTTAGGCTGAGAGACAGTGAGCTTCATAGGTTGAGATGGAATTTGGGCACATCTGGGTTCAGTGTCAAGCTAACAAGTGTTACGCCATACTGGCACATTTGCAACCCAATCCTATCCCCCAGACCAACAAAGTATGCATTGCCTGCTATGTTGAAGGGGGGGGGGCATCAGGCAGCAGTGAGAGGTAAGTAGAAATATCTTCATTTATCTCCCAGGAGACCACCGGATCACAAAAGTGTTTCCTTGGATTTACACCAGCTATTTTGAAAGTAAGGGGTGGGGTGGGCTGAGAAAGATCAGGCATGCATGACTGCTACCGATATCTTCCTGCCTTCAAACCGCCTCCTGGTTTTGCCCACTCTCTGCCCTGAGTCACCCACAAATTGCCCTCTCTGCCACCTTACCTGAACCAGTGGAGCGCCCAGGCAGTTCTGGTGCATGCACACAGAGCCTCTGGCTGTTTCCAGCTGCAGCTCCATAGCACGTGACAGTGGTGTGATGTTTGTGTCATCACAAAGTCACATGATAGTGGATTATGAGATCCGCTACTATAACTGGTCCATAAGATTGGGCCAAAATATTTATTGCTGGATATGGAGGGAAAGCCAGTCTTTCATATCTAGCATCCCCTACAAGATTGATTGGGGTGGTATGAAGAGCGAAGGTATAATTCTCACATGCAATGGCATCACTAGAGAATCTGGGGTGTGTGGACTGCAACAGGAGATGCACTCAGGTGGGGGCTGACCACTACTGGCCAAAATTGTGAAAACCTTTGTATTCTTGAATAATACCATCACGTTATATACCATGCAATTCTAAGCAGAATGCAATGAAACAAACTGTGTAGAATTATCTCTCTGCTATCAAAGGTTATAGCCCAAAAACCAGAAAAGGAAAACACAACTGCCTTATGTCACAAAAAGTAGATTTTCTTAACTCATAATAGACCATAGAGGCTGATTATTCTGAGAGCCAATGAGGTGTTATTAAGATAAAGCAGGAAACCAATAAGGTGTTAGTATGAGTCAGCTCTCATTTCCATGTATCAGAACAAATACTGTAATGCCTATTCAGTTGTGTGAGTGTCAAGTTGGCCACTGTTTTTTGTTGGTTACTCATTTGTTGGGTGACCTGTACTGTTATATATTAAAATAAAGTTAGTGGGGTGACATCAGCCCTAGTGATGCCACTGTGTTTAGGCTGTGCGTAAGATATTGCAATTTATTCTGTATGGTCTGGTACGAGAGGAGGTCCCTCATGGGGGTGATGTAATGAGCTTTTGCCCTGGGTGACGCCAACCCTAGTCACGCCACTGCTCAAATGGGTCAAATCAATGACAAAGTTTAGTCAAAGGATACAGACAGTTTGTTAATTGGAAAACCCTTCCAGTTTCAGTCCTTGCTCTTCTCCTAAGGAAATTAAGCAATCTGCCATAGAAAAGTGATCAAGGGTGAAAAGTTTAAAGGGAGCCTCTGCTACTCAGGGCATGAATTCTAGAATTGTTGCCAGTGGAGATAAAGCCTTCCACTTGTACACGCCCTCTGGCCTTGAGTGCTTGCAAAAGGAATGCAGTTTGGAATCTGGGGAGGTGCTGTGGGCCTCTTTTAAGTCACATTTGGAAAGTGGAGTTATTGCGGTCTGTTTTCCTGACAGAAGCTTTATCCAGGGCAGGCAGAAACTTAACATGTGTTGTACTGGAGGAAGCACTGCCTGTTGAATTACTTTCTGTTAGGCACTGATAAAGGCACAGATCCTCAACCAGGAAAAACACGGTGATGCTACACCACTAAAGCCTGAAAATGGTTTTTAAAAAAAGAGGCAACAAAATCTGCACCAGTTACATTTCCCCCAGGTTTTTGTGGCAGATTTATAGATTTACAGACTCGGGGTGCAATCCTAACCCAATGTTAGGCTGGCACAAATCATTGTGCTGGCCCAGGAGTGTTGCAAACACACCGTAAAGTGTGGCTGGACCACTCTCAGGGCGCAATCCTAACCAACTTTCCAGCACTGGGGTAAGGGCAATGCACCTCCGAGGTAAGGGAACGAACACTCTATTACCTTGAGGAGGTCTCCGTGACTACTACTTCACTGCAGGATGCCACACATGTCTCCTTGGCATAGCTATGTTAGTGATGGAAAGTTGGTTAGGATTGTGCCCTCCGAGTCAGGGAGGCTGGCGCACATCCTTTCACCAGCCTCCCTGACTCTGAGAGTGCTGCAAACACACATGTTTGCAACACTCTTGGGCTGGCACAAGTCCCTTGTGCCGGCCTAATTCCAAGTTAGGATTATACCTTAAATGATGGATTATTTGAAGGATAGTTTTCAATAACATAACAAATAACAAAAAGGGAAGGGTTAACACCCCCAACTATACCATGTGGCAAGTACAGATCTCCACCCCAGCTGCTAGTTGCAAAAACATTGAAGAGCTAGAGATACATTCACACCTCTTCATCCTAATGCTTAGTTTGACCTTGATAATAATCCAAGAGACCCAAATCTTATAGAGCAGTCCTAACCTGGAGTTGGGACTAACCTAATTTAGGCCAGCAAAGTTTGGCTGGTGCAAGGGCCACCATGAAGTATATTTGGACCACTCTCAGAGTCAGAGCCAACATACTGACGTGCACCATCCCCCTTGACTCCAAGAGTGGTCCAAACTAGCTTTACAGTGGCCATTGTGCCAGCCAAACTTTGCTGGCCTAACTGTACCAGCCCAACTCCAAGTTAAGATTGCACTCTGTATGGTCCCATTTTTTTTATCCACTTTTGCTCCTATTACCACCTAAATTATCATGACATTTCCTGAGAATTCTGGTTTGCTCAGAGTGCTAAGAATCCTGAGGCTTTCGACCCAGCTACCCGATTGTAGAAATAGTGCTTCTGAGGGTGAAAGATTAAAAGACTGTTGTGTGGCTGTATCTCTAGCAGTTGGCAATCTCCATGACCTTCCCCTTTCTGCTCCTCCCAACATATTATCTTGCTCAGAAAACCCTTCTGAGCTTATGGCTATAAGATGCAGAGACGCATGCACAAAATTAATCAGGTTTTCCAGAGGGTTAAAGAATTCCCTCCTGTGGGGTTGAAATAGGAAAAATGGAAAAACAGTGCAGAGTCAACAGAGAAACATTATCCATCACTAGGGAAATGTTCTAATCTATTCTTAACTTGCTTTATTAGGAGGCCACAGGGTTGGCTGGAAGCCAGCCCAGATGGAGAAACTGAAGCCAAGGGAGAAAGGGAAAAGGGAATGGGGAACAACTGCATTTGGAAGAATATTGGCCACATCTGTAACTCATCTGTCAAGCCATATTAAGGCAGCCACCTGCTATTAGCCAATTTGGTTCTACATACACTGATATGCGGAAAGGTTACAGAACTAAATATAATCCCCTTTCCAGTGTTTTCTATACTGTGAAATATATATATTGACTTTGTCAGTCAGCTACTATAAAAGGTATGGAGGACTTTACATGGATTTCCAAACACAGGTTAGGCCTGGATTGCTCGTTGATCTGCTGCCTTAAACCCAACAGTTTGCAACGGTTCAACATAAAAGCACAGCAGGAGTTCTTAGAACACCCCGGCTGTTATGTAATGCCTGTCTAGCAAATTTTTTGGTGAATGTCTCAGCAGACATCTCCCAGAAATGGTTCTCAGATGAGCTGAGAGAAGCTATAGTGAGGGGGACATCTCTAGGGCAGTGGTTCTCAAACGTTTTAGCACTGGGACCCACTTTTCAGAATGACAATCCATCCAGGACCCACCTAAAGTGACATCATAGCTGGAAGCGATGTCATTGTGACCCCAGATCCTGCTGCTTTCCTGAGAATGCAGCAATAAGTTGGCTTATTTCTCCACCATTTTCCAACAGCAAAGTGGATCAGAAAGCTCTTTTCCTGTCCAGTGTCCCATCTTCCCGTATTTTCAATAATGGCTGCTCTAGGTGCTTCATGAGCCAGAAATTGGCTCATAATCCACAGTTTGAGAAGCACTGCTCTAGGGAATTGTAAAAAAACACTGGAACAGAGGCAATGGGACCTTTTCCTAATGTACATTTTGGGAGCCAGCAGGGGTCAGTGGCTGTGTACAAACCTGCTACCTTATAACTACGATGGTGTAGTGGTTTAGGAGTTGGAGGTTCAAATCCCCACTCAGCCATGAAGCTTTCTGGGTGACCTTGATCCAGTGGCATGCCCAGCCCATGCTCCGCCCAGGGGCTGGGTTGATGCTCTGCACCCCTAGTGTTAGCTCTCCACTGTCCCTGCCCATTGACACTCCCTCCTAGCATGCCAGGCTCCATTTCAGAGCCATCCAATGGTGAGGACAGGTGGGCCGAAATTGCATGTCTTCAAGAGGCAATGCACCTCTTCACCGTCTTCTGCCTGCCCCAGGAGCTCTGCGACCGGCAGCCCTTGTGTTGTGTATTTGTGTGAATAATAGCAGAGTTGGGGGCTTGGAGACCCATTCCAGCGCTTGCTTTAGCGCTCCGAAGTGAAGGAACGAAGCGATCGCCACATTTCCATAACAAAGCCTCTTTATTGTAGCGAAAGTGAGATAGGTGAAAAGTTTCAGTCTGCCGGCTGGGAAAGCCGGTGAAGTCTTTGCCGCTCGCAGGCGGCGTTTCAGTGCAGCTTTTACATCTTATGCACACACAGTGAAAAACTCCTTCTACACAAGAACAAAGGGATGCAGCCAGAGTATATCTGGTAGGTGGATACCTGAAGACCCCTTGTGCCCCATCTTACCCAATGGGGTGACCCTTAGAACACTATGATCTCATGGGAATGTGCAGTGTTTGCAGCCAGGACTTCCCGTGTGAAACTGCCTGCTTATGTTACACTATCAGAAAGGGAGTACAACTACTGTCCAAGCTAGTTGCCCTAACAAGCTGGGAAGCTGCCTGCTGAAGGACGCACAGGTGCTCTATCTGATTCTGAGACGGAGAGACGGAATGCCAGT
>JAJKFI010000098.1:2426078-2469398 GCA_029204185.1 Lerista edwardsae
GCCAGTTTCACCCAGTTCTGGACTGTGAGATGTGAAACTGCAACACCTTGCCCCCCCCCATCCAATGGTAGGTCCATAACTGCCTTGATCTGTCAGACTCATGAAGTTATTATACACTGGAGAAGCCATGACGTCATATTCTTGAAGCCATGAGTCACACAATATGGCTGACTCAGATCATCGCCGCGAAGGAGGAGGATTGCCGCGAATTCAGGAATTAAAAGCTCCCTGCACGCGTGTAAAAGTTAATCTCAACGTCTTTAAGCATGCCTGCGTGTTCTGCATACGGGTGTGCAAATCGCTGTACGAAAAATGGGATTTAATTTCCGTGGAAAGATTCATGTATTCACATTACATCGGTTCAATAAAACTATCGTTCAGTGAGTACAGAACTTTTTTTAAGGGGCATGACCGTTTTATTTTTGCTTGTGTAGATTTCTGCTTGTGTAGATTTCAATAAAGTCTGTCAAAATAGTGCAATCTGAGTTAAAATAGACAGCATTTCATCCGGTATGTTCAGTAATATAATTATGCGGAATTAAACCTTGTAAGTGCATATTAAATCATAATACGGTTACCAATAATGTTTCTACACAATCACACATTTTTATTTTGGTAAGTTTTTACTTCAGGAGTAAACTATTCAGTCCTAAACAGTACGCGCAAAGCAATCTGAAATGCTTGGAATCAGCATTGTTTTGAGTTCAAAAGCATGGCCGCTAAGCCCGCCCCCTGGCTTCAATTCGCTCCTATTAATTCTTAAGGCAGGGCCATGGGTTGGTCAGACTCCACTACCTCACAGGGTTGTTATGAGGACAAAGGGAGGGAAACCATGTACACCACCCTGAGGTCCTTGGAGGAAGGGCGGTATAAAAATTGTGAAAAATGAACTATTCCTAAAAACCCTATTCTGTCGCCTTGTCTATAAATGGTGATCCCCATGGTAATCCATGGGAGACCATTTAAAAAACTGCACCTATCAAAAGATCTCGTTCTCTTTTTGTATTCCTCTCTGAGTCTCAGCCAGAACAGTGGCATGTCACCCCAGTTACTAATCTCATGCGTTACCCATTCGGTTATCTTCCACAGAGGCACTTGGCATGATTGGTAACAAAAGGACCTATTCACCAGCATAACCTAAATAAGCAAGATCTGAACTGTACTATCTTTCTATTGGAACAAACAATGGAAAATAAGCCCTGACATTTGAGAAGGAATTGGCATCCTGGATTGCAAGGTTAGTTCTATTTACTTGTCTACTCCTTATCTTCCTTGGTTTATTACCAAAATAATATATTGATTCCGGACATGAGCATACAGTAGGTCAAACACAGGCTAGATGATGCTACCTTGAATGGATAAAATGATCCCTTTGTGTTGTTTTGCGTTCTGCACTTCTCCCAATAGTAAGACTACCCAGGGGCAGTTGCTATTGGGGTCCATGGCCTGTGCAGAGAGAATACCAGAGATATGGAATTTCTGGAATATCTGTTTATTTAATGTAATACAAACGGAGCATGCGGGAGCTGGCAGGCACCTAGACAGTATTAGTCTTTAGTGCAACAACAGCTCCCCCCAAAGCAAGCAGCATGCTCTTTGAGCCCTTCCAGTGTCCTTCTTGCCAACAATGTACAAAAGGAGTTTTTTCTCCTTTACTGACAAAAATCTAATTACCAAATTGTTACTATCTAGTCATTCCACCCAAATGCATTCCAGCCCACTTATAAATGGGGTATACTCAGTAGCTGTGACCATTTTCTATCATAAGCTGTCAACACTCATCTGTTAGCATCTGTGCCCATTAAAGAAATAGCGTTTGCAATTTGCTACACAAAATCCAAAAGCAAAGGTTATCATTTGTCATTGTATGACACTGTACAATGATAACACTTAGTACAATGCTGAAGATGATAAGAATGTGGTTGCAACTCTTCTGTGTATTTGATTTTTACTGCACTTAGTGCATATTTGCTACTTCATTACAAGAAGTGCCAATGCTTTTTTTCCCCCTCAGTGAAGCACTTGTTTGTGAGTAATACTGCAGCCATTTGCACACTTTCCTGTAAGTAACTCCTGTGAACACAGGATTGGACAGTTAGTTGCTCTGACACTATGGAGTAGTACGGATCCACAAATTCCTACTCTTCTCCCTCAAGATTCCCTGTTTCATCACTAGTTCCATTCCCTCACCAGTGTGGAGTTCCTTTCATCAGACACTGGCACTGCATGCAAAGGAAATTCAGGAAGCCAGGGGTTTCAATACAAGGATGTCCAAAGAGGTGGGGCTGAAGCTGGAGAAAGCACCACATACTGATGACCAATCAAAACCTACCAGTCGAATATTTGTCTGCAGTCTTTTATGGCCCAATCCTATTTGGGTCCTCCTGTGTTGCCGGTCTGCTTGTTCCAACAGTGTAAGGCCTGTTACGGCTGTCGCAAAAGGTGACATAACAGCCCAGTCCTTTCCACCTTCCCCCTGTGAAACACATGCTCTGCAGGAGGAATTGAGAAAGTGCCAGCAGAAGTGACATTCAGAAGGGCCAGCGGGGAGGCCACTGTGCACCAGCTCTGGTGGGTGGGCAACAGGGGTGGACAGAACTGCTATCACTTATGACATCCCTGTCTCACCTTCATGTCCCATCCCTGCTCAGAAACCCCACTGTTCCTCCCCCGCCCCATTCTATCCACTGCCCATCCCCACTGTCATCTCACCAGCTATCTTGCACGTCCCTGAATCCACTTGGACTTGTGCCAGCAAAATAGCTGGCACAGGTCTGAGGAGGCTCATTGGGCTGCATCGGCAGGGGGGAGCTTAGGTTGGATTGGGCTGTAAGGATTATTTTCCTTCCTGTCAGGATTACATAACATCTCAATGGCACTCCAGCAGTCAAGAGGGGAAATGTGATACTTGGTAAATGAATATAGGAAACTACTCAGTTTTATTGTCTTTCAGGACTGTTCAGTTGTTTAGACTCTTTAGAGTGTAAGTAAAGGAGCTGGACATACATAATATGACCTTTGTTTAAAGCAAGGTCTGCAAATGCCATCTTGGCTTAAGAAACAGAGCAGTATTTGTCAACAAATACATCTAGTAATTCAGCCTGTTTGATAGATAGGTATGCATGCATTTATTTATAGTTTTTTTCTTTCTTGACTTCTGGTTTGATTTACAAGGTCTGTGCAAACAAAGGAGCTCTTTCGTTTGAAGAAAAAAACAACAACCTATGAGAAGCACAGTAAGAAGTTTGCTTGTTTGTTTGTTATTGTGCAGAGGAAAGATGGACCAGAGATGGCATTGGGCTTCAGTCTTGGCCATGATTGGTTGCCTTAGACCCACTGATGGGATTGGATGCAGAGTCACCCCAGCAACTCTGAAGGACAAGGGGAAGAGTTGGGATATGTGGCTCCCCAATTGGGAGCAAAAGAGAGAGGTGGGGAGACAAGCAGTGGCACTGTTGCCTTGACATTGCCATGCTGGTTTATGTTGTCTGCAGCACTAATGCCTCACGAGAAGTCCTGGAGTCTATCTGTGCCCTCGCCACGGAATATCAGACCTTATACAGTCAGCATGTGGGAAATGCCAAGGAGGAGAGGAAGTGGGCTGCGGAAATTCTCAGACCAGGAGATAGCCAAGGCCACCGAGGTTGAGGAGGAATCTGGTGGACACCAACCCTCTTCCTCGCTCTCCCAATACTGAGACATTTTTTGGGACTGGCACACATTTTACTGCTCCTTCACTTTCTTTCGTTTTGTGTCTGATGTGTATATTGTGTATATAAATGTGAGCGTTTATATGTGATGCAATTGCACAGCAGTATATGGGAGAAGGCCATACTGCTACCTGGCACCTACACTTTATGATAGAGCCTGGCCACTTATAGCACAGTCAGGCCATGTGACCAAGTACACTTCCAGTCACTTGACTGCTCTCTGGAAAAAAAATGTGATCCCTGCCGCTACACGAGTTGGCCACCCCTATTTTGGATCCCAAGATTGTTGCTGACGTTGTACAAACAACAGACATACCTCGATTATCAAGTTTTACCATTCTAACTGTTGTCATTATTGCCACATTATTTGAATTTTGTTTTTGTCGTTGTCCTAGGACATAATTGGAGACCCCGCAGGGAAAAGTATGATTCTTGGAAACTGTTAAATTTTACTATCTTCTCATGTTAAATTAAATTGCAGCCTTGAAATTTGAGAAAGGCATTTACTTTAATAGATAGTCTGTTGCTTCCATTCACACCCTCTATTTGCACAGACATAAGAGAGCAAGGCCGTTAAAAGATACCATAGGTCAAGTGAGCTGGTAATCCCAGAAACCAGGTGCAAGCATTGACTGTCAACATGCAACTTGTTTATTTGGAGATTATAATAGCCTTCACAGAATCTAGAGAGGAGTAATTCACTGAGTGATTACAAGTTTCCTCCAAGCGGGTGGGCGGAAGTTAAATTATTCTTCTAATTTTAACCTCCATGTTAATTTTAACCATCTTGGTTAAGGGGATGCATTATGTGAGTGTCTAGATGAAAAGCAATGTTCACGTTAAGCAGCTTTAAATCTATGCTTGTCTAGAAGATAGTGGGAGGACATGTTTCTGCTGGAATACAACATCCAACACATGCACAGTTACAAGTTGCACAGAATCTGGTAAGGTGCAATGCATACCTAATGGTTAATCATGGTCAGCGAACATGGCTTGGTAAACCTTGGTCAAGATCCCAATCATACAAGATCTCATGTGGGGAAACTGGTGAGACTGGCTTTTTCCCATGCAAGCAGAGAGGTTGGGCAGTTAGGGAAATCATGTGCTTTCTGCAAGTGTAGCATTTAACAATGATTTCCCCCTTTCAAGCCATTGTTTCACATCCTGGTTTGCAGCCAATTTTTAACCATAGTTGAAGTACAGGCCTGCCCTGGTATCTGCTGGGGTTCCATTCTGGACCCCACTGAGGATACCTGAAACCACTGATACTGGGGACACCTTTTTAAAGATAGGGGAACAGCGGTGGTTTTTCTGCAATAATATAAAAAAAATTTAATGTTCCCCTATCTTTTTATTAGGCATCCCCAGTATCCATGGTATCTGTGGATAACTGAAACAATGGATACCAAATCAGTAGATACTAGGGCATGCGTGTATTCAGACCTAACCATCGTTAAAGAACTCTCCTTCCACCTAGCTACTTTTACAAGAAGATAAGGATAAAGAGTTTCGATTATGGAGTTCCAACCTAAGATGTGGTTTTGCCTTACCTTGTCAGACAACTGTAGGATACACATATGTTTGTCACAATTACACCTTACATCAGCGGTTCTCAAACCTGGTCACAGCACACTGTAGTCACTGCACCCAGTCGTGGTGGCACCATCACCTCGCTGTCCCGAGTGCCGCCACCTTGAATTGTGTGATCTTGCACGATTCTTGTGATATCTTGTGTGATTCAAGATGGCACTGTCCAGGAGAGCCCATAAGAAGCCTTCAGGGACATCTCACAGTGCCCCTGTGAGTCTGCTGTGCCGCCCTTGGGCACTGTGGTGCACAGTTACCCACAGCATTAATGCTTGTTTGTTTTTTAAATTACCCTTAAGATAAATAGTTGTAAATAAATCAGATATGAAATCATAAATAAGATGAAACAGTACTGCTAACCATGGAATTGGCAAACCAGTTATAGAATGCAGTGCAGCAGCTACAGGCTTTCAGACAGTTGCTCAACACACACATGCTAACCACTGTGACACAAGTGTACTCTCAGTGCGTATAAGATGTTGAAAGACCAGGGACTGGTGTATGCAATGTCAACCAGAAACAATGTTCAGCTATACGAAACAGGAAGAATATGGAAAGAGAAAGGAGAAGCTTTGGTTCCTTTGTGACACAAACAGGAAACTGCCTGTGGGAAATGAAGGGGAAAAAAGTAGTGAGACAAAGTAAAAGTATCAGGCTATGCACATTCTGAAAGAAAAAAAAACACAAAACTAGCTGGTGAGAATAGTCTGTAATGGTCATTATGTAAGCAGGTGGGAGTTGCTCTGGAAACAACACCACTTTCAGTCCAGTTTCTTTGAGGGAACTAAAAGTTGCCCGTTCGACTTGAATTACAAGCTAATGGGAAGAGTAAGGATTGGGAAGAGTCCCAGGTGTTAGGGGAAATGGCCTTAATGTTATTACATCTTTCACTATTTGTATCAAGTGGCACAACATTTGATAACACAAATATAACTTTGATAGTAACGGCAGCTTTCAGTATTTGACAGTGAACTGTAACTAATGACAATTGTCATGTTAATTGACAATAACTTGTGTTCAACTAATGTATAAGAACCGCTGAGGAATCTATCACCAGAGGTATGAGCATACCATGGCTCCAAGTGTTGTACACATGCCGCAAAGCACGTATATGAGAGGAGCACCTAGAGAGGAGGGAGTACAGTCGGCTCTGCACCTCAGCGCAGAAGAGGCGGCCGGCCAGTGCTCCAGCAATGCTGGCCAGTGGTGAGTGATTCTCAGGAGGAGGATAGAGAGGGGGCAGAACTGGGCGACGGAGGGCAAGATCATGCCTGGGCGGGGGATGAGACCAGTAGTGGCCTCCATCGCTAGATCCTATGCTCTGCTTCAGACGGGTCAGCCCAACATGGAGCTGCTCCAGTCTCCGCCGGCAAAATAGCCAACAGAGACTAAGAAACCTCCTTACAGGGCCTGGGGCTTTACTTGGGGGAAAGGAAACAAATATCCCTTTCCCCCATGGAGTCCCTGTCAGAAGGGGGTCCAGGGAGGTCAGAGGCTAGAATGGCAGCGGAGCCATCGCCGCCGCTTACCCACCTGAGCCACTGCCAAGGCAAACAGTTCGAGCGGCGCTCAGCCCGCCTGCTCACGCCTGCATAGAAAGAGCTCCAAAATGGATCATGGTGTGGCTGGGGGTGTGGCGGCACAAGGGGCAGCGAGATCATCAAGCCAGGCCAGAGCCTTGGCTGGGTCCACCACTGGTCCCTGGCAACTGCAATGGTGCCCATAGTATGCAGCAGTACCCGTTTTGGTACTGCTGCTCCTCTGGGCACCAGGCAGATTAGGAGTGGGCTGTCTGCAAATGTGTGTATATTATATACCTTGTGCCGAAGAATTGTGCAATAAGCCAGAGGCTGGATTATGAGTTTGGTTTTTTCTGACACCTTTATAACCTCTAACACTGACAGGGAAGTCGGCATATATAGGACAAAACACCCCCCTTTGACATATGGATTGACTTCTCTAATGCTGTCAGTCCTATATCCAGTGATGGAAAACCCCTCTTTATGATGGCCTTTTCACACATTAATTCCTTCTATTTGCACACCTACGACTGTGTTTTTTTTAGGTATACAGGTGGGGCTTTTTATCCGCGAGACTTCCATTCCCAGATCCCTCGTGGATAAAAAAAATAGATGGGTAATCAAACCCATGGATTTTGCCCTCCCCTACCTTCCAAACCTGACAGCTCTGATCAGGTCTGGAGGGCTTTCTGAGGCCTGCTGAGGATGTGTGCATTTCCACGCAGTTTCATTGGGGCTCAGAATGGGGCATTCCCCCCCCCACTCTGGACCCATCCGGAGCTGTGCTCCAGTCAGGTTCATAGGCTCTACTGAGGCCCACTCAGCAAGCCTCAGAATGGCTATTTTGGCCAAAAAAAACCATGCAACTTCCAATTTTGGGGGAAAAACCTCAAGTTGCATTTTAATGCCTTATAAGGCATTATGAGGCCTGGGGAAGCTCCAAATGTGGTTCGGCTTAGTCTAAGGGACCAGTGACAAGACAAATCCGCAGATACAAAATCGCAGGTTAACCATTAACCTGTACTCCTAAAAATGCAAAGTCTGAAGATGACAAACAGGTGTTTGAAAACACATGTATTGTACAATACTCGGAGTGACAACTCAGACCAGGATTGGCTACTGCTTCCTGTTGAGTGGCAAACCTGAGTCTTTTGCTGTGTGATGCATGACTGCTGGGTTCAGGATTGTTAAGAGATGCTAAAAGGAACTCTTTCTTTTATACACATACAAGGCAGAAATCCTGCAAAGCCGTAAATAAAATCTCAAATCCACCCCT
This sequence comes from Lerista edwardsae, assembly GCA_029204185.1. NCBI lineage: Eukaryota > Metazoa > Chordata > Lepidosauria > Squamata > Scincidae > Lerista > Lerista edwardsae. Next base: position 2,434,172 of record JAJKFI010000098.1, read on the forward strand.
GTAATGGAGGTTTATTTTAGATCTCCTCTAGCCCAGCAGGAGCTTTATCAAATTGCTATAATGACTGAAATCAATTTATACACTAACTATCCACCTTTGGCAAGCACCAAACAAATATTTGCAGGCCAATGAATGTAGCTTTCTTCTCCTTTACTGCCATGAGGCTCCTCTCTCTTCTGCCGCTTCCAGCTTAGTCACGTTTATGAATGGACCATTGATGTTGTGACCTAGAAGGCACTAGAATACCAAGCCACGTGGAGTTCCTCCCACATGCTGCTGAGGGAGGATCTCATTCATCTTAATTTGCAGCTTTGTATCTTTCTCGGTTATTTCAGGCTGCAGCCTGCCTCCGACCGGAACAGGTGTTAATTTGATGCACTGGGAGCAAATCTAAAATTAGTGTGTAGCCCGAATTGTTGACTTGTCAAACAATTATTGTGAGAGAAGACTGCTTCCTTTTCTGTCAGTTGAAAGCAATAACTTTGATTTGTTAATGGAAATTTAAAAAATACATTGAAACCAATTAACCTTTTTCTCTCTCTCCATGCACCTGGAACATTGAGGCTTAGTTTTCACAAAAAGCATAAATCTGGTTGTTGATTATTTATCCTTCATACTTCAGCGTGGGGTTCAATTGCTTGAATGCCCTTCCCTGCCCGCAAAATAGAAAATGTTAGGAGTAAGCTTAGCTAAGCCCTTTCTCCCTGACACATAGTTGTTCCATGCAAATTTATTTTTGTATGAAATAACATTCAAATACATGAGCCATCACCTGTAGCCCCCAATACAGATTTATCAGTGAGAAAAGACCCCAATCCTATTGGATTCTGAATTGGATTCTGAATCCTGCCAACCTAGCAGTTCGAAAGTACCTAAATGCAAGTAGATAAATAGGGACCACTTCTGTGGGAAGGTAACAGTGTTCTGTGCACTACAGCGTAGAGTCATGCCAGCCATGTGACCAAGAAAGCTTGTCCTTGGACAAAACGCCGGCTCTACAGGCTTAGAAATGGAGATGAGCACCGCCCCCTACAGTCGGTTACGACTAGACCATTTGGTCGTGGGGAAACCTTTACCTTTACCTATTGGGGACTTGCACTTCCAGAACCAGGATTCCAGCAGTGTGAGGCCCTTTATGGCAGTGCAAAAGTTTGGGTGTGGTTGCACGCTTCTGGACCACTGCCACATAATGCGTGCATGCAGCTGTGGCTCCTGAAGCCCTCTGTCTACAGTGGGAAGCAGTGGAGGCATGTTGTGGGCAGGGAGGGGGAGGGCAGGGGGATTGGCTACACAAACATGTGACAGGGTGCACCAGTGGGCAGCAAGGGGTGGTTCTTGGCATCACCCCTGTTTCCCAAGCCACTCTTCTCTCCACAAACTTATGTCAGCAAAATGCCTGATCTGAGGAGATTCATAGGCAACTGGGCAGTCTACAGGGAGTAAGTAACTTACTTCCTGCTGGCTGTCCAATTTCCCCCACCAGGCACCCACCACTGAATGCAGTGCATGGTCCATGAGCACAGCTGCATCAACACCACTAGTGGGGGATAGGATTGCTACAGGTTCTATGCAATGAAGGATATGATCACTTTCTCTACACTCTTCTATGAGAATTCAGGGCAGTTTCTATAATTTAAGGGGAGGACAGCAGCTGAACTCCTTCTTTTCACATGCTGGTAAAACCTTAAAAGATCAGTTGGGTGGTAAGAATAGCCAGTCCCACGTCAGTCTCTATAGTCATCCAAGTTATCCACAGTTCAAGCATTCATTAGAGTTATCATAAAATGCCACCTTCACTTTCTCCAGCCTTCAGCTGTGCTAGCAAGTTAATGTGGTGTAGTCAACTCACTGCCCAACTGTATGCAGGATTGAGCTACCAGACTTGGTGACTGTGGAACACATGCGCAGTTGCACAGGAGGCTGCAGCCGTTTTCTGTGGACTATGGTAGGGCGGTTCTGCCTCCCACACACCCCTGATGTGTAGATTATAATTGGAGGAACAAAGGTGATGTCTGAATTTCTCTGGTATTAGTAATTCCTTCTGTACATGCCAAGATGATTTCAGGAGTGTCCACCACTTTTATGAGGCATTTTTATCACTCTTTAGGCAGGCCTCTCTTTCACTTCCCACACAAAAGTTCTGAAAAATGGATGGCCTGGCCCTGACCGACTTGTTGGCAGACCTGGGTTTGCCCTGCATAATGTGTGAAATGGTCCTAGCAAATAATGGGGCTTTCTGGAATTGTTGAGAAATGCTGAGTTTCGATTGCACATGACAAGGCTGGCAAGAGGGCAAACATACGCAATACCCGAGAGTGGATTTGCCAATGTCTAAATTAGAACAAGATGTAAAGGGGATGAATAATAGCACTACTGAAGCTGGTTGAAGATGATGAGGGGCACTCATAATTCCTCTCATTGTTACGTTGAACATGCTTTGCTTGGTATTTCACGCTGTGTGGTGTATGAACTGTGCACTGTCCACTTCTACCCATCATAAACGAGATGGCAAAAAATCCCAAAACAGTCCAGTTCCTCTAATTTCTCTCTGATTTCACACTCAGAAAGTTGTCACTTGGTCTCTGTTCCCGTGACTGAGATCCTTTTCCATCTGATTTTCATTTGGCACATATTCATCCTTCCAAAAGCTTCTGTTATGCAGAAACAGAATTCCCCTTCCATTTGTGGGCCAGTGTTCCCTGCTGATAAGGAAACGTTTTACCAGTTGACTGTTAGCCCCATTAATCAGATTGCAAAAGCAGATCCCATAGTGGATACAATTTGTTGATGGTGTTGTGTTTTTTTTAAATGAACTCTGCTTGGTTCTAAAATTAGATCAGCTGCTTCCTGCTGCAAGAATGGGCATAAAAAGACATGGACACTGGAGAGTGTATCTGTTCTGTGCGATAGGGTAGAACTGATCACCCTTCCAGAGTATGAAGGGCTGCTTTGTTCCAGGAGGACTGAATCAGTGTCCACATAAACGGAAGCGGGTTTTGAATTAAGGAAGGACAAAAGCACTGAGACGCAAGACAAAAAAAGGAAGAAAAGACAAGTTCGAGACTAGGTCACCCCCAGGCGACATCTGCCCTTTATTTTGTCCTGCTCCCTCCATCCTACACTCCTCAGGTTGAATTTGCAATGGGGCATTAGAAAGGGCATCTTCCAGTTCAGCAGTGGCCCCTCATTTGGGCCTGACCATTCTGGCCAAAATGCCCTCTTAAAGCCTCAGAGTGCAATTCTAACCTGGAGTTAGGCCAGCACAGTTTGGCTGGCACAAGGGTCACTGCAAATCGTATTTGGACCACTCTTAGAGTCAGGGAGGATGGTGCACATCTGTGTGCTGACCTCTTTGACTCCAAGAGTGGTCCAAAAGTGCTTTACGGTATCCCTTGTGCCAGCCAAACTTTGCTGGCCTAACTGTGCTGGCCTAACTCCATGTTAAGATTGTTCCCTCAGAAATGTGCTTGGGAGGTCATCTAATTCCTACCTCGGAGTCTCACAGCTTTGCTAACATGGCCTAAGCGATGACACAGCAAAGAATGATCTGTGCTCAGGACAAACAGTGCATGTGGCTTGTGCGCTACAGGCAATCAGGGGCTGGAGTCAAGGACAGCCTGAATTAGAAAGTGTTGCGCTTCCAACTTAAAGCACTTCTTCTGTCAGGAAAAAGCATCTGCAGGGTAGTCCATCCTTTTTGGGACTGTGGCATGCAGGAAGCATGCCTTCTCCTTCTCCTTTGCGCACTTTTTAAACTGAAAATCGAAATGGGTGGCTCTGGTTGAGTCATAATGGGCTTGCGTGACGACTCGTGAATCGAGCTGAGTCAGGGGGTCATTGATTTGCGACTCACTACTTGGGCTCAGTGACCGGAGCACATCCCTGCTCCCAGGTATGTGTGCATAGGATTGCAACCATAACCTTCTCCCCATATGCCACGGATCCAGTCGTCATCAGGGCTCTTTTTTTCTGAAAGGAAAGGCTGCAAGCATTAGTGTGCCTCTTTCATATGTATTCAGGGGACTAGTCTGACCTTCAGTTATTTGTCTCCCTCTCCTGTAATGAAGGCAAAAACTGTGACACAGCCGTAGAGAATGCTGATGGTCATGGTTTGCCGCAAAAGAAACTCTTCAACAAAATACATTTCACTTCCTCTGCTTGCGTCGAACTCCTATCTGGCTCACATTAGAAAATACCTGAGATATATTTGTTCCAGCACCTAGTACAGTGGGTCAATCACCCTGAAAACACCTGAGGCCTGAGACGTGTTCTGCTTCTGTCGCCAATGAGAACATCACCACATGTTCTGAGGGGTTTTTCTGAGGGCAGAAGGCAAATTTCTGCTATAGTCACGCAAGACACCCAGGCCAGCAAATTTATGCGTCTGTTGAGGCCTGTTCATTACGAGCGAGAGGGATATTGGTAAGGCTTATACACACTGGACTGAAGGGAGGGTTTTTATCAGATAAATAACCAGTTGAAAAGACAGATTATGACTTGTGGTCTGGACACTTGTCTCCAACGTTTGTTGCTGATAAACCGGTTGTTCTGGTTATGCTTTCATTTATATAGTGCCATCAGTGTGCATGGTCGTTTACAGCAGGAGCCCTTGCTCCAAGGCAATGGCAAAGCTAAGGCGTCTGCTACCTGAGGTCAAAGAAGATTTTGTAGTCCCCTTCACGACAAAATCAAATTTAATTAAGAAGATAAATGTTTTCTGATTAATTGGCCATAGCTTTTGATAGAATACAGATATCCCAACGTGGTTTGTTTCACTGCATTCTGCGTTAATGCCTTCTGCATTAAATTTCTTTCCAATGATATATAACATGATGATGGTATTATTTGTGCTCACCAAGATTTTCATAATTTTGGCCACTAATGTCAAGCTCAGCTTGTTGCCTGTTGCAGTAGTCCCCTGATTCCCCCCCCAAGCTACACCACTGCCCCAGAGCCTCACAATCTCTCTTGTTTCATGTTGGGAATCATATGGAGCCTGGACTTCATCAGTTTCAGAGTACTGTATGTGTACTGTATGCCCTCCCTTAAAAGAGGGCAGCCAGGTGGAATATGCACACAAATCTCTCTAATGCAAGAGTTTAAGTAAGGGCATCTGCCAGCTGGAAGAAAATGGCCATTCTTTGGCCATTCTTTGGGCGTAGGGTAGATCATTGCTTTAGAAACTGCAGAAGCTGTTTTATCAAAGGCAACACTTTCAGGGCCTCCAAATCTGTCACCAAATACCTTTGAATTGCCATATTATAATATTTACAAGATCTTTTCATGGGGGTGGTGCCTAGAAATCTTTCCACATCACACACCATTGAGAGCATGCAGCCGGCTGTGACATGGAAATTGTGATTTGAGTCACTAATCCAGCAGTGGGCTTAGAAATGTAAGATTCTAACTAGACATGTGCAAATTAGACATGTGCTTAACAGCACAACATCACTGTAGGCAAGGCTACCTTTCAAAGAGCCAGGAAAAAGTCCATGAAACATGGTGAAACTACAGCAAGGGGAGTAGGAGGCATTTGTACTTTGCCCCTGCTGTGGTTTTGAATCAGATCACGGCCTCCCTATGCACCTTTCTGATATAAAAGCGTTGAGTGTCAATGGAAGTTTCTTTTTTAAAACCTAAAAGTAGCACATGCAGTAGAGAAGGCACAATCAGATTCACAACTGTGGTGGAGCAAAACCCTAACTCCCGCTCCTTCTCCAGTGCAGTTGCATGTCTAGGTACATATCTACTGTGGGATCTGGCACACGCTATTGTGTGAGTAGGCAAATTTCCATCTGGGCCCCAACACGTCCTCTCTGTCATATTTGAATGTGTGTCACAACCGGTCACATCATGGTCTAAACTTGACCTGTTGCTATCACGGTCATAATCTGAGATAGCCTGGAGCTGATCTCAGGTCTGTGACAATCAGATATTTGATTCTAGGTGTCCTGGAGGTGGGGTCTATAGGTGTGTATTATCACATGGATATTGTCCAGCCCAGCACCCTCCTTTACTCCACTGGGCCCTACCTCTTTCTTTTCCAATCCAGGGAGCAGGAGGTACAGAGGCAAGTGAGTGGATGGGGATAGATGATGCCAGGGCCAGCCTTAAGCCAAGGTGAGCCATGTCATCACATTGGGCCCCGCACCTTGGGGCCCCCCACACCAGTGCAGTGAGCCTGTTGCCTGCTGCAGCAGCCAGGATCTCTATGGGCTGTAGGTCAGAGGGGCGAGCAGAGCAGCTTCACCTTGGGCCCTCACACCTGCCCCAGCCTCTGAACTGCCCAAAATGGGCCTCCTGGAAGCAATTGGCAGTGACGTCATCCTGTCACCACCAACATTTTCCAGACGCCACACTTTGCACGTGGCACCACAAGTGCTCTTCTGGGTGAGTGGGGGAGCCTTGTGGGGAGGGTGGGGGGCCCCACAGGAATGCCCTGCATTGGGCCCCGCTACCCCTACAGCTGGTCCTGCATGATGCAATTGTTTCAGTTGGTCTCATGGACTGGCCCGCCCTGGCCACATCCACACCACCATCCTCAAATTCAGTGTCCATCCCTCAAAATACACCACTCTACCCTCCCAGAAGGCCTGCTACACAGTTTGAGCGTCTAGACAGCCTCCATTGTCTTCTTTTGTAACACTGTCTGCAGAGAGTGGAGTTTTCATTCACAGTCTCAGATGCTCCTGGCTGCTGCGTACAGAGTATTTTAGGGCAGGAGTCACCTGGAGGGAAAGAAGGGGGGGGGAGAAACAACAGTGCTTTTACTTGTCACCTGTTGGAACTAGTTGTGCCAGCAAAGTGATGTTGAAACCAAACAGGAAGAACAATGCGTTAACTTTAGTCTCACATTTTGTACTATTCAATGACCTTTAGCTGGGTTTCCTAGAGCAAACGATGACATTAAAGCTACGGCTAAACTAAAAACACAAACCAGTTGTAAACTGGTTCCACTGTCATGGCTTTCCTCAAGGACCCTAGGCTGCTTGAACTGGGCAAGGAGGCCGAGAACTCTGTTAGAAGTTGCAGCCTCCTCACAGAACTGATGTTCCAGCAGGAAGGACATTGAGGTTTGCAGCATATAACCTGCACAGCCTGTGACAGTCCAAGCTGAGGCCTACCAACCATGGGTAACAGTCAATCAGGGGCTTGATAAGCCTCCTTGTTGTCAATTCTGCATAGTTAATGGGATAGATAGCATTTGCTTGGTGGGTCACAAGTTGTGCTGGCCTGCCCTAAACAACCTTATTGGTCATTTTCTAAAGTCACAGGTAACTGAGGTCATGTGATTCCATGAAAAACAACTCTGCTTTTCTAATCAAAACCCATTGTAAACTAGAATAAATCATTATATGTATCTTATAAAGGATGAAGTTAATAAAGATGCTTTTGACATCTGTTAGAAGAATCATCCCTACATAATGTATAATGTTGTGTGCAAAGATATGAATGTGATGGTCATTAGTGCATTGCCACTCTTCCTCAAGGGCATGGGATTCAACCATCTCTGTTGTTTTTTTGGGTTAGCCGGAAGCTACATGGATACAATGGGATGTGGTGGCGCAGCGGGTTAAACCGCTGCTGCTGGGCTTTCCGAACGGAAGGTTGGGAGTTCAAGACTGCGTGATGGAGTGAGCTCCCGTTGCTTGTCCCAGCTCCTGCCAACCTAGCAGTTCGAAAGCACCTAAACGCAAGTAGATCAATAGGGACCACTTCGGTGGGAAGGTAACGGTGTTCCGTGCGCTACGGCGTAGAGTCATGCTGGCCACATGACCACGACAAAACGTCAGCTCTACAGGCTTTGAAACGGAGATGAGCACTGCCCCCTACAGTCAGTCACGACTAGACCATTCGGTCGTGGGGAAACCTTTACCTTTACCTTTGATAGAATGAAGATATTACACTCCGGTTTTTTTCATTGAATTCCAGGTGAAATTCCAGACCCAAACGGTATATAGCATGATGGTATTATCTTTCAAAACCGTGATTTTAGCAATTTTGGTCCCTGGTGGTGTCACCGCCACTGTGTGCGACACCTGGTGCAGACCACCCCCCCCGCCTCCCTCACGATGCCACTGTTCCTGCTGCATCCCAACTCTTCCAGGTTACGCCATTAATCTTTGTAACACAGATCTGGAAGATGCAGATTCAAGTATGATGGGCCCAATAGCCTGCTGGACTTGAGCTATGGATGGTTCCTTGAAGACATTCTTGATGGGGGCAGGGGGAAACCAACTGCTGGTTCCAAATCACATTAGTACATTTTCACAAACTAAATATTAAGAGAAAGCTTCCTAAACAAAACCATTTTGCTGCTCCCCCCCCCAATCAAGAAAAAATTGCAGCTAACTCTTCAGCAGTGTTGAAGCATTGATAGAAACCCCTTCAACCATAATGATTTGTGATCTCAGATGGCTATTTTTGGAATCTGTTGACTAAACAATGTATGGCATTTTTTTTGCAAATACTTGAAAGCACTTGAAGAAATGTCCAGATACTCTTTGGAGTACAGTCTGTCTCTACAGTTGTTAAAAAAAAAAAAAATTCAGTGCTGTGATGGTTCCACAGTAATACATTATGCACAAACTAAATATTAAGAGAAAGTTTTGCTAAACCAACCTTTCCTGCCCTGCCCATCTGAATTGTAGCAAAGAATTGAAAGCTATTGAAGCATTGTCAGAAGCTCTTCAGCCTTATGATTTGTGATGTCCTGTAGCTATTTTTGGTACTAGTCGACTAAACAGTGAATATTCTGTATATACAAAGAGGTATTCTTTGTAAATATTAATTTTAAAGATGTAAACACCATGGGGGAGAAAAGTTCAAAGTAGAAGAGAAGACTTAAGTGGCTAGTTATTTTTAGAAGAAAAGTGGAACACAGATGACCCTGAAGATCATTAGTGGTGTAGATGATCTTGGAGTTAATCAGATGTTTGAAGGATAGGTAGTGCGCATGTTTCCCCTAACAGGGCACGTAGCAGCTTGGTGATGGAGGGTGCAATTTAGATTGGGAAACAGCAGTGGGGAAAGGATTGACCCCCCCCAACCCCCAGCCCATAATCTAAGAAGACTTGTTAGGAAATGCCTTTGTTCATTGTGAAACTGGAGACAAATGTGGTTTCATCCTGCACATGTTTGTGGAACACTGTTGACCTTTAGCTAACCATTTGTTTTTCTAATAATATAATGTAGACTCAGTTATCAGAATGACAGGGATAGTCAAACAGCCTGTGAGCCAGAAGCCTGGGAAACTTCACAGAATGACACTGAAGTTGGGGCACTAAGTGAATTCAAGTATTTATCAAATCGAATCTATTTTTAATAGAATGGAATAGAATTTTTTATTCTAATCTAATCGATCTAACCTAATCTCTGTCAAGTCACAGTGCTTACATGCCCAATTAGCAGAGGTGAGAGAAAAGTGTTTTTTTTCTTTTCGCAGATTTCAGTGATTTCTAAAAGATGGAGTGCAGAAGCTACGTTATGTGTTTTTATTCAAAATTTGCATTGTAATCATTTTAAAAGTAGAGTAGGTAGGTAATATACCGTAGGTGTATAGATGCAACCACAGTCATTACCCATGCACCCCTATTAAATAATAAATGTAAACCAAATAAAGCATGGGTTTTTATTGCAAATTTGGGTTGTTTTTAAAAAACAAAATCAGATGTTTTAAGGATGGGGGAAACGTAAGTGCACTACCTAACAGGGTACGTTTTTTTTCTGCAACAAAGTGCAGAAAGCGGTATTATGTGTTTTTATTGCATCACAGTTTTCTCCCACCAGTACCAATTAGAAAAGAAAACGTGTTTCCACTTCTTCTTTGTCCCAATCTTACCAGGTGCCATCCCTTGAAAGGCCAGATTTAGCCAAGGAGTCTCCAGCTGCAGTGCCCTAGTAGTTTAAAGCAGTGTTATTCAACCCAATGGGGTCACGAAGCCTCAGTTGTGGGGTCCGGCAAGAGTCAGGGCAAGAGTCATGGGTGCCATTTCCACGGGGGTACCGATTTGCCCCCCACAGTACTCCAAAAGCCGCACCCCTGCAGCTTGCTGGCTCGCCCCTAGCTTACCAGCCCACCCAGAACTGCATAGACCTTGCTTCCTTCCCCCACCCTGAAAGTATCCTGAAAAAGTATCCTGAAAGCCAGCTATATAAACGTCATGGATTGGATTCCTATCAGGTTATGGTGAGCTCAGCCTTGGTTTTTTGTAGTTTTGTTGGCTCTTTCCCTTTGCTGAGTACAGTTTGAAATGCCTGTGTCTCCACTTTCAGCAATGTGAGGCAGTGGCTGAAAAAAGCAAGGAGGAATTGCCACATGTGAGCAGAGACCATCATGCAACGTTTCCAATTTGCATGAGTCCAGGAAGGAGGTCCCCCTCTGTTTTGGGAGATTAGCATGCGTCTGCCCCTCCAGTTATATAGGCTTCTGCGAGAGGAGGTATGCAAATTAGCCATATGCAGATGAACAGGCGGGGTCTGGCCAATGGAACGTTCCTTGGAGGGCACGTGGGAAACCCGGAGGTGTTTACTGCTGCAGGAGGAGATCAGGTGGGTTGCAAAAAGGAGCAGATGCAGTGGCCCCCCATTTTTTTCCTCCCACCATCTAATTCTCTCCCCAGATGATTTGCTGCTGCCCCCAAACTGCAAGGAAAGCCCCCCTCTCCTCCTTGCTCTTCCTCTCCACTCCTCCCCCCCCCAAAAAAATTCCATTTTTCCTTCCACTTTCCTGCTGCTGTTGTTGCAGCAGCCAAACCAGAACAACATATTCTGTTGTGTTTTTTTGCACATACCCCACTCTGGTTTGATTGGGTGAGTGTGCAAGAAAAACCATGTGGAAACCCCACCCAGAACCTCCTTGCAGAACAGCCAGCCCTGCTTTCCTGGTCATAAGGAGGCAAAGAGCGAGTCCTTTCACCCCCAGCATCATCTCAGGCCAGGGCACATTTACTAAGTAACACCAAAACTGCAATCCTGTCCACACTTACCAGGCAGTAAGCCCCACTGACTCTAGTGGGACTTTCTTCTGAGTAGACATGCATAGGACTGAGCTACAAGAAAGATTGCTGGGCTGGCTGATCTGCACAGGCTACATTTATGTTTTCTTGTTGTTTTGCATACATTCTGTAAAAAGTGAATAATGAGTGCCAGTCTCTTCATCCCCACTACTATAAATACAAGAGACACATTCTACTGTATGCAAGGGGGCTGTGTGAAGGACACCCCCTTCTCCCTGTGTCTGCAGTTGCATTCAGGGCATTTGGGGAGCACAGCAAAAACCGCTCATGACTGGGAATGTGCTTCTAAACTAACTTTTTCAAGGACCTACACAGAAACTAACACGCACTGTTGAGGAAAGTCTCATAGCTGAGACTATAAACTGGAAAGTCTGGTCTGTCGGGATGGCGTGTGTATATGTGTGTGTATATGTGTGGGGTGCAGTATAAGATACCACATTCAATGAGAAAGTGAAGATTCAAACTGGGGAAAGTCCTGATTAATATCACCGTGTCTTAGAGCCCAATCCTGTGCATGTCTATTCAGAAGTAAGTCCCACTGCAGTCAATGGGGCTTACTTCTAGATAAGTTTGGATAGGATTGTGGCCCTAGTCACTATTCTGGGTTCTGTCTCAGCACGTAATTTAAAACAGGGGCATATCTAGGGGAAATGGCGCCTATGGCAAGGGGCATGAAATTGCGCCCCTATCAAAATGCGGTGGATGGCAAGCCTGGGTGAAGCAACTTTCATATTTTATTTTCATGTTGATATTATTTTCCCTCAATTGTAATATTATGAGGTTGGAGCATGCTGAATTTCATAGAAAGAGATTGATAATGTATTGATGCTTCTTAATAATATATTTGAATTTGTTATATATTGATTAATTATATACTAAGAACAGTTTCAGGACTGAGTTTGGACTCAGATTTTAGGTCTCTTTCCTAAGCTTTTCATGTTGTGTGAGTAAAAAAACCCTCTCAATAAGTCCCTCCCCCCTCCCCAATGTAGTCTGGAATAGTCAGCATTGCTGCCTGATAATGCACTGATGACTTTTGGTGGACTGCAGTTCCTCACTTTGTTTTGTCCAAACATGTATAGGGCAGGAACAGTGCTGTGTAATTAAGGACGCAATCCAGGTGTTTTGATAGGGGCGCAATTTCATGCCCCTTGCCATGGGCGCCATTTCCCCTAGATATGCCTCTGGTGGATCCACATGCCAAAGAGCTACTGTAGCAGGCCGGTTTCCTCCCAGATTTGACATGGTGCTAAAGAGTGTCATGTATGCATTTCTTGGCTCTGTGCATATGGCTTGCGGCAGCAATGGTCGCTGCAGTAGCACCCCGAGCATTCTGCAGGGGCAGCATGTCCGGGTGAGATCAGAAAATGTGAGACCCCAGGACATTTCTGGGGTCCCCTTTGGGCCCTGGGCTCCCTCTTTGACCCTGGGACATGGTACAAATTATCCCCTTTATCTCCCTCTCATAGGCCCAGGAGCTGAGAGAAAGTAATTCCCACTGTTAGGCTTGCATGCATTGATTGGGTGGTCATTGTAATTTAAGGAGTCTATTCTGTTATTTAAGGAGTGTGTTCTGACCTCAGTTACCATCCAGACTTAATTTGATCATGGAGCCTTTTTGTCTGATCTGGATAATTTCTGTTCCTTTCAGTAATAACATACAATACCGAAGGCATTTTTCTCTGCCTACTGTTCGTCATCTGGTGATTATTTTCCTGTAATAACGCAATGTTTTCAGCATCTGCATGGTTTATTTGAGTCTTTAAACTGCACGCCCTCAATATTCACCCATACTACTTTCCAAGAGCAACACTAGGAGTTCCTGCAGTGATCCAAGTGATGCCTTTTTAACCCACAGTAATCTGAAAGTCACCATTTCCTACCCTAGAATGTTTCTATAGGCATGCCTATAGCACAAAGAAACCACAGGCATGCCCCAGTATCGACTGATTTGGTATCCACCTTTTCAGTTATCTACGGATACCATGGGTACTGGAATGCCTGTTAAAAAGATAAAGGGACATTAAACAAATCTCTTTTTTTACCTTGTTGTAGCAAAAGTACCTTGTCATACATACATACTGCATGCATCATTGTAACAGTGCAAACTGGCATTCCTGGACTGCAGCAATTGCGCAACCATGAAATATCCCTGGCAAAAAGCAAGATTAGGACAAAATTATTATTATAAAGCACTGAACTAAAAACATACTTTAAGAAGCACCTTCACTTGAAAATTCAAAGTTAACACTCACAAAAGGAATGTAGCGAGAGTAAAGTCTGCAGCTTCCAAGACGGCTGCTCTAAGCTCTCCATGACCCACCTGACATCAGGTCCTGACCCACAGTTTGAGAAACTGCTTTAGTGACATCTGCAGCCATTACCCCAATCCGTGATCTCACTGCAAACCTATTTTCACATCCAGCAACCAAAGGACAAACAAGGTTCACAAGCCTGGAGGGTGAGCAACAACTAGGCGCTCACCCACTCAGCTGCTAGCCCTCTTATGGCTATATTTCCATTCCCTTGCAAGGTAAAAGGAAATTAATTTTCCGAGTAGAAGCAATGTTGGGATGGAGCCGCAAGGTAGTTTCTTGTGATTCTTAATTTCCTGTGCCCCTGACTGCCACGCACAGCCCTAGCACGTGTCCGGGACTGCACAAGGATTTATAACAATGTATTGACAGCCTCCACCCTCCCATTTGTCTCATGTTATTAAGTGGCTGCAAAATGTGCCGACTCGTATTAGCTCATTCAGACTTCTGCTACTCGCCATATGGTTTATTGCCCAAAGCCGGCTCAACACAGAGTAAACAGGAGGTAAATTTTATAGGTCAGAAATGCTATTCAAATTATGATTCTCTTCTATTCCAGCAGCTGTGCAGCGGAACTGTCGGTAATGCTTCTTATTTTTCAATCGCTTCTGTTTATATTTGTACAGACTGTTGATGTGTACGTTATCTCTCCATGTTGAAAACATGATTACAAAGGGGCTCTTTCATGAGAAAAAAACTCCCACATTCCAGATTTTCACTCTGATGAAATGGCTGATTGGAAACTAATATGACTTATTATATATGTTTGTGCACAAGCAGCACCACAGGGGTGCACGCTCTCTCTCTCTCTCTCTCTCTCTCTCTCACACACACACACACACACACACACACACACACACACACACAGAGAGAGAGAGAGAGAGAGAGAGAGAGAGAGAGCGCCCAGAGGCAGATCTAAGGGAGGGCAAATCTCTAAGTTTTGCAAGAAGCCTTACCTTGCAGTGGAAATCACTCCTCTCCTGCACTGTTCTAGCCAATCCTCACAGGGAAAAGCAACATCTTGGCGTTGCTTACTGGCTACAGCAGCAAGGGAGAGGAGGGATTTACATGACAGGGTAAGGCTTCTTGCAACACTTAGAGCTTTGCCCTCCCTTAGATCTGCCTTTGAGAGAGAGAGAGAGAGAGAGAGAGAGAGAGAGGTTTAGGCACAGAAGAGACCCTGTGGAAGCCCTGGCACACTGAGCTCGGATCATAATGTATCCAGGGGTAATATAAAAACCATATATAACTTTTCTCTCAAATAAATTCTCATCTCAGAAGAGTCAATGGTTGGGTGGTGTTTCAAGTCCAGTACAATGTTGTTCCTATTTTAACTTACATTTTTACTGACAAGGGCATTAGGGTCAGCTACATCCCAATTTGAAGGGAATAATCGAAATGGAACAAAGTGCAAAGTACCTAATTCAAACATGGGGAACTCTCAGGGGCTGGCCAGTTTGGGCAATGGCCCATCTGGCCTGTCAATCCCTGGTGATAGCACTGTTGTGAATCAGCCGAAAGACTCACACTGCTGCTGTTCCCATTGCTGCATCTACTAATGGGAGCTTTCCCCCAAAGTCCCTGCCCTGGATCATAGCAGGGGGCCTAGGGATTGTTCTCATTCGCTAGTGGAGAGACTGTGAGGAGCCACCACTGATTGATTTCCTGTCACCTGCCATCAAAAAGCAGGTGTAGAGGCCCAATGGACCACAAGGAGCGCAGGGCATTTCCCAGGGCCTCCAGCAACCTGGCATTAGCACACAAACAGTGACATTATATTGATTCGGCAGCTAAGACAATGATGTGTTAACCATTCAAGATTTTTCCCTTCATTCAGAAAGTGTTGAGGCAGAGGGTAAGTGCAGGGGTTTGCAAGCCCTGGTAGGAATTAACACCGAGAGGACCCTCATTAAGGGTCTAGATACCACTAGATACCACCATGGTATAAGTCAGGGTTTCTCAATGTTTGTCCTCTGCTATACCACTTTGCATGGTCCACCAATTGGAATCACCATCAGAAGTGATTGGTGATGTCACTCACCTCTGGATTAGGGGACCAGATACAATGCAGCAAACACCAGTAAGAGGCTCATTGAAGACAGGAGGGCTTTCTCGAACATGCCAAGAAGTGCAAGCTGGAGCTCTGACCACTGAGCCAAGCCTCCTACTGCTGTTCATAACATTGTGTTGCTGGTCTCGCTGTAGGGTGTGTTGTGGGGGCAGGGGGGAGTCTGGTGTCCCAGGAGTACCACCGGGCATCACTTCAACTGGTGGTACTGGAAACACTGGTCAAGTTCCACTGATGAAGAAATGCAGGTATTGTTGAATCTCTGTGTCATAAGCCCAGATCTGCTGCTATTCTGTATACCTCTACTGAAGAAACAGGAGTCACTTTGTAAACAGAGCTTCAGGTGAAATGCTAAATCAGAATTATGAGAAAATGAGGCGTGATGAAATCACTATAGGGACAGTATGCACATCCTTCACCCTAGGCATGCTTATGGTTTTTTTTTTTTTAAAAAAAAAAGAAATAGCAAGGCAGCTTTTACAAAATAAGAACTATTGTGGCTACACCTTCATTTCATAGTCCAGATTAAGGGGCGGAATTTACACAATTTCAAGGACCATCTTCAGCTACATGAGCATAACATAATACCCGCTTTCAATATATTTCCCTAATCATAATGCAGTTGCACCCCTGGCCCCCGAGCCGCCCAGGTGCCAGGTCTGCAGACTTCTGTTCCCCTGAACCGCCTAAACCTAACGGAGCCTTACACAACACTCCACTGCTATCCAAAAGCATTCTAACCCCTTCAGATATCATTTAATTGATACTTTCAGTTCTTCGGAGGGTGGCGTGCAGTGGTGTCATTCAAATGATTTAGGAACAGGAACTCACTTTTGATTGGCACTTGTCGGGAACCCGGAACCAGCCACGGAGTCCGTTAGGATCCGGAATGCCCGTTCTGGTCCGTTCCCCCTGAATGACATCACTGGACTGGCATGGCAGTAGCAATGCTACCTTTAAAGGGCTCAGTGGTGGCGCCCGGGGGCATTTGCTCTCCCTTAGCCAACAGCAGGACCACCACCATCATACTGGAAGTTGTTGCATCATACATCACAGAGGCATAATCAAATTGCTGACTTGTAATTGCTTTATGACTGATCAAGATTTGCATATTTTTCTCCTCTGTCATTTGCCGTTAATGAGTACTTATTTCAGGTCATCACCCGCTTAACGATGCCCCTACTGGCCTTCAAATGGCCAATGGCATTCATGGTGCCTGTGAAATGAGTTTGACACCCCTGATCTAGAAGGTCCAGAGGGCATTGTAAACCAGCAGTTCTGATTGGTCAACAGTGGCCACTTTCAACTAGCTATTCAAAACTCTCTCAGAATGTTCGGAACAGTTTATAATAATTATGGGCCAATGGTCAGTATCTGAGAGAGAAGATGCTTCACAGAGACAAAATGTAAGTGGCCGCAGAGCCAGTGAGAGGGAGCTTATGATGGTTCTTGTGATTCAAGTGGTAATGTTGCTTACAAGAAGAGGCACACAAAAACCAGGAGAGAAACTCATGGCTGAAAAATCACTGAAGAAGTTTGTTGGGAGGGATTTAGGGGCCAATTCTATTCAGCTTTCCAGCACTGATGCAGTCACAATGCAGCACCAAGGTAAGAGGACAAATGTTGAGACAAGAATAAGGAATGAGAGCTGAAATGCTACAAAAACGATTGCCATGCACCACATAATTTACATTATAGTTAATTATAGCTAGCTCTTGTTTTGAGAATATTGAGGAGTGGAGCAATCCAATCCAGGGAGTTCCATTCACTCGGAAAATCAAGTTTTTCAAGTTCCTAACTTGGATGATTAGAAACCAGAGGGAGAGGTGGCTGAATATGATTTCGAGTGGCTGGGGTGGGGCTTCAGTGTATACGTCCTTGCCCCTCCCTGTGTCTAGAAGTGGAATAAATTATGCAAAATAGCCACACTGCTGCCTATATGGTGCAGTAAAAGAAAAGCATGTAAATTTGTTTCATTGATATATAGGACATTGCTGAGCTTCTCTTGGCACAGAATGCGGATGGCTAGGGTACATTTTCAGCTAACACAGCCTTGGCTCTGGGGTGGCAGCAGAAGTGCAGCTCCAGCCTGCGCTTGATGCATTTTTTCAAAAAAATATGATCTGCATCTTCATGAACTTGTGCCCCAGTTCGGAAGTGGGTTGTCTCTTACAGAGGTAATCCCAAATGAGCATGGATAAACATGGTTCATTGCCCAGAGACTTTTTTTAAGAAGTCAACTCAGGAAGTAAACCATATTTATTTTTCACAGCATTAATAGACTGGGTTGCTTTCCCCTGAAAATTGGTTTTGTACACAAAAAAAAAACCAATGGTTTTGTACACAAAAAAGACTGGCCTTGGTGTTGTGCTGGTTTTGGACAAAGCAGAGTCTGGCTAGTTGGGATCTCAGCAAGTGGAGAGGCTATGAGTTTAGATAGACTGGCAAGGTTCACTTCTGGATCTTGGCATAAATAGTTTTTGGGGATTTGCTTGTTTGTAAAAAAGCATCTTTTGTCATTATTTTGTCTTCTCTAAAATCGTATAAATTATTTGCATATACCACAGTAAGTACAGCAAGTCAGTTCTACCCCCAATCCCAGCTTTGCTTACTTACAGGGATTTGTAGCTTTGGCCCCGGTGCATCACTCTGCATGAAACACCATGGAAGGGCCAGAGGTATAAGGGGCTCATAGGTATAATCAGATATCCTGTATTCTTAATGGTGTCCCTTTTTGTCTACCATGGAGGGGAAAAAATAGAAAAAAATGATTAATAAGACATTGCCCAAGTGTCAATATTTTAGATATGAAATGGACATAGTTACAAGCAATTTACCCCTTCTCTTCTTCTTGGTAATCCTTATGCCCAGTGGTTCTGAAACCTTTTAGCACTGGGACCCACTTTATTGAATAGCAACCTGATGGGACGCTCTGGAAGTGATGCCATTAACCTGGAAGTAATGTCATGGCAAGGGACGTGGTGGCGCAGTGGGTTAAACCACTGTTGCTGGGCTTTCTGACCAAAAGGTTGGGAGTTCAAGGCTGCGCGACGGAGTGAGCTCCCGTTGCTTGTCCCAGCTCCTGCCAACCTAGCAGTTCGAAAGCACCTAAAATGCAAGTAGATCAATAGGGACCACTTCGGTGGGAAGGTCATGGCGTTCCATGCGCTATGGCGTAGAGTCATGCCGGCCACATAACCATGGAAGCTTGTCCTCAGATAAAACGCCGGCTCTACAGGCTTTGAAACGGAGATGAGCACCACCCCCTACAGTCGGTCACGACTAGACCATTCGGTCGTGGGGAAACCTTTACCTTTAATGTCATGGCTGGAAGTGGCATCATCAAGCAGGAAAATTTTAACTCCCCATACGACAAAATCAAATCAATTCTTTTAAGTAAATGAGAAGTTTGCAATAAGTTAAAAATTTATTTAAACCCTCTTAACCCTCCGAAGCAGTTGCAGATCTGTTTAAAAAGTCCCTAAGCATCCCAAAGGCTGAATCTTATCCACCAGGAATATCTCATTTCATGAGATGAGTAGACCCCAGTGAGCCCACGACTCACCATCATGACTCAATTCACGGAAAAATTTCAAGTCATTTTGACTCAAGTCCTGAGTCATTTTAAGAAACATCTGTCTGAACGACATGTCCCAGATCGCCCAGGGGATCTTCCAGGGCAACACGGAAGCGGTGGGAATAATAAAAAAAGTAGCAAGCAGCCTTCCTCCTCCCCAGCCTCACCTCCTGAACCACCTGTCCTCCTCCCACCTCGTCTGCCGCAGCCATCCGTCTGAAACATAGCTTCCAGATTGCCCACAGGATCTTCCAGGGCAACGCAGAAGCAACAGGAGGAAGAAAAAAAAAGCAAGCACACGTAACACTAAAGAGAGTCAGGACTCAAGTAAGATTTGCTGCCACGAGTTGCTGCCACGAGTCTTGAGTTGCACCCGAGTCAGTGACGTCTGTGACTCAAGTACGAGTTGCAAAAACATGGTGTTTTTGCAACTGGAGTCCCCATCCCCGCTATTCACACTTACCCAGGAGTAAGCCCCATTAACGTTGTTAAAAGCATATACATAGCAGCCTGTTAAAAAGTACAGATCTGTAACATTTCCCAAATGCAGTCACATATACTGGCATTAAGTCTCTGAAAAATAAAATACACATTGAAATGAAAGGGGATCTACGTGAAATTGCCTCCCGACCCAGTTTGAGAAATATTGCACTAGACCACGAATTGGCAACGATTAGCCATGAAAGAGCTGCTGCGGTCATGGTGAATGTATCAGTGAAATACAACAACTTGGTGTACGTGCGTGAGCATGACAGAGACAAAATCTCAGAGCCTGCTTTTGATATGCTCATGGCAAACCTACATTTGTAGTTGTCCATGATTTGCAGATATGCTTGGATGCGTGATGGTAAAAGTCTCTGATTCTCAGTCGCCCCAGAAACACTCCCCCCCACCAAAACCAGTACTTCCAAGTCTGGTGCCTTTTAGCCGATAGTTGATACTTATGTTTGGATGCAGTTTTCACTGCCTTATACGTCCCTAAAAAGCCCTCATGACTTTATACGGAGTGGGGACAGGAAAGCCATTGCTTTTAAAAGTCACATCGTATCTGTCCCAAATCTGCAGCACTGTTTCTGGTGACTGTTTTTCATCCAGAAATGTGACCAAACACCCTTTAAATGATTTTCTGGATCCAATTCCCAAAGTGATGGCTATTATCGATGTGTGTTAGCAGAGCACGTGAAACCCTTAGGCTGTCTGTGGCACGTGTCTTGGAGCACACTGCCAAATGTCTCTGCATGCTCATGTCCCATAATGAAGGCTATTAAATTACCAGCGAAGTAATGGTCCATAATTTTGAGTAGCTGAATGTGGAAGGCCTTATATTCCTTGGGGCCTGTAGAAGGTATAATATTGTGCACATTACATCCCTCATGGCAGCCCATTTTTTCCCCCCTTTATTACAACATTTCATAAATACAGCAATCTACTTTCCCCCATTCTGGGCAATGGCAGGCATTCAGTTCCTTGAGGAAGAAATGGTGCCCTCAAGGTCTTTAGAGGGGTGGGGCTAAACCCTCTCCTTCCCCTGGTCATCTCAGAAGCTTGGTATGGGGACTATTTTGCCCCTTCTCAACTGTGTCTGAAGCTGTGGGCTATGGACGTTGTCCCTTAACTTTCAATGGGACCCACTAAGAACTGAACTAGTTCTTATTATGCATAGCTTGGTCTTTTTATCCTGTAACTTCACTCCTACATTCCATTTCTTGATGACAAATGATGAAACAGAGGAATCAGCTATAATGTCATATACACTGATGAGACCTCTAAACTTTACTAGCTCTTCTACATGTTCTGGGAAAAAAAATCTCATGGCAATTTTAAAAATCCCAGAAAACACAGCCACCAAACCATCTTATATATGCAGCAGCATGAAGTCAGCTAGAGGCTATTTATGCAGATTTAAAACTATGACACTAGAAGCTCAGTTGCTTAGCAGTAGGACATTGATAGACTGGCAGGATTAGTGTGAAGTTAGGTTTGGAATACTGTATCTCAAAACAATGGCCTTGGAGTCTTTTGCCAGTTTTGGTTCTCTAGGAGCCTGCTGTCTCCTTGACTGTCGTCATCCTTTTGTCTAGCTGAAAATAAATTACAACTTTTCCCTTCTACATTTACTCAGAAGACCCTAATAAAGGAATGTTTAGGCTCCGGCCTGTCTTCACATTTCACGATGCAGTAATGGAAAAGAGAATTCTCACAAGGCTAGGACTAGTAGGTGGAGCTTGTGAAGATAAAGGCTACTGCTGCCCTATTAAAGTCACAATACCCCATGCTAACAATCTCCTTACATTAACAGTGGAAGATAAAGCAAAGTGTTTCTGTAACCTTGCTTGCCAGGGCTGAAACAAACAAAATCACAATTGCTTTAGTAGTGTCTAGAAACTTGAAAAGTATTTTATAGTTCTACGCAAGGCTCGTTCACAGGAATTTGAAGTATTTCTGCTGTGGAAGAATTCTTATCACAAAAGCAAACCTGATCATGCAGGGGCAGAAAATCCACAGAACATGGAACTGAATGCAAAACCCAGTGACACTGGTGTCTGTAAGGTTGCCAGGTGATCCAGCATTATCATATTGTAAGATTTCCTGCCTGCATCAGTCAATGACATGGGGCAGCAAAAAAATAAATAAATAAAATCACAATATCATTTTGCTTCACTTGGTAGCTAACCTAAGCATTACTGAAAGGCCATTTGCCACAGGGATGCCACTTTCACTATCCCAGTGGTGAGCATAAGTAATGGTCCTGCTCAAAAGCCCACTTTGCACCTGTCTGGGAGGGGTAATATCAGTTCCTAAGTTTGCCCAAGCTCTCCAAGTCTCAATTAGGAAGCAACAGGAATGCTTCCAGCAGAAAGTACACCAAATTTATACCACACCTCTCCACCTTTCAGCATTAGTTTTCTAAGCCCAGCATTAGAAACCCAAACCACTCTTATAACTCGGTTTTTTTACGGTATTACATCGCCCAATGGTCCTACTAATAATTAAATGACCTTCTCCCCAATTTCCATGGCACACCTGCAGACCATTTGTAGCACACCAAGATGTTGCAGCACACTTAGTGAAAATTGCAGCATTCGATAATTTGCATGCCTCCTTCACTATGTAAGATTGTGTGGACCTGAGAAGAACAAAACAAAAACAAAGCTTCACTTCTTAGATCCAGCTAAAAATTTTTTTTAAACCCCACAAATGATTGCTAGGTCCACAACAGCTGCATCTTTGTTTATTCATAATGCAGCTTTGCGTTTTTCTGAAGGAGTTAGTTACTTTTTCCCTTACTGCAGGTTGCAGAATTTTTGTATCCAACACGCACTGTATTTGGCATGTACTTAAAAAGTCAAGACCTATCCTGAGAAAAAGAATGATTTATTGAGTGGTTTTAATAACCTGGGAAAATGTCACTGACATTTCTAACGAGAACAAGGGAAGGCACTAGCATAAATGGCACTGAGGCAAACAAAGTAGCCTAGAATACAGGCTATGTATTTAAAACCATTTTGCCAAACATTTAAAACTAGCGAAGGTTTGATAAGGTTTAAAGGGCAGCTTTGGCCAGTTTGTACCCACAATTGTGCTAAAATGTCTTCCTATACAAAGTGTTCTGGAAGCTATGTTTCAGTGGTGTGCCTAGATATAGATGTGCCCTCATCCACTTTTCCAGGGATTGCTTAAGATCTGCATGCCCCGGGGGAAAGAAGGAAAGAAAAGTGCTCAGCTTGAGAGGGCTTATTACACCAGCTCCAACAGAGATCAGCACTCACCCGAGAGTTTTTAATTACTGCATTGTATGTTTCAAAAGGTTGCAAGTTGCCTTGGGGGCCTCTTTTAGAGGTGGAAAGGTGAGATATAAATTCATAAATATAGCAACCAGATGGACAGGGACATTTGCACAGATCTTTCACATCAAGTCAGCAGTGGTGATTAGCAAGGAAAGGACCCTCATGGATTCCAATCCTGGCATACAGCTGCTGCAAGAGTGTGGGACAGTCACGCATGGCACCGTCTCCATACGTGTAAAGAGAATGGTCTGAAAAGCACAGGTGCAAAAAAAGCAGGTCAGGCGTGCAGTCACAGATTGTAACCCAAGCAAGCATAGTATTTTGCTCTGTCCTTGCCTTCCATGGTGGTTACTTCAGAAGCCCCAGGAAAAAGTCAACTGGGCACCAACAGGAGAGTTCTAAAGTAAAACCATTCGCTGGTTCATTAGCTACAGATTCTGGGAGCCTGTGGAAATTAAGGTGATGAAAATTATGGGTCTCCTGGGTTTACCACACTTCTGAATAAGGTAAATACCTCCATTTCCAAGCATCTTTACCTACGATAAATATACAAATTTTTTATCTCTAACGAAGGCATTATAAACTACACATTCATTAGCAATTTCTGCCAGGCATTATAAACTACACATTCATTAGCAATTTCTGCCATCCCATCCCATTCACCCACTGCAAGTCAGGGCCTCTGAATAGCATGAAAAAACCGCTGGGTTTTAAGGACTATGACAATGGTTCCCAAACTGGTGGGTTGCTACCTTCCAGGGAAATCTGAAATGGGCGATTCCCCTTTAATGGGAATGGCCCAGAAATCAGTAGCAGCACTGTCTCCACAATCCTGACCAGGGAAGGGATTTTTAAGCTTAAAGGTGCAAAAACCTTTTGCACAGGGTTTTGGGACCCTGTGACCCCCCCCCCCCCGTAGCCCTCCTGGCAGCTCCAAACTGCTGAAAAAAACAGAAAAAAACCACTTCTGCTTTCGCCACCCCCAGGTAAGCTTAAAAATCCCTTCCCTGATCAGCAGCAGCATATTGTTGTAGCTATCGTGCTGCTGCCCTCTTCCCCCTATCCTGCCCATGCAAAGACTTACAGTGCTCCCAACTACCTTGTAGGAGTTTGAGGAACACTGGACCACGACAAATTGATTGTGCACTGTCCTTGAATTCTGAACCCATTCAGTATAGGAGTGCAATCAATTACCAATGTGAATAAAATGCATTATATCAGAGGCTACAAATCCCACCCCCACTGGCTGACATGACAAACGTGTACACATGTTTTTTCCCTAAATGAAGGAAATTTGGGAGTGGGGATGACGACACTGGCCTTAAAAAGTAACCTAGTGTTTTTCACCCATGATAGACGTTTCACTGAATGTAAAATAACCCTTTCTCCTAAAACACTGAAGGATAAAAATAGAGTATTTGTTTAATTTGGAATATCAGGAAAAAAAAAATATACACATGTAGTGATGCACACACGAGCAGGGCAGGTTAATCCGAACTCCCATACAGGACATAACCCCATATTATGGGTAAACTCCTCCACTAGTACTAAAAAATACTGCAACCTCTTTCTGTAATGTTGGTGGAACATAAACGGCTCAAGATGAGAGGACGGATTACGCAGGGAAATTAACATTATCATTGGTAACACTGAAACATACAAGATTTGACAAAATAGAAATGGGAATATTTATTATTATTGGACTACTAAAGCAATAAATTCTTTAGCTTATTCATTGGTCTTTGCAAATGATTCTACTGTTCAATTTGTATTTTCAACTCTGTAAAAAATTTAGACACAACTCCATTAATACAAGAACACAGGGCAAGCCACTGAAAGACTCAGAGACCAAGACAGTTAGGGTTGATAAGCAAAGAAAGGCCAACTTATATATTTAAAAATAAGTCTAGCTTTCTTCACGTAACTATATATCCAGGCTTCACCGAGAGACAAAATACTTAAATATGTTCATTACAGTAAAAAGATCTATGTTACTTGCACACATTTGGGTCTACATAAATTGCAGCTGCATTTCCTGATTAAATAGAAAGAATCAGTCATCTATCACTGTTAAATACTGAAATTTGATGGAGACTCTAAAAACCATTACTGAGTGGTAATACATGCACATGATGCAGGGAACAAAGGGAAAAAAATTATAGACCCCCGTGCAAAATGGTACAAGACAAACTGTTACAATTGGCAAACGTGCGTTGGACAAATTTAACCTTTACAAGAAGTCTTGCAGGGTTATTTTCACAAGGACAAAAATTCAGAAGCACATTTCCCTTCCAAAGAACAGTCTTCATTTGGCCTCTTGAGCTTTCTTAGCATTCTGTTTTTCTTTTGCCTAGACAATAAAGGCAAACACAGAGAGAGTAAACATGTTGCGCTGTTGTAATAAGGTCTACATCTTGGCCAAAATATACTAACCTTTATGTTATTTCAAGAGAGCAAGTACGCATACTAGGAATACAAATCTAGAAAACATGCCAATATTCAGTTGCATGTACTTTCTGGACAGTCTTCTGCCAATATATCACAGTTTTGTTTTACAAAAAACCCAACCTGACCCCAGATAACTTTTTGTTTAATGCACATCGCTTTGTATAACAGGTCACTAATGCACAGAAAATATAACTGAGGGTGTTTACCTGCAACCGTGAGCCCTGAGGTTTGGCTTTTGTTTTAAGCGAGAGTTCAAATTCCTAACAGGACCACCACGTAAGTAGAACAAGTTGCCACCAGTTGCCTATTTTTGATGTAGTTTATCTGTGTACTGTCAATATGACCTGAACAAGTCAATATGACTGAACAAGTCCTCCCTCCCCCCATACTTTCATTCCTTTAATGAACCTGTTTAAAATGATAAAATTTCTGCTAAAATTCAGATGGAAGCTACACATATTTAGCTACCCTTCCAGTAAGTAGTATGGGCCTCACTCATCTAACAGACCATTACAACAGAGCAGCATCCTGGAAGCTCATGGGTTCTTCCATCTCAACAGTCCATGCTAGAATCCAAAGAACATGAATCATCGTAGATATCAGAGCTCCTAATTCTGAGAAAACTGGACTTTCCAGGCATAAAGCAAAGCCCTTCACACTTTCTCCCAGATGCTAAGAAACAGAATCATCTGGGGGCTTGGGGAAAAACATCCCAGTGGAAGAAGTGTTCACAGTTTTTCCTTTAAAGGAAGACAATTGATTGCAATGAGGGTAGATTCAAGTGGAATTTGGAACAGAAGACATCAGGGTTTTAAAGAAAGGGAATACTACATTCTCCTCCAAGCATGCTTATTTAAATAGTTTGGAAATCAGAGATGCTGGGTAAACATTCTACATCAACTCTGCTGCTAGAAGTCCCCGTGGAATGCTTACCCAGCATAGCAGTTTACAGGAGACACCTTTATTCTCTTCTGTCACTTTGAGATGGGTGCTTTCTTCACGTTTGGCTGGCACAGAGAATACATTTATTTGAAAGTCTAGACTTCTTCATCAATACACTGCTACTTATAAACATATAAATGATCATACGACAGAGTGCGAGCAAGCAAGCAAGATCCCCCTCCCATTTTGGGGGCTGTGTGATGCAGCTGTCCTTTTGGTTAGAGTGCCGAATTGATGTAGATATACAATCAGATGAACCTGATGAAGAGGCTGTTATAAATATGAGTTATTATATTTCTCTCTCTCTCTCTCTCTCTCTCTCTCTCTCTCTCTCTGTGTGTGTGTGTGTGTGAGTGTGTGTGTGTGAGTGTGTGTGTGTGTGTGAGTGTAAAAGTCATCACACTCTGGTTCAGAAGTGAGCCATGTCTTCCTCCTGAATTCTTATAAAAATCAGAATCTATAGACTATATAAAGTAGGAATGCTTGACATGAACACAAAATTCTACTTGAAATTTGGGGAAATCAGCCCAATCCTATACAACACTGGTCTTCAACCCTTTTTTGTGCTGTGACTCCAATAAACAAATAAAGTAAGCAAGCATGGGACTGGGGGGTGCACCGCCAGTCTTGCCTCTCTCCTGGGACCGTATCTGCTCTCATCACCACCTACCTCCTGCCCCATTTCCCCCTACCTCTTCCATCTGCACAACAACTCTGCACAGCAGGCTGAGCAGGGCTGGCTTTAGGAGCTGCAGGGCAAGACAGCAAGAAGAGGCTATGCAGGATTGATATAAAACCCAAACCAATAACAGCACTGCCTTATCAAAACAGAGTTCTTGATATGTGTTGATAAGGCAGTGCTGTTATTGGTTTGGGTCCAAGTCCTCTCATGCACAGGCTTTGCTGCAACCCCCAAAATGAGATTTCGTGACACTACTGGGGTCCTGACTCATAGGCTGAAGAACACTGCTATACACATTTGATATGAAAATCCTGCAAGGTTTAACAGAATTTACTCTCAATTATGTGTGCATAAGATTACAGGCTCAGATGACAAACCTGTCCCATTTTAAGAATTGGAAAACATGAATATGTTACAACTGTAATATTAATTGGCTGGTCATCATTAACTGAAACTCATTTCAGTCAACATATCCCAAATTACATCTTATTGTGAATCCTGACTGATATTATAACCTGTGAGAGATTCTTAGGCTGACTGATAGAAATTTATTTCGGATGCGGAGCACATGGAAAGAACATGTGCAAGGCAATTTCAGGACACGAATCCAAATCAGCTCAGCTGAACCACCAAAGAGTTTAATAGCTTTACAGGGGACAGGCCGGGCACGTTCCTTCCTTCGTTAAATGTGCTTGGAGTTAAGCCATATCAGCAAATCAATGTTACAATTGGAACTAGAACATCAAGGAAACAACAAAAAGTCAACAGTTGAGTATAATCAGCAGAGTTCTTTCAGTAAGAAAAATCTAGGGCATGCTAGCTCTCGGAAGGAATACAACCTGTACAGAAGGCACCACCTAGTGTTCACACAGGGTCAGAGAGACGGCTGTTGCTCACCTTTTCCAAAGAAAGTAGACTACAAATTCACGAATCAGTGTTTACTGTGGTATTTTCCACTAATAGGTGGAAAATAGATATAGGTGGAAGCTACACATATTTTGCTACCATTCCAGTGAGTAGTATCAGGCTCACAGCACAACACTCACCTTTTCTACAAGTGGGATTAATTGTTGATGTTCTGCTAAAGTCTTTAGCAATTCCATGATGAAAGGCAGGTAGTTATGTTTTCTTCTAATATTTTCAATCTGCAAGCACATAAGAGATTAAATGCATTAGCATAAGCCTTCTGCCCCCCAACAAGAGTACAGTACATGTGGAAAGCGCACTGGAGAAAGCTAGTCAAGTGACTGTCTCCGTGGTACAAGCCCTAGGCTCTGATCTTTTGGAAGTAGGGGAGGGAGAAGAGCAGAGCAAAGAGAAATGATGGCTGCCATTTTTCTTCCACCTGGTCTTCTTAACCCTCCTCAAAATTGGTCATGCAATAAAACATCAACAATGATGGGATGGTGGCCTGAATATCTCTGAGGGAAATGTGAAAAATTTGCACAGATCTGAAGACTCTGCAGACAACAATGGCACACTGAATACGTGTTTTATGGAGCATTCAAGAACTCCAGCAATCTTTCTGAGGACTAGGCTGTCACTGAATGTGACTGGTAAAGTCACATGAACTAGAGCAGGAGTCTCCAAACACTGGCCCGAGGGCCAAATTGGCGCACTAGAAGATTTTTATCTGGCCCTTGGCAAGCGGTGGGGCCGGCCCACAGCAGCCTAAGGGGGGATAAATACAGTGCAACCTCAGTATCTGCTGGGATTCTGTTCCAGAGCCCCCCACGGATACCAGGGTTACCATTTAAATGCCCTTGTATATGATGCAGCCCTCATGCCAAAGGATTTGGAGACTCCTGGACTAGAATAAACTTGCCTTTTAGAATATTGTAAATTATGCAATCAGCTAGTTCTCTGAATTCTGTAATTCTCTTTTCTTCAGAAGAAAGCTTCTAATGGAAGTGCCAATACAATTATGCAGCCATTAGTTTTCCATAGAGGGGAAATAGGAGACAACTTCAGGTGGTGAATCTTAACTGATAATGGGCAGCTCAACTTACTATGTTAAAAGATATGTTACATAAACATATAAGCAAATACCTCATTTTCTAGCTTTGCCTCAGGTCATAACAGCTACACGCCAGTAGAAAAGAGCCACAATAAAATACAGCTAAACCTTTATCACAACGGAAGATAGGAAAGCATACACAAACCACTCTCCCTTTGCATTTATTGATGTCTTTAAGGCAAAAGGAAAACCAGATTTATGGATGGGTCTAATTACTTTTTGTTAATTTTTATTTTTTAAATAAAAGGTTATGCGGGTGATCACAACAATACACTATATACTAATGGAATGCTACAAGCAGTCCACAGAATCTCACAACTTCTGATGACATACCAGAAGACAGAAATAAAATGAGAGATAATCAGTAATAGGCAGCAATGCTTGTGAGAGAGTTAATTACAGTGTGTATTTATCAGCTTACTTTACTAAGGGAAAGCTTGTTGTCCTGGCTGTGCAGACAAGCTCAAAAGTTTTTATTATTATTAGCCTGTAAACCGCTTTGTGAACTTTGTGTTCAAAAGTGATAAATACTGTTGATTGATGGTGCTATATTCAAGTGGCATGGAAGCCAAATGGCATATTCAAAATTATTTCCCAGATCATTCATACTGCATGATTTAGCCCCCTTTATTATTTCAAGAGGATTCGTTAGTTGACAAATTAGCTAAATTTTTTGTGCTTAAAAATCTATAATCCATTTGCAATGGTTTATGCAAACGTTTCCAAGATGGCCACTGAAAAGATACTGCTCTTTGCTCTAACCTTTGATAGAATGTTATGTTGCCAATATAGATGTTTCATCAGAATAAAGATACCTAAAAACCCACATTCTTTATTATGTAACGTTGCAATTCTATTACATCACTTGTATTTATGATGTGATTACACAAAGTAGCTATGCCAGAGAGCTACAGCCAGTAATGCGGACATTACTATATACAGTCAACCAAACATACTTGTAAGCGTGCATGAGAGAAGCCTACTCACACGCGAGTGTAATGACAGCTGACAAAACTTTTTTTTGGGGGGGGGGTGGTAGCTGGCTCAAGTAATATTCATGTCAACTCATGGAACAAGTTGCGTTGGTCCTACAGAACTGAGACTGCAGAGCAAGTGAGGGGGGGTACCTTTTATTAGAGTGAGAACAGAAACAAATGAGGTTGTTTTTTTTTTTCTAAAGGAGCTAGGTGAATTAGATTACAAACCATCTGACCTTGCTGGAGGGATCAGGTTGCACAGCCCCCTAGAATCAAGGTAGAAAAGAAATTTCAACAAGGCTGGGGGAAAAATCCAGCCATGAAACAGACTGCAAGGCATCTTTCATTTTCAATATTATCAGGCCTCATCTCTTTTTAAAAGAGAACAAAGAACGCAGAACAAGCCAGTCATTCAATAAGCAAAACGGGGAGTAATCTGGAAAGGGCAATTCAACTCAAACTGTACAAAGAGCAATGGTCCAAGGTCCTGTGTCTCACACACTCTCAAAACGTTCTACTCAACTTTATTGGATTACTATTAGCCAGGGTGTGCTGTATTTTTCTGTTTTGGATAGTTATGCCTAGGTTCTGTTGTAAAGGTTCACATAACTACTTTGAAACCCAGGGGAAGGTAAGGAATGTAAGAAATGCCTCCTTTTTTAGTTGTGATTAGCCCAATATTTTCCTAGACAGTTTTTTAAAGCTATGCTACAATGAAAAGTTTCAGGAAAACTGAGCTTCTGAGCCTTCTCTTTAAATCAGTGGTTTTCAAACTGTGTTCTGAGAAAACCTGCGTCCCTCAGAAATGGATGAGGTGTTTGTCAAGGAGATAAAACAGTAATAGCTGACAAGCTTCCCTGTAAGTCAGCTTGCCCACTACTATCATTCTACCCCTGGAATAGGCAGTCACAGGAGGGGTCAGGTAGAGTTCTAGAGGTTCAATAGGCTTATTGTGCCTTACAGATGCTTATCGCCAGAAGCCCACGAGAATGGAAACCACAGAACCCACTGCAATTCAGACATGAGGGAAGGGGTTCCTGACAGAGGAAAATCTGAAAATTACTCCTCTAAGTGAAGTTTAGCTACCTGAAATTAATACATGAATGCTCACCTCTCTCTTGCTTCTAACAGTCAGCTAAACAGCTTTCATTCTGGACATAAGTTTATTTAACTTTACAAGTACCACATTAATATCCTACATGTTCACTTACTCTTTGCCTCATATTTTGTGGGACCAACAGAGCCATGTAATATAGTGTTTCTCAATTTTTTTCCATTTCAGTTCAATCATTAAAATAGAAAACATACAATTAGCCTTCTTTCAACCTTTCAGAAAAAAAGAACACAACATACCTTGTATCTTTTCAATTTTTGGTTTTCTTCTTCAATTAGCATCTGATACTTTGCAACTTCTGACTGGATAGAACTTAGTATGTTACTGCTCTGGTCTGTATCCATGGGCTCTTCCTTTAAAAAACACACACAAAAAAGCCACAATTGCTGCAACAATTTCAAAGGCTACAGATATTCAAGGGGACAGGAGCAGAGAAAGGGAACAAGTTCATATTGCCCAGTCCTTTGAAATGAACTCCTGGGTGTTTTCCATCAAAAATACTAAGCAGGTCCACATCTGCTTGGCTTCAGCAAACTCATTTTTCATTTTTGTAATTAATTGAAGTTTCTTACATACATACATAAAGTAAGGGACGGATTGAACACATGATTCGACTGTATTTCTTCTTTAAATAAATTAATATAAAGAATTTTCTCTTTTGTTTGGGAACAGGGGTTGACACACCAGCAGACTCAAGTTAAGCATTATCCGAAGTTTTGATACACCGAGCCCAAAGGGTTTGCCATCACTGTCCTAGGCACTCTATTACCCAATTGTTACTGAAATAACCTATTTAAACAGCAGAATACCTCAGTAAGTTGTCTCTGCAGCTCTACAATTTTCTGTTCATATATCATTTTTCTGTCAGACACAATCGCCATCAAGTTGAACCGTATTTCACCTTCGCTGTACCTACACAATACAAGCAGAATTGTCACAAACTGCCATCAATGTCATGACCAGTCCCAAGGAGCACATTGCACATGGTCAAATGAATTGGTTGTATTTGCTCATGATAAACGGTGGCTGTTTATAGTACATAATGAAGTGTCACCAATTTCCTCATGCCCCAATTTTCTGATGTGTCAAAGTACACACAACATACTTAACAGTTAAGAATATTGTGCTATGATTTCAATCATCTTTTGGACACAACTGTCAAGCATACATGCATGTAAAACAGCTAATTTATGACTAAGTTAAAAAAACTGTCTACAGCTGAAAAATACACGAAGTTGAAAAATGATAAGGGCCAGGGGAATGAGAGACAAACCCAATTAACTTCAATTTGTGGCAGAAGAAACAAGTACTTTTTGAGGTAAGGACATGCAAAATTTTACTATACTCTTTACCAGATTCCCAAACTATTCACTTGCAAAGAGCTGACCTCTAACTTCACATGTTCCTAGCATCACATATAAAAGTGTTGATGAGAGTACATAAGGCAGGATAGTCAATGCACCTGAGCTACTAGAAGCTTCCAAAGACAACATCAACAGAATGATGGTAAGCTACTCATGAAATAGATAACCATTTTATATGCTGCAGAGCATATTTACAGAAGATCACGTTGTTAGTCCAACTATAGTTTATATCACGTTTTATTATCCAGTGCCCAGCTTGTAAAATGTAACCCAAAACACAAATCAAGATGCTATTTAATAATACCATTGCTTTGTTTTAATTTTGTTTTATTGTATTGTTTTAATATTGTTTTTAAAGTGTTTTAAATGTTAAATTTTATATTTTACTATATTTTCATGTTGTAATGCCGCCTTGGGTGCCTTCGGGCAAAAAGGCGGGATAGAAATCCAATAAATAGTAAAAATAATATTTGTTAGCAGAATCGGACACTATTAAATGAAAATAAATTTCCAAATAAAATTCTGGAGTCAGTAAATAAATATGTAGGAAAAAGAACAAGTCTGAATCATTTCACTTTAGCCAAATTTCTATAACTCAGGTATAGAATAGTATATTAAGAACATTGCATATTACTTTTGTATTCGTTTTTCTATCACTGGTCTTACAGCACTGATCCAGTCATCTTGATTGCATACTCCTAAATGGGAAAAATACAAAACATACAGGTCAGCACCCTTGCAATAGGACAATTCAAGCTATAAATAATCAATTAAGAACAAAGCTAAAACCATGGCTTCATTCACTAACTGTGCAATCTATGCATCTCTACTCAAAATAAGCCTCCATTGAGCTAAATGGAATATATGTATTCTAGGTAAAATATGTATAGAATTGTAGGATTAAATTCAATTAAACAATATTTCTTGAATAAACTGTATTCTAACTGGCTGAATCAGTCTGTTAACGTGGTGAATTAGAGAGATTATATATGATACAAGATTGATTACAGTACACATCCAAGGGAAATATATGGATTTTAATTCAAAAATGCCATATTTTTTAAACATTCAACACACTGCTATCTTGTGTGAATTTTATAGTATCCTGTTGTTGCAATGACCATGATGACTAGAAACAAATACTAGTGGAGAGATAACGTATTTTGCATCACAGTTCTGCATAATAGTCAAACTCAACTGCTTTATACTGAAAGGTACAACACAAACTTATTTTTCCAAAAGGACAATTTATGGGACAAATTTAGAAGAAATTCATTTATCACAAGGCAGTAAAGACTAATTTCTTCCCCTTATCTTAATTCTGGATGGTATAACAGGAATCTATTTAGGGTTTTCTTGTGCATTATGTTATTAGTGGTATGATGTCCTTAGTTTCTTCTATCAAAATGCTTTAGAGATAATTATGTTTTTAAAAATATGAATTTTTTGGCTATCTAGTACGCAGCTTAGATTCTTTTTAAAATAATTTAAAAACAAATTTAAAGCAGTCAAATAGAAGCAGACATTTTGGCAGGTTATGTAATGGTAGCCTTCAGTGCAATCAGAAACTGAACTGAAAAACATTCCAATAAAACATTTAACCACAGAAGACTGTGTAGTGCAATTTTAAACCACACAGACTTCCACACTGCTCTTTCAGCCCGCTATATTTAGCCAAGAAATTTATTCTGAAGATTTGCTACGTAACCCAAGACTGACTCATGCAACAGTTGTGACAAAAAGCTAGATTTGTTTTCATCCACAGCAACACTATATATTATGAACATTACTACATTTTGTACATTTAGGATATAACAAACTGCAGCAATTAAGCCAGGATGAAATATAGTAAAGATATTAAATAGCTGAAATGAAAATGTTACCCAAATCAATCGGGCCTTCCCTTAGACCATCCAGTTCATATAATCTTCCATTTACTGGAACATAGCTTACAAAGTGAAAAGCGTCTTCTTCTTTTACTGTTGACTTTGCATCAAACTCAAACATTTGTTGTCTAAAGGCAAGTGAAAGAAGAACTGAAGTAAAACAAAGGCATCTTCAGGGGCCACATAATTATGAAATTGCTAATTTCTTGTTACCTGGCAAAACTGTTGTGAACTTGTCGAATTACTTCCGAGTTACTTAATGCCAAGCCTTTCATCTAAAATTAACACAAGAAATGCTGTCAATTAGCTGCTTGTGTGCAACATATCTAAAAAAAGGCCAAGAAAATAACTGTGCCTACCGCTGCATCGAAACTTTGTGAGAATTCTTTAAATTCTGAAAGTGTTTCTCCTAAATGGACATCTTGATGGGAACAGTTTAACAGTACGCTTACTATGGCTTGAGTTGCACAAGCATTATTTATAACCTGTGAAGAAGCAAGAAATGAACTATAAGTCAAATTATATAGAAAAGGTTTCCTTAAAGTTTAGCTACAGTAATCTCAGTATCTTCCTGCCTTTTTTCCTATATTTTAAGGCACAGAATACCAGAGCCCTGTGTTCCTGAATGTTTCTGTCACCATACTGACTAGAGAGAAACACTGTTTTCCAATTTTTATGCATACACAGTCAAGCACATTTGATACACTATGGTATACAGCACAGTTCAATTAACAAAAAAAAATAAAAATGGTTGTTTTGTTGCTCTGAAGTTAATTACAGGTACACAGAGCATTCCGTTGTATAATTAACTGAAATTAATCTATTTGATTATTTGTGGTTGCTACTTTTATCAACATTTTTTTATTAGTATACCTCAGGATCCAAAGAACTATTTCAAGTGTAATCTACAACTGTAGATTTTCTGTAGAACCTCCGGAACAATTACAGGATCAGTTTCTCTTGATAAAAGGCACTTATCTATACATATAAAGAAGAGCCTGGGTGTGTGTGTGTGTGTGTGTGTGTGTGTG
>JAJKFI010000098.1:2469408-2667693 GCA_029204185.1 Lerista edwardsae
GGACCGATTGGCGCCAGACTCGGCATGCATACACCTTGCGGCCTGGCCACAAACACTGTGGGGGTCGGGGCCCCCTAGCGCCCCCGGGGGTGGGGGTACGCGGGGGTCCCCATGTGAGAACGGTCAAAAACGGCCGAAATCGGCGTCAAATCCACAGTTTCCGGGGTCGCCGAGATGAGCGGTGCCGCTCCCGATGCTGTTGGAGTCTGGGTTTGGCCCCCCCTCGACGTAGGGGGCCAGAAGGGGTGCGAGACACAACGTCCGCCATGCCCTGCTGGAACGCCTGGACCGATTGGCGCCAGACTCGGCATACGGACGCCTAGCGGCCTGGCCACAAAGACTGCGGGGGTTGGGCCCCCCTAGTGCCCCCGGGGGGAAGGGGGGTACGCGGGGATCCCCGCGTGAAAATGGTCAAAAATGGCTGAAATCGGCGTCGAATCCAGTTTCCGGGGTTGCCGGGACGAGCGGCGATGCTTCCAACACCGTCGGAGTTCGGTTCACCCCCCTTAGCATGGGATGCGAGAAGGGGTGCAAGATACAATGTCCGCCATGCCCTGCTGGAATGCCTGGAGCGACGCGCACCAAACTCGGCATGCGCGTGCCTTGCGGCCTGGCAACATACACTCCGGGGGTCAGGCCACCCTAGCGGCCCCGGGGGGTGGGGGTGCATAGGGGGCCTGAAGTGAAGACGGCCGAAAACGGCCGAAATTGGCATCGAGTCCATAGTTTCCGGAGTCGCCGAGGCGACCGGTGACGCTCCCGATGCAGTTGGAGTCCGGGTTCGGCCCCCATCGGCGTGGGGGGGGCAGAAGGGGTGCAAAACGCATAAACTGTGGAAGATCATTTTGTTACCCGGGCAACGCTGGGTAACAAAAAGCTAGTACTGTATATAGACAAAACTTCCAACTAGTGGTTCCTAAAAACTTGTTTTGATAGTGACAAATCTAATAGTCATTGGGAATCTGATAGCTGCAAATGAATGCAAGAGAGGTTAAGTTGGCATATTTTTAAGGGAAAAAAGGCAACTTGAAGAGAAAGTAGGTTACAACATTAAAAGAAGCAACAATAATGTTACACATTGAAAACTGACAGAATAGAAAGAGCAAGGCACTACTTGAATGGAGAAAAAAGTATGTCAAAAACATACAAGACTGTGTCCTAGGGATGTTAATATTGACAAAGGCTACAAACCAGTGCACACTTACCTAAGACTAGGCCCCACTGAACAGAATGGGACTTACTTCTAAGTAAACAAGCATAGGATTTCACTGCTAGTCCCAATGAAATTTATGAGACTAACTAGTCTCTTTGATTTCAGTTATTCTTAGTCATAATGAACTTACCTGGGATAAAAGGTACATAACTTACTTTTTAAAAATAACCCAATTTAAGTGAAATCTAACCTTTATGCAAAAACATAACCTGCCAAATATGGATTTATGGCATGTCTTATGAAAAGCTGTTTTTCTTTATAAAGAAAGGGGAAAATTTTTTTCAATCCATCATCATTAAACATAACATTATGGATTATACTGGGGCCCAGGGCACAGCTGTTATTCACTGATCCATCTGGGCAGTTTTTTATTTCCTTTTTATGCCTCCTATGCTAACTATCAAATCTTTGCAACTGGCTCAGAAAGAGTACGCAAATTATAAACGTTGATGATCCTCTTACTGTCAACCACATGTAGAAATATAGGAAAACATTAAGACATAAAAAAGAAGAGAACTTCCATAAAGAAGGAGTAGGTCTTGTAACAGATAAACTTAAAAATGCCAGCATACTTGAAGCTGGCACATAAAGGCCTTAGGCTCAGCTACAACTAATGATTAGAGCAGTGGTTCCCAAACTGGTGGGTTGCGATCCACCAGGGGATCCAGATGCAGGGCATTCGCCTCAAGGGGTGTGCCTTGCTTGGATGGCAGCTACACAATCCAAAGGATTGCGTTGCTGCCTGGGACAAAGGGGGGCTTTCTGCCTTACCTGGCAGCAGCAGGCGGTGGCAGGGTATGTGGGGAGCCCAGTGGAAGCCTCTGCAGGGATCCCCAACCCTCTGGTTAAGTGAAATAAGAGATTGGAAACCACTTCCGGTTTTCAATCACAACTGGAAGTAGTTTCTGATTACTTATTTTACTTAACCAGAGGATCATCAGGATTGCACTGCTGCCATAACCCCCCCCCCCCCACAAGCACTCAGGTGGCTCCCAACTCCCTGGGAGGAGTTTGGGAAACACCAGAATAGAGAATAGTGGTTTGCCAAAATCTGAAGCCTGACAAATGTTAAACAGCAACCATACAAAACAATAGAAAAAAATTGCATAAATCTAATCTGAAGACACAAAAACTAGGGAATTTAGAGTTAAGGCAAAAATTGTATCCTTAACTCACCTTATTGTGCCTAGGTATCCTAGCTCATATTTGGTGATCCAGAGTTCTGAGGCCCCAAATAGAGGACCGTATCATACCTAGGCATAACAAGGAGGCCAAATTTTACAAGTGTGCACATAAACTGATCATGTTAATATGCATACATAATTTAATTACTTAAAAATAAACTTAAAGGTCCTGTTATTACTAACAGGCTAGCTATCAGCATTTCATTTTCATCTCTTATCTGCATTTTAATAAAGCTAAATAAACGACTTGGCTATTAACCAGATATTTAAACAGAGCACACATATAGAAAGTTTATTTCAAACTCTAGTATAATGTTGAAATCCAACTGTTTTAATCTTACATTGCTTCCATTAACAGCAGAATGATTAGTTCTGATTTTCATAAAATAGATCTTATAACACAAGTTTAATTGGGCTATGACCACTGTTCTGATGCTTACAAGTATGTGTCCTATGCATTAAATAACATTATGAGTGCAAGCAATCAGGGCTTGGAATTTACAGCATGAACATACAACATTATGTAAGAGAAGACACCAAATGTTGGTAAGCAAACAATTGCAGGCTAGATGGCTTGATTATTTCTAAAGGATGAAGGAAATGGGAATTAGAATGAAGGTTTGTTCAAGCAATTTTCTGTTTATATTTTGAAGTAGTTTATACAAATGAACACTAGTATCTAATCTGAAATAATCAGGTGATTAATTTCAAAAATTTAATTTTTTAAAAAAAAATTTCAAAAACACAAACTAAAAAATTTAGAGAATGTTTATTCTCACATTCACTATAATTAAATGTAGGCTTCCTCAAGGTAAGGGGGCATTTATTCCCTTACTTTGCAGCATTAAGGCTGCTTTGGCACTAGAAATTTGGATAGGATTGGGCCCTGAATCATGAATAGAATTTACACACCCTGATCTTTAAAAAACATAAAGCAGTAAGAATTTAGAAGCCTATTCCATGGTGAACCCCCGGTCCTCTAAATCTCTTCCACAACAATGTTGCAGTGCCACCAAGTGGCAAGTTGGAAATCTAGAGACCAAAATAAACATAATATGCAACTAACCTCTGCATACATGGGTGTTTGTTGTTGTCTTTTAAGCAGTGGAAGAAGCAGCCATACAGATCTTAACTACAACTGGGACACAAGCACATAAAAATTTTTTTACCCCTGTGCCATAGTCCTGACAAAATGTCCTTTTCCTCCAGCTATTTGCCTCAGGAGAAAAGCAGCATCAATGGCAATGTTCTTTCCAAACCAAGCAGCGATCACCTGAGGTGACATTTTGGCTGGGATCATGATGCAGAGTTTAGGTTAAAAAACAATCTTCCCCCTAGCTGCTGTGCCATCCTGATTGGGTCCCTGTGTAGCTTTTGCTTTCTCATAAAAAAACAAAACCAAACCCATAACTGCTAATGATTAACACGTGCAACATTTTTCTACAATAGTGTTCTTCAACTTTGGGGTCAGGATCCCAATGGGGTCACGAAGCCTCAGTTGTGGGGTCGCGGTAACTTGCGGGAATGAAAAAGATTCAAGACCACTGGACTAGAGCACCACCAAGTAAAGAGGAAGGCCTCTGGTAAACTCCTTCAGATACCAAGAGATTGTGTGTCCCAGTCACACTCAGGTTCTTCGCAATTGTGCTAAAATTGCTTTCAATAGTGCCATGCCTTTTTCTGTGCTTTCTAATATACATTGAACAGTGCAGGGAGGACATAACAGGGGCCATGAGTGGGCAGATAGGGTCCCATGAAGGGGCAGGATGGGTCCCCTTTCCTGTACATTATTTGTTTATTTAGCTCAAGGGTTGAAGACCACTCTTCTACAACATTTTTCAAGAAATAAGAACTGGCACAGTGACTCAATGACAGCTGGAGTTTCCCCAGAACAATTATTGCAATTTAATCATCAGGATTCAGCAAATGTAAAGTAGTCCTAGCAAACTAGGTTGATTTCAATTCAAAAGTTGTTGTTTTTTTAATTTCAGCATTTTCTCCTCCTCATTCTTATGGTAAATTCTTAATCTTAAAAGTTTTGCAATGATTTATACGTGGAACCAGAATGTATTTCTGTCTTACTACATTGTGCCATTTGAGTGATTTTAAAATTAATTAAGGCTGCAACATGAGAGACAGTGGACTAAGGAAGAGGAATCGATAAACAAACCAGAGTGACAGATAAACTACAGCGGGGTCCACATTATAAGTGGATTTTACATCTACAGATGCCAAATTGCCCCCCCCCCCGAGCCCACTTACACCCTCTGAACCTGACTGGAGCCAAGCTCTGGTAAGGTACCATTGGGTTTTCTGAGCCCCATAAAGGCCACGTGCAACTGTCTGCAGATTCTGAGGGCCTCAGAATGCCGCTTCCCTTCTGGTTTTTGAAACCAAAGGGACCTTTTTGGCCAAAAAAGGCCATTCTGAGGCCCGCAGAGTCTGCAGGAGGTTGAACTTGCCTTTATGGGGCTCAGAAAACCATCTAGACCAGTGGTATTCAAAATTTTTAACCAGGATCCACTTTTTAGAATGGCACTTGTGTTGGTACCCACTGGAAGTGATGTCATTAACTTGGAAGTGATGTCATGGCCAGAAGTTACATCATCGAACAGGAAATGCTATCATTGTAGCATAATAAAATGATATCCCTGAAATGCAAATTGGCATTCTTGGACTGCAGCAATTGTACAACCACGAAACATCCTTGACAGAAAGCAAGATTAGAACAAAATATTACATAAAAGCACTGAACTAAAAACAAAATTTAAAAAACCCTCACTTGAAAATTCAAACTGTTTTAACACTCACAAAAATATGTATAACAAGAGTAAGGCCTGCAGTTTCCAAGATGGTTGCTCCCAGCTTTCTGCAACCCAGCTGACATCAGGTTGTGACCAACCAAGTTTGAATAACAAACCCGACCCACAGTTTGAATAACACTGCTCTAGACCCTACCAGAACCTAGTTCCAGTCAGGTTTGGTGGGTCCAGGTGGGCCCCAAATTTCACAGGTTTGAATAGCAGTGGAATTCGCTATTTGCAGGGGTTCCAGAAACAGAACCCATGCAGACAGTGCGGGCCAACTGTATTTGAAATATTTAACACACCCCTATTACTAGCAGCATTTTTCATACAATCATATTTGGATATGGAACAAAGTAAAGCTGAAGCATGAGTGTAGAACAAGAAGCAGTAGAACAATCTGCTTCTTAGTTATGTTATAAAAGATCTTGGCACATAGTGTTCACAGGAAAAGCAGGCAAAAGAGAGTTATGAAGATAAACTCTAGGAAGAGAGGGTTACTAAAGTAGGTTTAAACAGAATATACCAAAGAAATAAGCAAGTACTCAGATTTTCTTTTCTCATTACTCATGAGACCAGGTTTTCAGAATGAGTCTAAAAAATTAAGTGAATTCCTCACTTCATTCCAATT
This sequence comes from Lerista edwardsae, assembly GCA_029204185.1. Taxonomy (NCBI): domain Eukaryota; kingdom Metazoa; phylum Chordata; class Lepidosauria; order Squamata; family Scincidae; genus Lerista; species Lerista edwardsae. Next base: position 2,475,241 of record JAJKFI010000098.1, read on the forward strand.
CAAAAGTTATTTACACATAACTAATAGCCAAAAGTAAAGGAAATGTATTTTTAAGTAAATGTGCTTAGGAACCTAGGCAACTCTAGTCTTTGTGCAATGTAATTTCACCAGTCATACAAATGGTATCCGGAAAGAGCAGGGTTCAGAAGATCAGAATATGACATATGATGAATTACTGAATGAGAAAGGGGAACTTTTACAGGATGAAGACTTAGAAAGTAAAGGAATATTTTTAGATTGATGGACAAAAGCGCAAATTAAATCAAGTATAAAAGATGATGAGAAAATAGGTTTTTATGAGAAGGAGATGGACTTTGATAAACTATTATTAAATGAGAAAGATAAGTATGTAAAAAGGATGTATGAATTCCTTTTGAAAATGAAAATGGAGGATGAAACTGTGAAAGATGTAATGGTGCAGTGGGCTAAAATTTTTGGATACAATGTAGAGATTGAAGAATGGGAAAAGATCTGGGTAACAAATATCAGTTTAACAAACTAGAAAGAAAATCTTAATAAGATGTTTTATAGATGGTATTTTGCACCTGAAAAATTAGCAAAAATGTATCCAGGCACCCCAAATAATTGTTGGAAATGTAAAGATAAAGAAGGAACATTTTATCATATGTGGTGGACTTGTGAAAAGGCAAAAAAAATTTAGTATCTAGTGCATACTACGTTACAAGAAATGTTGAAATGCGAGATACCAGTCAGACCAGAGTTATTTCTCCTTAATATGATAGGTAATATTCAAGATTAAGGGAAAAAGCATATTATAGTACATGTAAATACAGCGGCAAGATTACTGTACACACAAAATGGAAAAATGAGGAGATTCCAAATGTTGAACAATTAATAGAGAAAATATATGAAATTGCAGAAATGGATGTTTTAACTGAAAGGATGAAAGAGGGTGACATAACAAAGATTCAAGAATATTGGAGATTGTTTTATGACTGGATAGAAGAAATGAAATAAAGATTAGATAAACGCATCTGCCATTTTGCTGCCCATTCCCTTCCTATTCTATTCCAGTTTCCAACCAAAGCAAACACACAAACCATTTTTGGTCATATGGTAATAGCAGAATTTTTTTTTTCTCAACTATCTTTCTGATATACCGAGCGAACAATACTGAAATATGTTTTATCCGTATTTTACAAATAAAGCATGGTGAATGTAAACATTTTCATAATAAATTTCATAAGAAATACAAAATTCCAAACTCACAAGATGTGTGCTACATCATTGTGCCATACGGTAATACCTTGCACTTTTGAATTAAATGGTTAGGGACCAGAACAGATATGAAGCAAAAAATGGATGAATGTCAAAGCATAGCCTTATTTAGCTTGCAAATTTATTTTAGCTGGTGAAAAACGTAAATAACTAACTATATTAACATACATGAATGCAAACAGAAATAAAAGAAAAATAAACACAAGAATGTCTATGAATGTTATGGAAAGTTGGATGAAATTGAACAAAAGAGGAAAGCACGTGGATAAAATTTGAAACGTGGTTATAATCGAACACAGATAAAAGAGCAAAGTGATGGAAGTCAAGGTAATGCTGTACTTAAATTAGGACACAATGCTAACCAGCCTTCCAGCACTGACATAGCTGTGCCAATGGGGCAAGTGCTGCATTCTGCAATTGGGGGACAGTCATGGAGGCCTCCTCAAGATAAGGGAATGTTTGTTCCCCTATCTCAGAGCTGCACTAGCCTTGCTCCGAGCTGGAAAGTTGATTAGGATTGTGCTCTTAATGATCTAGATCTTCAAATGCAATGTGCCACCATCCATATCTGATGGATTTTCCCTTCAACAACAGCTCCTCGCAACACATTTTGTGCCATTCTGGAGCCCCCCCCCCAACCCTCAGAAGTGACTTGTGGGGGAGAAAGGAGATTGAAATACTGAATGAACATTTATTGCACAATTCCGGAGTCAAAGCATGCAATCGCACAACTGTGTGCAATATGATTATTTTTATTAAGTCTTCCAAAAAAGTAGTTATTCCAGTAGTTCCCAAAATTCTCCCTAGGAGTTGGGAGATATTTAAGTCTTTGTGGGGGCAGGGCTATGGCAGTGACACGATCCCTAGGAATGCACCATGGTTTTTTTTTACTTATCTACAGTTAGTGCCGGACTCTGGGGGGGGGGGGAAATGTGGGGAACCTCGCAGATGCCTCCATAGGACTGCAAGCCTCCAATTAACCAAGAATAGCAATCAGAAAGCACTTCTAGTTTTCAATTGCAAAACCAGAAGTGGTTTCTGAGCACTATTTTTAGTTAATTGGAGGCTTGGGGAGCCTTGCAGAGGCATTTGCGGGCTCCTTGCACCCCCTGGAGGCTGGCGGTAGCTGTAGCTAACCCCCTACAGCAGCACAATACTGGGGATTGCATCACTGCCTTTCCCCCTCCCCGCCCCTTAAGGGACCAGGGCTGAGTGCTTCCCTGGCTAGTGTGTTGTGACTTAGCAGTTTGGGAAGCACTTGCCTATTCTATCAGGTTTCTTTCCTCCTAGTATTTTAGAATTGTATAAATTTTCACAACTGTATTCCACTAGAAATTGTAATAGTTGTTACACATCGCTTAATTTACTATACCTGTTTAGCAAAAAATATAGTGTCTAATCTGGAATCCTGAACAACAGAGCCGGCTGGTTCTTCACCCGGTTGCCACTTGAATAGAAAAATTAATCCGTGAACTGGCCTATAAAATAGAGGAGAAAAAGCACAGTTACTACTTGTCTAATATTGAAAAATTAATAGCCCAATCCTAGTCACCTTTTCAATGTGCTGCACTTTATAGTGGTAGAACAGTCATGGAGGCCTACTCAAGCTAAGGGCTACACAGACGCTGGAAAGTAGGTCAAGTAGTTACATATGCTTATCCAAAACAAATTTAAGAGGACTACAAGGATTTCAATCCCATCAATAATGAAATGTTCTGGAGCAGCAAAGCAGAAGACTGAAAGTCAGTCAATCTCAGAAAAAACTCATAGGATGCTGCTCTCAATCCACCTGCCTTTATGAACAAATTCCTGCTTGTAAAATACAGCTCTGTAAGTGAGCAATGTCACATTTGAACAGGTTCAGCAAGAATCTCACAAATCCACCTTCTGTGCAAATATTCTAATTATGGAATAATTGATACTACTTTGACATTTCCCACTGAAAATTACTAGCAATAAGAATGAGAATATATGTAGTTTCTTTTTTTTTTTTAAATACCTCAGCTTTTCAAAGTTCTCAGGCTCCAAACTCCAAATTTCCTCAACTTGTGCACCCCTACAACCTGAGAAAACAGACAATTTTGCTTGTAATTATTCATATTTCAAAAGCAAACTTTACAAAATGCTCCACAATGGATATTCAGATTAAAAAGGACATGATACAAAACTGTAGTACACAAAAACTGACCAATGTGGGGGGGGGGGGGAGAGAGACAGACAGACAGAAAGACAGACTCAAGAAACTGAAAGAGCAATGTTTTTGAAACTGAAACACTGTTTCAATTTACATGCTGAAGCCTAAGAATGAGCTAAGAACTTTACCAGCTGAGATTATCCAGAATTTCTAGATATCAGTTCTGAAAATACTTCTTTATGTTGCAAAACGTTTGTTTAGGGGGCAAATAACTCACATTCAGCAAAAAATACACCAAAAAACTACACATCCCCACACAACTAGGAACTAGAAAAGGTGAAGATGGGAGCAACCAATATGATTAATGGGCTGGGGCACTTCCCCTATGAGGAAAGGCTACAGCGTTTGGGGCTCTTCTGTCTAGAAAAAAGACACCTGAGAGGGGACATGACTAAATCATACAAAAGTATGAATGGGATGGATAGATGGGTGCTCTTTTTCCCTCTCTCTCAACACCAGAACCAGGGGAGATCCACTAAAATTGAATGTTGGGAGAGTTAGAACAGATAAAATACTTTGTATTATCCAAAAGATAATTAACCTGTGGAATGTCTTGCCACAGGAGGTAGTGATGGTGTCTGGCCTAGGTGCCTTTAAAAGGAGATTGGACAGTTTTCTGGAGGAAGAGTCCATTGCAGGGTACAGGCCATGTAATGATGGGTGGTTCAAAGTAGGCTAACTCAGAATGCCAGATGGGAGTAGCAATGATATACAAGCAACTTGTTGCCTTGTGTGCTCCCCGAGGCATCTGGTGGCCCAGTGCCAGATACAGGAAGCTGAACCCTGATCTAGCAGGGTTCTTTTTATGTTTAACTTCCCACACTTCACTGAATTTGGATTAATGATCAAAAATGAACATCCTTCATTTACATTTCCAAAATGGATAGAAATAGTTACAAATGAGATTTAATTTACTTTATTATTACAATTTATATACCATTTTAAAAAGGTAGTACACAAAATGGGTTACACAGCTAAATTATTATTATTAGAAGAATTTATACCCCGCCTGTCCCATGCCGAAGCAAATGCCCAAGGCAGCTTTCACAGTTATATAAAATTACAATATGAAGCAATAATTATTCAAAACATCAAGTAAATTAATAAATAAGTAGTAGTTCTTGGAAACTATCTTACTACAATACTACAGCATAAGCTTTGTCAACTGGCAACCTTGGTAAACTGGCATTTCCACCCACCTGGGAAGGATGTCAAATGGCGATGCTTGTTAATCAAGTTTGCTCATTAACAAAACCACCCTGCCTGCCCCCTCCCTCATTTGCTGGTCAGGGCTCAGGTCCGCAATGCAGCCTTCATCCTCCTCCTTTCCTTTGCCATGAGGGCCCTCCAGGAATTTCTGTTTCCTTCCCCATAAAGGCCCTGCTTAGGAGAGAAGCCCAGTTCAGTAAGCAAATGGCTGATGGGCAGGCAAGGTGGCTTTATTGCAGTAAAAACCTTGCTAACTGGCAACCCCCATGGATACGGAATAATAGCACTTTTACTGTACTTATTTTTGCAGCAGTATCCCACTGTGCAAAGTGCTTAACAAGTATTATCTTGATGTTAAGTTTATGATAACCTATTTGGTGTTTTTAAACATTTATATATTGCACTTTCTCTTGTCAGTTGGGAAGTGATTAAGGCAACTACCTAAATAAAAGCTAAACAACAGAAAATAGATGCAGAACAGACATCTGATGTCTGTCCACCCGCTCCATGTGGGTTTCTCCCTCCATGTGGCAGTTACAGTTAAATGGCCTTGAGAGGTTGGGAAAGGACAGCACAGTCCTGCAGAAGCAATTTGAACATAGGATGACTTTGACCAACTCCCCTTTTGCACTCACCACCATCAGCACCAAACCACTGTATTATTGCAGCTGGGGTGGTGATGATGAGATCCTGTCAGAGACGTGGCTTGTCCAAGGCTACCTATTGAGTTCATGGCAGGCAAGAGATTTGAACGAACATGTTCCTTATCTATAGAGCAATCTCTTATACACCTCACTACCACTTTTCATTTTTGAGCATTCGAAGTCAATTACATACATTATCCTGTCCTTAATGATCTGACAAGTTTTAGTACCTCTATACTGAAGGTACGGGAGCTGTGGCTGTGAGAGGGCAGCTTGTCTAAGGCCACCTAGTGTGTTTGTGGTGACATTTTATCCACAGATCAGTAACTCAGCAATCAATATAATACAGCACTTTCAATTCAACTGTGTTTTACAAGCATGGATTAGTTTTGACCTGTAAAAATGTTCTGATACGTATGCCACAAGGGAACACATGACACTTAAGAATGAGTGCATGTGAACAAATCAGCGTTCCAGAAACAGTGAGACGTACATTATTTTGGATAAATTAATGTAGAGCACAAAGATGATCTGAAGATGAGATGCTGTATGTCTGGAGACATATTCAATTACTCAGCTTCCCTACCTACAAAATGGAAGTACTAACAGCACCCCTCATATCCACCAGGTTAGCAAGTGGTGTTTACCCTTCTTGAGATGCTACTATTTTGCTGTCATTAATGTGCATTGTCCCCTAGCTTCTACTTCAAGTGATGCTTTTGCCGCACAGCAAACTTTAAATATCAATTAGGTTGGAAGTAAGCAGTTTGTCTAACCCACAGTCACTTCACACATTACGTGGTAGACAACACACATTTGTGACAGGATCCCAGCCAGTTCTCTGTCTGTTGTGAATCACATACTTTAATCACAAGTTGTACACAACTATCTGCTCAAAACCATCCCTATGTGTTGCAGCCTTTGCATAAGACCAGTATCCCAACAACATCATTACACACACACCCCCAAAAGCTTTAGAGGGACACGAAAAAAGTATAAATTCTTAGCACACCGAACAGTTTTGCAAGCATTCATACAAATGGGGTTGCCAGAGAGCAACTATTGCCTGCAGCTCTCCTTTGAGCATGTGCTTTGCAGTAAACCTAGCACATCATATGTTAAATGGCCCCAAGGTATCTACAAAAATCAGAGCCACAAATACCGCCAACCAGTCAGACCAGTTTGCTTAGAGACCAGTTGCCAGAGCGGCTGTACATGTTTTGCAGTTTGTGCAATTTCCTAAAGATACACATGCGCAAAAGCTGGTACTTGCTTTTTAAAAGCTGGTACTCCTCAGAGAAGAGAGGCATGCTATAAATCTCTGAGGCACCGCGAAGCACAACCTTTTTTTCTGAAACAGGAAGCCCGTTCTCTGAAGCCATGGAAGGCACGCAGCACATGGCCAGAGATGCGCTATCCTGACGCCAAAATGTTTGAGGTCTACAGCAGACACTTTTGCAGCAGCTCGTAGGAGCCAAGCCGACGCTCTTGTGGTTCTGAGCGTTTGGCCGCCGACAGTGGCTCCTCTGTGGCCTCCACTCCATCTGCCACCCCGAGGAACGAGCGGCAGCAACAGGCCCCAAAACCTCACCGAACCCTTTGATCAGCTCCGTGAAGACGCCCGGGTCGCTCTCCATGAGGCACCACTCGCCGGCGCTGCCTCCTCCCGCCATGGTGGTAGAACGGCGGTAGCAACAGTGACCTTCTCCCGCTCACTCAGCCCGCCTTTCTCGCCGCAAGCTCAGCTTTTCCTCAGCCGCCGGCAGCCCGCGAAGCCTTTGCCAGCGCGACGCACACCACTCCTTTCCCGACAGCCTCCGCGGCAGGCTGCTTCGGGGCCATAGAGTAAATATAACACTAGAGGCGGCATGACGTCATTATCTTGAAGCTTCCGGGTCAACAAATATGGCTGACTCAGATCTTTTCCGCCAAGGAGGATTGCCACGAATTCACGAATAAAAATCTCCCTGCACGCGTGTAAAAGTTAATTTCAACCTCTTTAAGCATGCCTGCATGTTCTGCATACGGGTGTGCGAATCGCTGAATGAAAAATGGGATTTAATTTCCACGGAAAGATTCATGTATTCACATTACATCGGTTCAATAAAACTACAATTCACGGAAATAGTCAGTGCATTATTTTTGAAGCTGTGTAATTTCTTGTTGTTCCTAGCAATCGTATTCACCATTTTCTGACGCCCACTGTTAATGGTCTAGAAGGTAAAAAAAAAATATTTTCCCCCCGTCCTTTTTCCCCCCTTCCCGTTTACACATTTTTTCCCACCTTCCATTTTCTACTGTAATATTTTCGAACTTCTGAACATTAACAGAATTTGTTTTATGGGGGGGGGTGAGTGTAGAAGTTAAAAAAAAACTCTTAATAGTCTAGAAGTGAAAAAGAATTACTCTCCTATTGACAACTAGTTGTGTTATACATTGAGAGATTTTAATGTATAAATTTCGTCCGGTACGTTCAGTAACATAATTACGCGGAATTAAACCTTGTAAGTGCATATTAAATCATAATAAGGTTACCAGTGATGTTTCTCCACGATCACACGTTTTTATTTTTATTTCGTAAGTTTTTACTTCAGGAGTAAACTATTCAGTCCTAAACACTACGCGCAAACCAATCTGAAATGCTTGGAATCAGCATTGTTTTGAGTCACCAAACATGGCTGCTAAGCCCGCCCCCTGGCTTCATTTGGTTCCCATTGATTCTTATGGGCATGCCGCTTCTAGTGTTATATTTACTCTATGTTCGGGGCCGTCTCTACACATGGTCTCTACAGGGCACCCGTCTCTATGGTGAAACCAACGAGAGAACTCGAAGCTGGTCGCTTAAGTAAAAACATAAAGGTAAGATGACAGGAGACGACATGAAATCAGTTTCTTGAAGCCATGGCCGTAACAATATGGCTGACTCAGATCTTTCCCGCCAAGGAGGATTGCCGCGCATTCACGAATCAAAATCTCCCCGCACGTGTGTAAAAGTTATATTAATCTCAACGTCTTTAATAATGACTGCGTGTTATCTTATCGCGGTTCAATAAAACTACAGTTCAGTGAGTGCATTATTTTTGAAGCTGTGTAATTTCCTTTTGTTGTACCTAGCAGTCGTATTCACCATTTTCTGACACCCACTGTTAATGGTCTAGAAGGTAAAAAATATATATTTTCCCCCTCCTTTTCCCCCCTTCCCGTTTACACTCCCCCCCCCCTCGCCTTCCATTTTTTTTCTTTCCTTCCCGTTCACACTTTATTTTTCCGCCTTTCATTTTCTACTGTAATATTTATGAAATTCTGAACAGTATCAGAATTTTTTTTATGGGGCATGGCCGTTTTATTTTTGCTTGTGTAGATTTCAAAAGATAAGTCTGTCAAAACAGTGCAATCTGAGTTTAAATAGACAGCAAGTAGCATTTCGTCCGGTATGTTCAGTAATATAATTATGCGGAATTAAACCTTGTAAGTGCATATTAAATCATAATAAGGTTACCAATAATGTTTCTACACGATCACACGTTTTTATTTTCATGAGTTTTTATTTCAGGAGTAAACTATTCAGTCCTAAACAGTACGAGCAAAGCAATCTGAAATGCTTGGAATAAGGATTGTTTTGAGCGTAATAACATGGCTGCTAAGCCCGCCCCCTGGCCTCATTTGGCTGCTATCTCTTCTTAATATAAGGCATGTCGTCTCCTGTCATCTTACCTTTATGAGTAAAAATACAAAATGATTACAACAGGAGCATCATTTTCTCCCCCTAGCGGAAATGAGAGGTGCCTGTGGAAAGCAATTGGATGTAACCATGGTTTGCTTTTGGGAAGCAGGTATGCCCCGAAAAAGCAAAGAGCTTTATCGCTTTACATTAGAATCAGATCTTATTTAGTGTGAAAGGTGTGATTTTTTTTAAAGTTTATAAACATTTAAATAAAAATCTAACTTAAAATAATTTCATTTAAATGAAAAAGACAGGCGCTTCTTTTGAACACTCAGCGCAGGGAGAAAGAAAAATGCATGCCTTGTGTGCACTTTCTATTCGGGACATAATTACAGATGCAAGATGCTCTACGCCCAAATCTCTAGCATGCCCATCTTACGTCTTTACAGGTTGTCTTTCAGGTTCACATGGGAAACAAAACTACCATTCGTCTTCCCCCGGAGATATCTATCCTAGATGCCAGTGGGTGTGGCGCCTCCCGCGTCTGGGATGAAGTAATTTTTTTTTCCCCAGTTCTAAGGTTCTTTTAACTTCAGTTAGGAGGAGCCGGCCCGTAACCGGAATCTTCAGTATGCAAAACATGTACTACTTCACTCAGCTTTTTGCTAGTTTCACTGAGCTTAGGGAGCGTGGAGTGCAATCCCATATACCAGTGGTTGGTTCCCAAACGTTTTAGCATCGGGACCCACCTAAAACAATAGTTTCACCGTACCAACCACTCGGGTGGCTGTACCGCTGAGGTGGATGTGAACGAAAGAGATGAAGAGCCGGGCGATTTTTTGCCGGTGTCATCCGGGGCTCTGCGTGGGTCGCTTGTACGGCACTGAACGCTGCATCCGGGTCCTGCGAATGCTGTAATGGGGCGGGGGGGGGGTCTGGGAAGATAACAATTCCAAGGCGCTCCATCCGGGTCCCTCCCTTCGCGTGAAGGAAGTTCTCCAGCAGCAATCCTGGTGCTGGGAGGAGCATTGAGGAGACGCGAGCCCTCGCCTCTCCTCTCCCGCTCCGCTCGCCCTGCGCCCTTCTGCTGGACGCTGGAGTCCCTCCCTGAGGTAGCCGCTGGACGCGCGCAGGTACGGCGGGATCGCTTCTCGGGAGGAGACGCCGCAGCCCCCCCCCCCCGAGCCTCCTCCCTCCGCAAGCAACGAGACTCCGCGGCCCGTGTAGGTGTGAGTGGCCGGGGCGAGTCTTGTTGTTCTGCCGCTGCTCGTTGAGGGCCGAACTGAGGCCTGGAAGCGCCTCGCGCGCCCACCCGTCACCCTTTCAGGAGCTTCATCAACGCCCCCCCCCCCCGCCACGAGCCCTATCGGATAAACCCCTGTTGTGGGAGGGCATTGCGGGGATGGTGGAGATTTCCTCCCTGAAGGCGGGAGGATGAGCAGCAGGGCCCAGCGCGAGTGACAATAAGCTTGTTCTTTGCCTTTATTTAGGCATCCCTACTGAGGAACGCTCGGGTAGTTTACCCCCTCAGCATAGGAATTCTCACCCCACATTGACGATAGTTGTCTGTTTGTGCTGCAGATATAGGCTTCAATAATGCACGCTTTCCTGGGAGTAAGCCTCTCTGAGTCAAAGGGGACTTACTTCTGGGGAGACATGCATAGGGTTGGGCTGACGGGCGTCTTCTCCGTGACGACTGGCCAGCGCACAAACGCTGGCGTTTATGCACATTCTTTATTAAGCGCTCATCACCGTCAACAGCAGAGGTACGAAAAAGGCACTAATATTGAAGTGCAGTAGGAAAAAGTGGGGAAAGTAACTTGGTAGACTTCATTTGCAAAGATATTAGGGGGAGGAACAAACTGTTTCATGCCACTCAGTTTTGGTCCTTTTTGGTAAACCTGTTAAAGGGTGTTGTAAGTGGAATGGAGACTATGCGTAAATGCTGGCCATTGTGTACATTGAGCATCACAGAGAATGTGCCTATATTAGTAGCATCAATAGGCAACTATGTTTTCTAGTCAAGACACATAATTTCCAAAAGGTTATGCATAATGTAAGTATTTTACATGCTAACTGGTGAATGTTTCCTGGTGAAGAATCTGCGTAGCGTCGGGACAGTATGTAACTACCCTGTTGATGCTGTTAAATTGTGCACATTTCCCAGTAAGGGTTAGAGGATATGTACAATAACTGGCCAATGTGCAAAATTCCCTGTGTACATTCTCCACAGTGGCTGATTAAGTTCTCAGTTCAGCTTATATACTCACAACATATCAACATCTTAAAAGAAAATGCTCTCCAATTTACAGAAGCTACCAGAAGTTTGCCTGGTGGTGATTCTTACTTGTCACAGGCTATAGGATGTATGCAGTTAGTCTTTTTTGCAAGCAGTAGATAGGCTGTGATTGTTTTGTCAGAGAAAAGAACAGTCTGCTTGTCTTGAGCTGCATTCTTGTTGCTTCACAAAGGAACACGGTTGTTTGCGGTTGACAAAAAAAATTCTTTGGCTGAGCCTGAGATAGTAGTGGCTGACTAGAAAATATTAGACTTTTCTAGATATTAGAAAGTATTAGACTGCTCAACCATGAAACCTTTAGTATAGCTTAGGCTGAAAGATAGTTGCTGAAACCTACCTTTGCAAAATGGTTGTGCATGCAAAACTGGATGATCTCCTGTACAAGTACCCTGAGTTGATTGGAGAAAATGTGAGAAATAAACTATAATAAACTCAACTCATTCCTGTTTTCTCATTGTGTGAACAAGTTGCTAATATATAGATCTATGTAATTGTGAACCCATCTGTTTTTGTTGTAGCCACTTGGTCGACAAGACAATGTTGGTTTGACTTGGAAGTTCATTACCCTAATTTGCTACTCAAAATATTTTAGTGTTTGGCAAATTAAATGTTCTTTAAAAATTGTTTTGGTGAAGATTTCATTGCTTGAGATTTTATTGGAGCCTTTACTGCCATTGAATTATGTACAGAATAGGTATAATAATTATTATTAATAAACACCAACACAATTATTTTTAATTTCAGGATTATTCTACTGAAATATAAAAAGGCATTTTTTATAGAAACTTGAAATAATTCTTTGACAAGGCATATTGCTAGATCTCCTTTATAAAACAAAATCCTTGGTAGTATGAACCCTTTCATTTCCAAATGTACAAGAAATGTTCCTGCTACTAACAAATGCTGTAGAGTTTGAAAAAGAAAATTAAACTGGCAATGTGCTGTGAGGCCACTGGCCACATACTCACCAACAATTGGTAGTACACATACAGTGTATATTTCTTTATTTAAAGAGAAACTGAAGGGCTTCTGCTGCATTGGAAAACAGTGAACTGAATCATTCACAAATGTTTAATGAGGTGGCCAGATCTCAAATATTCAGTCAAGGGGACTGCATTGGAGATGTATTTTGTTTAGCTGTTGAAGAAAGGGTTTCCAGTGAGGATTGATGAAATATTTGTGGTGCTTGGAGGCCAGCATCAAATTTTGCATGTCAAGGCAACCGGGTTCTTAGAATTTTTCTAGGTTGTTTCCCTGGGTATTGTGCTCATAGTTATCCAGAAACTTCCACAGTCTGCATCCTTAGAACAATTTTATATCTCTGTTAATATCTAGATATTGGTTTAAGTGTGTTGTATGTATCACAGTTGTTTGTATCACAAGTTTTTTGTTTTTATGTATTGCATTTTTCAGAGTTGATATACTTTGTACCCAGGCGCTCAGGACAGTGTCCAGGCTCCACCCTGTCCTTTTATCCTCACAACAAACCTGTGAGGTAGATTCATCTGAAAAATGGAATCTTCCAAGATTTCCCAGAATATCTGAATAGGAATTTGAATGTGTGTCTTACTAGTCCAATATTCTAATCACTAGACTACATTGGTAATTGAATAATCCAACCATCAAGGGGTGCACTATAAAGACATAATCATTTTTTTTGCGCATAAACATTTCCGTACAAATTAATAGATTTTGTGACTATTAAGGATTCTCCCCCTGTAGTATATTTAACATTTGAAAAGGTTTTCTTTTTTCTTTCAGGAGCTCCTTACATTGAGAGAGCAATGGAAGAAGCAACAAGCCAACTGCAGCCCTTGAATGAAAAGCAGATGCCTAACTCTGAAGGTGGATATGTATGGCAGGTTACTGACATGAATCGATTGCACCGTTTCTTATGCTTTGGTTCTGAAGGAGGCACTTACTACATCAAGGAACAAAAATTGGGTTTTGAAAATGCTGCTGCTCTACTGAGGCTCATTGAAGATGGCAGTGGCTGTGAAGTGGTACAGGAAATAAAGACGTTCAGCCAGGAAGGCCGGGCAGCAAAACAAGAGCCGATACTGTTTGCGCTTGCCATTTGCTCACAGTGCTCTGATGCAAAAACGAAACATGCAGCTTATAAGGCTGTCCCTGAAGTCTGTCGTATCCCAACACATCTCTTCACTTTTATCCAGTTTAAAAAAGATCTAAAGGAAGGCATGAAATGTGGCATATGGGGTCGTGCTTTGAGAAAAGCCGTTGCAGATTGGTACAATGGGAAGAATTGCATGGCTGTTGCCTTAGCGGTGACGAAATACAAGCAAAGAAATGGCTGGCGTCATAAAGATCTCCTCAGGTTGTCCCATCTAAAGCCTGCAAATGAAGGTAACAACTGGAAATATTTTGATTCAACTGCAGTCGTCTCCATGAAACATATTGTATGTAGGAAGCCTACATAAAGCTAGAGTGATTGTTTAAAGTCATTCAAAATACAGTGAACCTGTAATTTAAAGGTCTTTAAAGGTGGGAATGGGTGATGGTTAATGCCAAAAGTCTGTTAAATCCAAATGCATTTAAATCAATGGAGATGCATATGTGCAAAATATGGTTAGTTTTTAATGAAGCAGAAAGCATCTTGTTTCCAACGTCTGTTAAATCAAGGTTTGCCAAATTGGGGGCTCACTGTATTACAGAAATGTGCAGCTTCCAAAAGAATGTCATAATATAAAAATATCGCTGAACATACATTTCTTTACAAGGATGAGTTCTTTTTTTGGGGGGGGGGAATGTACACCTTCTCTGTACTTCTCTTCTGTGCACTGCACCTTCTGCATACTTCTCTCTTTCTGTTTTCCTGTTTGCTTGTATATCACTCCTTGCATACGTATATATTTCAAAGTTGGCAGAAGGCACTCCTTGTCAAGGTCCCATGTCTAGGTTATTTTAGCTGTAATACTATACCATTTACTTGGGAGCAAACCTTATTGAACATAATAGGATTTCCTTCTGAGTAAATATGCATTGGATTTCCCTCTTGGTCTTGACCTATAAAGCTGTAGCACCTTGGCCAGAAACATACTGGTAACCCATACAGATAAGGAAGAATAGGAGTCATGTTAGTTTTTGGTCAGACAGTAATTAGCTGTTGGATTCTAGATCTGTTGATGTTTGTTTTCTCGTTCAACAGGGCTTGCTGTAGTTATTAAGTATGTAATGAAAGGCTGGAAGGAAGTTCAAGAGGCATATAAAGATGATAAGCTTTCTGCTGACACTGAAACACTTTTAAAATATTTGGAAGCAGTGGAGAGAGTGAAGCATACAAAAGATGAATTGGAAGTGATTCATTTGATAGAAGAATATAGTTTAGTTCGGGAACACCTTCTGACTAGTCATTTGAAATCAAAAGAGGTGAGTAAATGATATAAACATTTGGGGGATATATGTTGCATTATGCTTATCTTAGCCATTTTGTATGCTTTCCTAAAGCTCTCTTGCAGCCAGGGCAGTATTATCAATTAGGCTGACTAGACTGAAGCCTAGGGGCCTCGCAGGGACTAAGGCCCACCATTTTGACACTTACCTGCACTCTAACCCACCCTGATGGTGGAGCATAAGGCCTGTCACTCATGGCAGACTGCCATGAGCAGTCTGCCCTGGCCACAGGGAGCCAAACTATGAGGCGGTGAGGCTATGTCCTGTGAGGACCCAACCTGTAGCACCCAGGGGTGGTCAGCAAGCCAGGGCCAAGCAGCATCTATGTAACTCAGTGGTCAGGGAACAGGGGTAAATTACCCCAAATGGGGTAAAAATGAAATTCCTGGGGGTAATAGACAGATAGGGGTATGCCCTGCCCCCTTTTCCCTCATCCTTCATGACCAACGTTCTCTCTTCTGACCAATTATGGGAAGGTCCTCCCATGCTTGATGGATTTCCCTTGCTTCCAATAGGACATTAGAAGCGGCAAGGTACTTGTCCCCCAATAGGCAGCGTTCCCCTCCCTTCCCAGGTGGCAAAGAAGGCCGTGGTTATTGGTCCCGCTGCTGGTAGAGGGAGAAGGAAGCAACAGCAGGGAAAATGGCGGCCGTGGCTGCAACTGTGGTGGTGCCGGGTGATGGGGGAGCCGGCAAGGCCAAGCCTATTCCGGGTAGCGAGGCCGGTGCAGACCTGCTCCCGGCTGGCACTCAGGCAGCCGTGGAGTCGGCGGTGCTTGATCCAGGGAACAGCCCGAACCAGCTCCGGGTGGGGAGGCTGAGGAGCTGCCGCTGTCGCCGTCGCCCAGGAGCCGGGCAGGGACGCGAGACGTGCAGGCGTGGGGGAGGCTCTGGTGAGCGGCTGAGGTGTGTGTGTGCATGTGCCCGCAGGCGCACACGTGTGTGTGTGTTAGGGCTCTCCCTGGGTTTGCCTTGTCTTGCTGTCCCAAGGAGTGGGGCGGGCGGGCAAGCGAGCGGGGGGAGGACTGGGGTGCCTGCACAGGGAGTCAGGGGCACAAAGAGAGGCGGGAGGCAACGAGGCAAAGCGAACAGCAGAAAACAAAATCAGAACTGCTGTTGCTGGCCTCTCTCTCTCTCTCTCTCTCTGTGTGTGTGTGTGTGTGTGTGTGTGTGAGAGAGAGAGAGAGAGAGAGAGAAGCCAGCCAGCCAACCCCAATCTGAATTCATTATAGAGAGAAATCTTAAATCCAAGCACCTAAACCTGTTGTCAGAAAGGTAAGCTAGTTGTAACCCAGAAGGGTTGAATTCTATTCTCTCAAGGTCTGCAGGTGTACCCAAACTCTTACAACTTCGTATTTACATAGTATTAATTAAGCTCATTAATTAATCAAATAAAAAGCAATGGGTTCCAATATGTAATTTTTTTTTTTGTTCTGGCGGGGGGGGGTAATGTCAAGGGGGTAATGTCGGCGTATCTAAATATATTTTGGGGTAAAAGGTAAAAAAGTTCCCTGACCCCTGATGTAACTAGATGTCCAGCCTCGCTTCTGGTGGCAAACGGAGTGGATGTTCAGGCCCCTGTGGCAATGGTACAATTGACAAAAGAGATTGTGATGGAAGTTTAGCCAGTGGTAGCAATGGTTGGAGCTCCTGGCATTTACCAAAAGGGAGTAGTTGTTCCCTGCTCAGCTGTTGGGAACAGAAGGGATGGTTAAACAGCAGAGTAAAGAGCAGATGTCATAATCCTGGAGGGTCAGAATGTGGGGGGGGGGGGTAGAGGCATGAGGGAGATGCAGCTTCAGGACATGGTGGCATGCAATTTTCCCTCCCACTTTGCTTATCTGTGTGGAGTGCATTGTGCTTACTTTCCCTGTTGATGGAGTAGAGGTTTCAATTGGACATATCTGTCGTCAGTTCTCTTGGGATAGAATAATTGCAATAAGAATTCTGAGAAAACAAGAGTTAACAAAATATATACATTGTATGTACATTGTGAGGGGTAAGAGGTTGTTTGGGCAAGTACTCCCTTTCAGGTACTCTTTCACCATGTTCTCATCACCAAATATCTCCTTCGAAAGACTTGGAAGTATAGCCTCATGCTGCATGTCTGATTATCTGAGCTGTAGTCTCCCTGGCAGGGACTTCAGCATTGGGGTGGGTGGTGTGATTGGCTGCTAAAGGTAGTCTGTAACCTTATGTTCTGTCATGGGAAAGTGGGCAGGTGGAGGGTGGCAGGAGTGGTCTGCATGGAGCATATTGTATGTAGGAAGCCTACGTAAAGTGTGTGTAGAATTGCACTCTAAGGCTGGTTTTTGAATTACTAGGTGTAGATTGCTAAGTTTAAAACCATGACTGCTTTCATGTTCTTCTACTTCTTTATTCTTTGGAAGGTATGGAAAGCATTGTTACAGGAAATGCCTCTAACAGCAATGTTGAGGAATCTGGGAAAGATGTCTGCAAATTCTGTTCTTGAACCAGGAAGCCCAGGAGTAACAATAGTTTGTGAAAGACTAAGAAATGAAACACTTCTTAAAAAGGTAAGAGTTTCTCTGTGTATTATTCTAATATGCTCCAGTGTATGTGCAGTAGTTATTGAGTTGTTCCAGTAATAGGAAATCAGCACTGAAGGCAGTGCTTTAAGGAGCATATATGTGGAAGGGAGAAGGTTTCTTTCCACTTCAAGGGACTCTTCTCTAGGGTCTTCACAGTTGTGAAATATTGTGGAGAAGGCCAGGAAAATAAGAGTTATGTGTGGTTTTCATCCAGTGCATTGGTTTTATCCTGCACATTGGTGCAATATCATGTTGGTGCACATCAGATAAAGAAAAATGTTGGCAGTTGACCTTCTGAAAATTTTTTTGACATATGCAGTGGGTTGCCTTAAAGTAGAAAACATTACTTTTTCTACTGTTTGGGTAGTATTTGGGGGGAATCATTTTGCTGGTAGAAGGGAAGCTTTTTTTTAGACTAGTGGGGAAGAAGCCTGGGTCTGGGATTGATTTGTAGCTTCAGAGAATGATACTGAAAGGAAATGGAAAGACTAGCAGCTAAGGTCATGCTGGGGTGGTGGATGCAGAAAAGTTAGTGAGGATGCAATGCTGTTCGGATCACTTATATTAGTGATTTTCCACCAGGAAAACAGAGAAAATATTTTTAAAAGCTCTTAAGAACCTGACTATCACATAATGCATGTTGTGTGCATATTTTGAAGGAGGTTTTTTATCTCGCTTGCTGTGAAGTAGATATTTTTCAATTGCTATAGTAAATCTTACTTTATTTCATTAGGATTCTTAGACGGCAGTTTAGGATTTCGGTACTAATGTTCTGTATCTCTAGAACACCTAAAATAATAGATGACAAATGACTTTGTGCACTCATAAGTTAGATCAGCGGAAACAGCTGAAAAAAATTTCAGTGATTTATGGGTATTTTGTTTATGCATTCTTGCTTTTGTCCATTGTTTTTTGTGTTTTTCTCTGTTTTTTTTTCAGGCACGAATACATCCATTCCATATTTTAGTTGCATTAGAAACCTACAAAGGAGAACGTGGCTATCGGGGAAAACTTCGATGGCAACCTGACAAGGATATTTTGGAAGCTCTTGATACTTCATTTTACAAAACATTTAAGGTAACTTGGATAGGGAGATCTGTACTGCATCCTTGGTATATTTGTACCATACTGGATACTTTCTTGGGCTTAAATGCAGCTCATGCTATAAAAGCGACAATAATTAAGCATCTCCTTATTCTCCCCTTTAGGCAGTAGAGCCAACAGAGAAGCGCTTCTTGCTTGCGGTTGATGTCAGTGGCTCTATGTCACAAAAAGTTTTGGGTAGCGTGCTGAATGCTAGTACAGTAGCTGCAGCAATGTGTATGGTAATGTATAAATCTTGTGCTCTTATTTGAACTTGAATGTGGGAAATGGTTTTATGCTCTCTTTTCAGGTTGAAGCATATACTCTGCTTACTATTTTAATTGAGTCACTGCCTAAAAATTAGGGCAGTGGAAAAATAAGGGAGGAACTTTGTGTTGCCATAAGGTGTTCTGTCTCACAATCAAGAAAAAAAGCTTGGTTTGGGTAAAAAGCTTTGCAAAATACACACCAATTACAAATATGAAAAAACCTCCCTTGTATAAAACATTTCAGATATTCACTTTCAAGTTTATATCAAGGGCCCCAGGTCCCTGCAGGGTTTTCAAAAGATTAGTGGACAAACAGTTCTTTTCCCCAGCCAAAATGCCTAAGATCAGTATTACATGCTGTAGACTAGGTTGCTGGGATTGTAATGCTCTGAAACTTGAGGATGCTGCTGCTTAAGAGAACATTGTGTATAGAGGTGGGTAGCGATATGGTTTGCCTTCCACAGCCTTTGCCAACTCAGAGGTTATCTCTTCTAATTGGGAGAATTTGCTTTTTCACAATCGCAGTGGAAGAGTGCAGCAGACTGGAGGGAGCGGGGGGGGGGAGGGCTTTGTGAAGGCAGAGGTGAGTGGGATGGGACTGGAGAGAAGGCTTCAGGGACAGACAAGGGCCTGAAGGGAAGAAGGCTGAGGCAGAGGATATCCTGTGCCCTTCCACCAAACTATGCAAGAACAGCAACAACAAAAGGAAGTAAGGGGCAAGTATACTATGGCAGAAAATGGCATATCGCTGCCTCATTTTCTCATTTATTTGATGCTTTTATCAGGTTATTGCACGCACTGAAAAAGATTCCCATATTGTTGCCTTTTCTGATGATATGGTTCCTTGTCCAGTGACTGAAGACATGACATTACCTCAAGTGTTACATAACATGTCTGAGGTATGTTAAACTTTCATTTTATTCTTGGTTTTTAATTTTACATGAAAATACAAGCAAATTGCTAAAAGCAAGTCACATTTCATATTTTAAGCGAGCAGTCTTTGTTTATGCACCTAACATTTAGATGGATGATCTTTCACCTTTTTAATTAAAAGCCTTAAAATTACTAAGCTATATTCACAGATAACTTTTGAAAACATTTAAGTACATATTTTGTAACTTCTAACCTGCTTATTTTGTTTTAAATAATATTAATGCTGGCATATAAATTCTAAATATAGAACTAATTGCTATTAGCAACATATGTACATAGTACTTTACAGAATGACTTTATAACAAAACATAGATCCGTGACCCCTTCTTCAAGGAGGTTACAGTCTAAATTTCAACAGAAGGGAACAAAAAGCGGGAGCAGAACGGCAAAGATGATAAAGCAAGTGCAGAAATGGTTGGAGTTGGGACAGCAATGGTACATTGCTGGAGTTGGGACTAGATGTTCAGTGAAATTGGTCACAGAAAACATGGATTTTGAGATGTGATTTGAAGGCAGAAAGGTGGAGTATTCTTGTGTAGATATTCTTGGGCAATTTAAAAGGCCAAATGAAATAGAACCTGTATTAGAATTTGATCTAGATTGACTCACTCACACAGCTTCAGTTCCATTAGTTTCCTCCTGGTTTGGAGTTAGCAAAGTGCAGTTAGCTCCACTGGAGCAAAATACACAACCTTTCAACTCACCTGCACTTTTTTATGGATGTGCAGGGTGACAGAGAGCATAGTGGCGAATATGTACCCAGTGCTGAAGCCAAACCAGCATCATTTTAACAAAAAGGATGAAGAGTTTCTTTTCACCACAGAGCCCAAGGCATGCAAATGTTGCATGGAACCAAATTTAAACTACTGTTCCATATGACACCTGAACTGGGTTGAAATGTGACAGGAGATGAGGATGGCTGTTTCCTTGTACTGTTGGCTTTTCCATGGATGTCCCTTATGTTACAATCATGTTCCTAATTGGAAAAGCTCTTAATATTTACATCCTTACGCAGGCATTAAATATCTGGTGTCCTGTCCTTAATCACAGTTTCTGTGTGTGTGTATTTGTAAGTTTGTACAGTACTGAAATGTTATTTAACGTTAATGTAGATGAATGTAGTATGGTGATTTGAGGGTTTTTTCCATGTAATTTTGTATACATAATAAAACAAAAGGGGAAATATCTTAATCATATTTTTTTCCTTAGATTCCCATGGGTAACACTGATTGTTCTCTTCCAATGCTATGGGCTCAAAAAGCAGGTGTCGCTGTGGACGTATTTATTGTGTTCACAGATAATGAGACATATGCTGGAGAGATTCATCCTGCCACAGCCTTAAGGAACTACAGGGAGGTAAAAGCCTTTTGTATAATGTAATACAATTTTTCTGTAAAATATGATTGGCTGAAAATAATTTTCAGCATTTTAAAGATGCATACTGTGTTGGGAAAAGGGAGAATCTTTTGAAAACATTATGTATGATGGCATAACTTGCAGTACCAGTGACTAGCATAATATTTTTAAACACATTTCAATTTCTGCTTTTGTCCAAACACTGTGAAGATAGAGTAACGTTTAAAATATGTTTTTCAGTGCATGGTAGTGCATGGCATTTGGTCTATATAAATGTCACAAGCCACGTTCTTTACAGTTCTGTGGTAGTTCTGCTGTGTGGCTAGAAGTAGACACACTGGGACAGGTGGGGCATCTAGCTTTTACGCACCAGATACAAGGTGGCACTGCTCAAGCTACAATGTACTTATCCCCAGCTTAGGCTGGTGCTGTAATATAGCTTGAGTCTCCGGCTGCAAAACAGAGTTTGAGTAATTTGAGGATGTCACAGTGTATGTCATTGGGGACTAAAGATGTTTTCCCCAGGCCAAGCAGACGTTGGGGGTTGGCAGGCCAAGATTGTGGGGTTGGCAGATGTATATATCTGCTTTGACTTTACAAATATAAACAGTTGTGTGCACATTTGCTGAAAATGCTTTTATGGTCTTACTATTATTATTTTTGCTACTAGAAAATGGGTATTCCATCCAAACTGATTGTTTGTGGAATGACGTCAAGCAGCTTTACCATTGCAGACCCAGATGACAGAGGCATGTTGGATATATGTGGCTTTGACACAGGAGTACCAGATGTCATTCGAAACTTCACTTTGGATTTGATTTAAATCTGTGAGCACCTGCTTTCCTGAATCTGTCAGTTCCAAGTTGAAGACTTTGATCTGGGATCTCCCGGTCAAATAGACAGAGAATGACTGTACTAACTCATGATTGAGTTTGATGTACTTGTCAGAATGTTTAACGTTTATGAGATGTAAAGAAAAGTGGAGTTTAAATCTACTTTTGTGGAGGTGTTTACATCTGTGACGCATAGTTTAATCATAGCAACGGGAGGCCTTCTAGAAGCAGCTATAAAACAGTGTATGCTTTAATTTTTTTTAAATAGCTTTCCTATAACAAGGTATTTCATCATTGTATGCTTTATTTTTCAAGAATAATTTTTTTCCCATTACTCAAAGGATGGGAAGTGATTTTAATTACATATGTTCTGTTGGATAAATACCTGTTTGCTTGAATAGTTTTTATTCTTTGTATGGGCAAGGAAAAGTGAGTCCTGATCTGCACTACAGATAACCTATGAATGCACATTCATTCTTGTTGCTTTCAGCACATTTATATTTGGCAATTTTGCTGCTTTCATTTTTTATTAGATGGGAATTCTATATCTATGTGTGTTGCGTTACTTAGGGACAACTGGATTGTCTCAAGGGATATAAGGGTGGTATTTGGTCTTCAACACACTCCTTCTAAATTCTGTCTTGCTTCAGATATTTTATAGTCATGCATTATCACACAAGTTCATTAATAAGTTTTTTTCATTTTCTGTGTGGTTTTCTGTTTTGCAAAATAGCAAGGTTCATCATGAACATTTTTGTTTTTGCAAATGTATTCGAAGGATAATTAAATTGTAAATCTCATTTTTTGAAACAAGAGGTCCAAGATGTGAGAGGATAGGTTCAGTCAATAGATAAAAGTTCAATGACCAGCTTATGGGGTTTTCTGTGTGTTTGTGTAGTATGGTAAGCAACAGTAGGGAAACCCCTCCTGACGTATGATGATAGTGTACCTGTACAGAGTCCCAGGTTTTTCAGTACAGTTGATGGTAATGTAATGCATGTTACAGGTGCCTCCAGTGAGCAGTGACTCATTCAGTGCAGATTAAGGGGTGCAATCCTAACCTGCACTGGAACGGCACAGGCTGGTGGGCCTGCGCCATATCCAGCACAGGTTGAACAGGTGCAGTATAGTAGGCGCAGATCCGAATTGCCCACGCAGCTCAGGGACAGGGGGTTGGATGCGACCTAATGGCTGCACCCACGCTCCATCCCCTTACCCGGGCTGGCCCGCCTCCCGGACTTCCTTCCACCTACCCTGTTTCTCCCTCCTGCCCTCTCTCGCCTAGAACCACCTCTGTGCCAGCTGAATTCGGCTGGCACACAAGCGGCACATGGTCAGCTTTTGTCAGTGCTGTTGGGCCGACGCTGCTGCCTGTTTTGGACCCATGCTGTTGCAAAAGTGCGGAAGCAGCTTGCATCAGCCCTACAGATATCACTGCAGACTAAGCCTTAAGAAACCAACCCTGGCGCATTCTGGAATGCACTAGACCAGTGCTTACATTCTTTCACAATTTCAGAACACAACTTGTTACATTGAAAAAAGGCTTAAAAATGAATAGAGAGGCAAGCTCTTGATACTACCATCTAAAAAATAATGCATGTTTAGAATGTGCAGGTTATCTATTTTGAAATCTGATCATACATGCAAGGTGAGAGGGGTGATTGTAAACAGTGTGCTTACTGCACTGCAGTATTTAATCAGTTAATTTGATTATTTTTTTAAAAAAAATTGGGCAACACTTTTGAAAAGTTGTTAATATAAGCACTTACAAAAATGGCACATAGCGGGCTCAAAGATACCCAGCTTAATTTAGTCAGAACATTGAGGGGCATTTCGGTAAAGTTCATTGAATGAGATTTTTTTTTTCCTGTAATTGCTGGAATTATAGTTATGCTCCTGTCTGTTACAGTAGCAGCCAACCAATCTGAAACAGTTACATTTAAAATCAGGCTAGTTGAAAAACTGGTAGCTGTGTGAACCTATCTGTAAACTATCATTATTAAAAATATTTAAGAGTTTGAAAATGTTTCAAAAGTAGTGGGCTGTTCATAGTTTCTTGGGTGTTTGTCTTAGCTCTCTTGTGTGCTTTTGGAGAGAATTATTTAAGACATTTCTTACTTAGTAGCAAAAAATAAACACAATTTTAGTAGTTATGTTGTTTGGCTTCTTATGTAGAGAAGGTCAAAATGGGTATATCCATAGTTGATCCCAATGGATTACTGATAGTTAATTACAAAATGAACAGAACTTATCCCTCTACCCCCAATTCAGTATGAGAATCTTGAAAGTACAGGAAATGATAGAGAATAGAATAAGTAATGACTGCTAAGCCTGAAAAGAATTACTAACCATAAACATTAAAGTTTATGCCATAATTTGTATTTTAAGTTTCTGCTTTGAAAGGCCTATGTAAACCTTTGTAAATATCAGATAATTCAGAAAATAATTGGTTTAAGCAGAAAATAATTCATGTGGCCTTGAATAGCTTTAGCACAAATGTAGTCTCTTAAAACTGTAAAAGGGATTTAGTTGTACCTCCAGCATGCTTTATTCTTTAGTAATGAAGAAGTTCTGATTCTTTTGCAGTGGAGATAGAGCTGATTCTGATGTAGCATTTTTCCTAATGGAGGAATATCTGTAGAAGAATATGGATGCAAATGTTAGAATGAAAAATCCACATGAACTTGAAGGAAAGGCCCAAGAAGAGGCAAGGACCAAGATTTATGTGCCTTGACTTTGGCTGTAAATTGAAGAGTTTCTTCAGATGCACGCAACAGACTAGAGAATGCCTTGTGGAATATTTGCTTCCCCACCATACTATAATTCAAGCTGCTTTTGAAACTTCCTTCTATTCAACTTCCAAAGAGGTTTGCCATATTACGAGAGAGTAGGTCCGCTGCTGTTTGAAATGCAGAGGTCCAGAGACCTCCACATGGTTTTTTAAATCCATGCCTTTCTCAGCAAACTCTTCATTTATTTTCCGTCCCAGTATAATTTTCCCATATGTGTCTCCATGAAGGGGGAAAAAACCAATGTTACAGTAGAATTAGTTCAGACACTGTGATACAGGATATAGAATATTGGTTTTATGACCGTTACTGATTTGATTAACTTAACTCATTGTTCAGAGCTGCTACATTTATGTTGTTGACAAATGCTGACTGGGATATGCCATCTTTACTTGGAATTGAACAACATTGAAAAAGCTAGACAGATGCTAAAGTACATTCAAATTATTCATAAAGATGTTCTGAGTTTCACCAAAGAATACCAATGATTAATTGGGGGGGGGGTCTGGGTCAGTATTTAATGAAAGTAACTAATTATGCTCAGTTTTGCAAAGGTTTGTTCTTATAATATGCAAAAATTCCTCAGGGATGATGGCTAGTCTGATTTACTCTCAGATAGCTATGCTAACCTTCATTTTCAGATGTAGCAAGTAAGGACAGGGCATTAGATCAGCACAGAAGGTGAGACGTTATGATTGGTCAAAGATTACTTAGAGCCTAACTGCACACTAAATGTGTCATTAGCCTTCACATGCTTAACTTTAAGTGGCAGCTGTGGAGTAGGGCAACTCTGGTTGGGACCACACTATGGGGAGATTTAACTCTTTGCCTGTGTTGTGGTCCTGATCCATACTGAATAAAAATGAGATCTGTGTATGTAGTCAAAGCAGGCCAGCTTTCATTGTGTTGCTGAGGGAGAGGCTGCTGTGAGAGCATTTGGATGATTATAGAATACGAATGAATAGTGGCAGAAGCAAGAAAAATGTATCTACAAATATGGATATGTTTAGGATATTATGGTAGTATATTTGTCATTTGAGTAAAGACTTTAAACATTTTAATGTTTCAAATGCTCACTATAGCAGATTAAACTGCTTACTCTGCAGTAGTCTCATGAACTTCAATACAAAGCTACTATTGAAGATAGTCCCAAGAAAAAGAGATGTAAAAGTTAATGAACTTCAACAACTGAGAAATGATTACAATAACAACATTAAGTATATTAAGTCATGAGTTTTAGGTTGTTTTGAAAAGAATGTTGGGAGAGAAACTAATAAAATGGATTTCTTAAAAACACTTTGAAAAAGAAATTGGTGTGTGTGTATGTACAAAAAGCAAAATGATAAAAAAAATGGACAGTGCAATACTATGCATGCCTACTTGGCAATAAGCACCATTGAATTTAATGGTGCTTAGGTAACTGCATGAGATTGCAACCTAAAAGAATAATAGCAAACAGTGTATACTTCTGTTCCCTATACTAGGAATACCAAATTTATAGAAACAGAAGAATGTGATAGATTTCAGTACATTTTGGGATGCTCACCAGATTCTGAGAAGAAAATGTAATGGTTCTTACTATTTCTGTACAGTACACCTTTTGGAACTTGTACATTCTCCTAAAACAAGGGGAAGTATGAACTGGTTAATGCTAATAAGTGGCCATTTCAAAACACTAGCTGATAATTGTAATTCAAGGCTCTGCGTGCACAGATTCCTTTTTTTTTTTTTTGTATGAGGCTAGTTGGTCCATGTAACTGTGAGCATTATTGCATGTAGAGCATTCTCCAGTTTATAAAGAAAGAGAATAGGGGAAACACCTTGATGTGCAGAAATATGTGTATTGTCATTTCTTACTCATAGCCAGTAAATAGTTTATGGTCTTTTATGGTCTACCTACAGAATACAAAGCTGAGTATTTTTGTTCTTTACATGTGCTACTTTTGAATAGCTCTTCTTTAGTATGTAGAATATTCATGGTGGTATATATCTTAGTCCAAAAATATTACTAATGACTCTTGGAAAGCGCAGTTGCTGTTCATCTACTTATTTCTTGTGTGCAAAGCTTACAGAAGTACATGAAGCTTCTTAATGTGCTCTAAATTGATTCCTTTCCCTTTATTGATTACAGAGGTCAACAACTTCCTTCCGTCTTTGGCCTTTTGCTTATTTTCTCAGGTTTGTTGCTTTCAAGGTATAATTTTTGCTGCTAATCTGACACTTTAAAAAAATAACTATTCATATGAGCTAGTTTTAAATTAAATTATCTTCTGTCAAATCATAAATAAATCCTATAGACTGGTGCAGACATAATATTCTTAAAGAGAGTAAAGGAATGGTGCCCAAGGGTTTGTGTGCTTCCTCCCCTTTTTCATGCAAATTCTCACTGCAAGCCTCAGCCATGGATTACATCTACACTAATATTTCCCATTGTTAATGCTAACCAGTATTCACTCTTAATCAGCCATTAAAATCTGTTTTCATCCTTTTGTTTTCAATTTTGATTGACTGCAATCCTTAGTTAATGCTGATTCTGTTGACAGTGATTAATGCTGGTGCCAATGCAACTCAACTTTTGTTAAGGCTTGTTGGAGGAATTCATATCAGAGTGGTGAGAGTGTGCAATAGTATAACTGGATTCAAATTCCTTAAGTATGGTTAAGGGACCAGAAAGAGTTACATTTGTACTATCTTATAGTTTCTTAATTCAGTGCTTTCTTTATGGGCATGGGAGCTTGAATGATTATTTAAAGCTGCTTTGTATACTCAGATTTTCTTCTTCCAATGGGGGGGAAAATGGGGCGGTCTACTCCATACGGTCACTGGAGTGTTGCTGAAATATTTGTCTTGACCTTATTAATTGCAGCACTGAAGAATACTTCTTGAGGCAGTTTCACTGGAAGGGTGGTAATAGATTTGAGAAATTGAATGCGCAGTGGGACAGGAAGATATGGGATACAACTTGAATAAATATATCATGGTACTTAGTGAGAGTAATAGAAATAAGAATGTGAGACTTCAATGAAGATTCTCTTTTTAAAACTAAGTTAGTCTTTTTGTTTTCCGTGTGTGTGTTTTTCATTTGGGTATATGAGGGAAAACAGTATTTTTATGTCTGACCGAAAATATGATAGATATGTATTGTGTGTGTATAACAGGACCCATGTTACTGAAGAGGAGGTTTCAGTTGTCCGCAATTATAGTGTAGAAGGATAAACTGAAAACATAATGACTTTTAAAGTATACATTCAGTTAAGTTCCCTTCAAGATCATGTAATTTGCTGAAAACTCAGACAACATGAAAGGTTTGGGTGAATTTTTGTGATGGTGGAAAGCAGTAATTGCTCCATAACCAAAACGTGCAGTTGGGTGTTGACTATATGTTCTTGTATATATAAATATATATGTAGCATTAGTCTAAACCATATCTTGTGCTTACTATCAGCAGGCAAGTTACTGTTGCAAATGAGGAGTTATTTTAAACTGGGTTGGGGAGCTGAAAAGAACTCCAGTCCTCTACTCATGTTTGTTCAATTTACTTGTGAAACTTGGACCAACAGAGGGTTTTGCGGATCAGAATGATGAACTTGAGAGATCATGATTTTGTATGTTTCTTCTGATTCATGATTATCAAAAGATAGTGATTTGTATTAATTGCTAACAATGATTAATTCAATGCAGCATTTATTACTGTGTTGGTATGATTAAGGGATAAAGTTGTTAAACCAGAACATATTGATTATTAGCACTGTGCTGTGTGTGACCTGCAATGAGATTGAAAGCTCCAAGGATATTGTAAAAGTCTGAATGTATACACATGGAGCAGAGCTAATATTGCAGATTTTTTTTTTAAAAAAAATTATGAATCTAGAGTTCCGTTTGGAGTACAGAAAGAACATTAAATAACTGTCATCATAATGGTAACTAGGACTGAGCACAACACAGGGCAAACTAGGTTTTTTTCTCACTAAAGTGACAACTTGTGTCTGGGATATGGAATTCTTCTTGACATCTTGTTTGCAGTATTGAATTTTTTTTGTATCATGCAGCATTCAGTTATATGAGTTCCCAAATGCAATCTGAACTGGTACTGTCCCGACACAGATTTATCACCTCAGGATTAGGTCCTAACATTTTAAGTTGAGCAGCTGTTCTAATATATACCCTGATTTAAAATACATCTGCCTCCAATAAATCATAGGCCTAAGATAATATTTTGTTGGAATTTCACATATATTGGGAGCAAGTTAGTTTCTGCTGTGAACAAATGTAATTGCTTAACTGGGACCATAACTTGGGTTACATTTGCATTTGTAATTGTACACTATACACTGGGGGGGGGAATAGCAGTGTTGCTTGATTTTTAGAACCAAATTAGATTAACATGGGATGTGGCAATGGATTACTAGACAGGTGAATAAAGTGTTAGATGCTTTTCATTCTGTATAATGAAACTGATTCAATATAAGACCTTTTTGAGAGGAAAAGGGCCTTAATTGATAGTGTCAGAATTAATGCTTAGAATGCCTTAAGACAAGTGGTATAGTAAGAAATGGGCACATTAGACTCTGTAGGTGTACAACTTTTTTCAAACCATTACTAGAATTTTGCCTTACACCACACCATCATGAGTGTAGAAATTTAACAGGCTAGCACTGGTTGGGAGGGCGGTGGAAGTAGATTTGTTTGCAAACAAAGATTTAAAGAAATGTTTTGAAAAAAAAACATTTTACATGTTAATGTAGTTTTGTCTAGATAATTTAGACATACGAACATTTTTGCATGTTTTCTTTTTGCATTGATTGAACTGTATTGTACTGTTGGAAAATGTATACAAAAAATTGTTTTATCACTGTGGTAATCCATAGACCAGATTAACTTATTTTATTAATATTGTGGGAAGACAGATCAGCTTTTGGCTGAGGATTCAATGCCAGTTCCTTAAGAAATGTTGAGAAATATTTACCAGCATTTGTGCAAAATACTGGTTGTTTTTTTAAAAAATGGTATGTTTAGTGTGAAATGTTTGTCTAATTTTGTAGATAAAAATTACTTAACAGGGTCATAAATAACTTGCAAACATAGTTACTTTGCAACGGCAGGAAAAATAGTTATCCAGGTCTGTGTACTTGATTTTTACTTTAATCTGTTAAAGGTGCACTACACCTTTCAAAACAAGGATGAAAACTGCCAACAAGCTAACAAAATTGCCCTTTTAAACTCTTATGTTGGTGTAATATACATTTAAGAGTTCAGTTTGTATTTTGAATTGGAAGTTGCTGCTCAGCCTTTTGAGGGGCCAAACCTGCCTTCTGTGAAAATTGTTGGGGCAAACTACATGTTACATTTAAATGTGTGTAATGAAACCCTGATGATCATTTTTTATAAAGGTAGAGGGAGCTATTCTGAGTCATGGTGAATAGTGGTGCCCCACCAGCTGCTTCCAAATCACCCCTGCTGCTGCTTTTCCTTCTGATGTTGCAGAACTTTTTTGCAAAGACAGATGTGTCCAGAACACAATTTCAGATATAAATTAGATGGAAGAAGTAACCTCCACTCAAAGACTTTCCTCAATTTTTTTTCATTCAACCCCCCCAACAAAAACTATTTAAGCTTAAAACCCATTTGCATGTAACATGTAGTAAGGCCTTAAGCTCTTTCTGACTGCTGCTTTACAAACAATTAGCCTTAATATTTTTTTTAAAATGTAGTGCACCTCTAATTGATACGATCACCTTAATAAGAGGTGGATATTGTTTCCTCAGAGGACAGGGTTTTTGATCATACCCCGTGTTTGAATTCAATGACTGTTTTTAGACACAAGTGAAATGTTCCTAATCTGCATTATGATTTGTAGAAAATAAATTCTATGCATATCATTATCTTGACTCTTTTCCTTCCCAATTGACTGCAAAATAATGTTGATTAAATGGTGGGCATATGTATGGAAGTGTGCTCATAAAAATAGGCTGGACCTGGACTGAATGAGTCCTAGATACTTCACATTCATTCTTTATTCTTTGCTTCCAGACTTAAGGATGGTAGGCTCTGCCCCTTGATTGCGAGACATACTTCTAGGTCTAAGATGAAGATATAGTCTCTTTCAGTACACTTTTTTTATAACGCATGCTGCAGCATTTTGAGGCAGGCTGTAACACTTTCTTCCTTTAGAAGTTTTTTTTTTTGTATGGGGCTTGTTCAACAGTACAGACTGCAAAACTAAAGTGGGTTTTGAGACTTGGAAATGTAGGCTGCTCAAAATTACTTGGGTATTTAAATGGATGAGACAACAGCTAACATGGTTCACAGTATGTTTATTCAGGTCTAGTTTTATGCAAAGTAAAGTGTGCAGTGGTACAAATACAGGTAACATCAGACCATCTCATAGACTTTATTATTTGTCAAATACATGTGATGCAAATATGAAAAAAAAACTGACTTTACAGTACACAAATACTTCATAGACCTTGCTTTGATTTCTTCATTTAGCTATACTTAAAATTAAGCACCATTTAAACAGTAAACCACCAATATTTAGCACAGTGGGGGCCTGCTAGAGCTGTTTGATAAACTTCTGTAACTTTCTACAGGCTGGAATAACATCTGCAGCAGGATGAAGTGCTACAATTGACTACAGGTATATCATTTGAGACTGCAGGACTTGTGCTTTAAAAGGTATCAGTTTCCTACAAGTATAAAACAAACAGCAAACAGTCCTGTACAATGAGTAAGACCCTCTGTATCTATGCCAGTTTTCTTCTAGCAGGGAGTTGGGGGGGGGATATATGAATATAGCCTGCCACCCAATCTCCCGCATGCTACCACTTCTTTCTGCTGGAAGCACTGCATTGTTTGGGCAGGATCTACAGGACTGGATCCAATTTCCACATGCCTCCGAAAGTTTTATGTTGTGTTTCTTGAATAGCATGAAAAGCTACTTGTTGAATCTCCAGGGACTTCTATAAGCAGTTATGATTTTGCATTAAGGCTACAGCTGGGGGAAAACATTAATGGTACAATCCTGTACATTGTACAATCCTGTACATTTCTGCTCAGAAGTCCCACTGATTTCACCAGGACTTATTCCCAGGTAAGTATGAAAAGGATTGCAGCCTAATTTTTTTTAAAAAAGTGAAAACTCTGGTTTAATGTCATGAGAGAATGAGTATTTGGCCATAACAAATGCAGTCTCTACTGCAACAACAGGCATTCTTTTTCTGAGCAAATTAAGCTAAAGTTAATCTCACAGGCTCTTAACTGTAGATTCTGATTAAACTGCAAACAAAAGGAATTTTTATTTTGTTCTCTGTACCTGGAGAAAAACGCTAGCCAAGGAACTATATGCTCATGTTAATATAAACTAGCATAGAAAAGAATGGGGAGGGGGATGCTTTATACTTCCCTTGCTTGTAAAAAGACCTTGCTTCTGCTGCTTGGAGGGTCTTTCACCTGGCAAAGCCTGAACTTCAGCAAAGCAACACTGGAAGTATGTTTGGGGGAATAGGACACTTTCAACCTTACAGCCTGCTGCCCCCTTCTTGTAAATCCCCCCCCCATGACCATTGTCTCAGAAAATCTGAAATATACAACTGCTAAAATACCTTCTACAGTACACCCAAATCTCTGGGTGTCTGATTTTAGTCACTAAGATTTTCACCTTTCAAAATAGACCGATAGAATCATCTCTTTCATAAAACAAAACATAAATCCCTGCTTAGCCTTGAAGCTTCCAGGGTGATCTTGGGCCAGTCACATGCATACCACCCTGAGGTCCTTGGAGGAAGGGTGGTCTAAAAATGCAAAATAAAAATAATTATGCTTCTGGCCATAAAGCAAACAGCAAGACGGCTGTATCACATTCCTCCTTTCTTCTTTGTGCAAAAACTTCCTGAGTTAATGAGAGAGCGAGAGCGAGAGAGAGCGCTGGCATGCGTAAGGCAGTCAAATCCCCATCCCACACCCGCAGCCCCTTGTGCAAGTGACTCCACTGACTTTCAGGAGTGGGCTACTGGTGGTATGTGATGGCAGTATGTGTGTGGGGGTAACAGTTGGGGAGCTCAAAGTAGAGAGTGGAGTAAGCTTGCTTTCTGTTTACGTCAAAGTAAATCATAGCCTTAATGAAGTGGTACAAATGGCATTCCATGCGCCTGGGCATATAGTCGTGCTGGCCACATGACCATGGAAACTTGTCCTTGGATAAACGACAGCTCTTCGGCTTAGAAACGGCGATGAGCACCGCCCCCTACTATTGGTCAGGACTAGACCATTCGGTCGTGGGGAAACCTTTACTTTTACACTTCAGTAATGGCAGATGCATGTTGTAGATACATCATCACCTGCAGCTGTTATTTGCTTCTGCAAATGTTCACTGTGCTCAGTGCTTAATGTCCGATTGCCAAACACTTCTTTCAAGTTATTTCCAGTTAACAAGCACTTGCACAAGTCCATGCTGCATAAAATACAAGCACTGTGTGAACAGTGAGACTAAAGTAACCCTAAGTGAAACCTCTGGTAACACAATGTACAGAATGGATGTAAGGAATACCTTGCTAAATTGGCTGTTTTTCCTGAAAGTGCCCAAACTATGAATATTCCTAGAACTGAAACCAAAAGGCCCAGGTTAAAAAACACAGAATTAACCCTATGCAGTTCAATATGTCTGGACAATGCCATTCTGGCCAGTCAAAATTAAACCTGAACCCTAAAAGCCCATTTAGAGAGGGGTATTTTTTTGTGTGAGCTTAACCTAAGTTTCTCAGGGCGCAATCCTAACCACCTTTCCAGCACTGACCTAGCTGTGCCAATGGGGCATGTGCTGCCTCTTGTAGTGGAGTAGTAGTCACAGAGGCCTCCTCAAGGTAACAGAATGTTTATTTCCTTACCTCGAAGCTGAGTTGCCCTAATCCTGGTGCTGGAAGGTTGGTTAGGATGGCACCCTCAGTTGCATTCAAGCTGAACTCTCCTCCAGTTGTATTTGGAGAAATCAAGTCCCTGGTGAGCCCTTTGAAAAGGAAAGGAGGAGGGGGAATTTCTGGTACTTAAGATTATTATCCCAACAACCCACAAGGTGTTAATTATTTCTGTTCTGCTATAATTAGGGGGACTGATTGAAATAAGATAGAACACCAAGGAGCTGGAAGGTAGGGAAATATTCGAATACCAGAGGTACCATTTTAAATTCCCCTACAAGGTCCCAGATACCAACATTGTGTCAGTCTGGAGCAACACTATGACAAGGGGCAGGAATGGTACCTCAGGTTGTACCTGTGCTGAGTGGAGTGCTGATGCTGCCACACCAATCACAATAAAGTGGGCCCATCCTAGGGGGACTTACCTGCCATTGGTGTCAACAAGCAGTGTTGGCATTTCTTTCAATGCCAATGGGATGACATTTTAGCTTTCCCATAATGTCCTGGTTCTCAACATTGCATTGCTGGGAAGGACCCAATAGTAGTACAGACATCTGTGATGGTCAGTCCTTCCGGCTCACAGCATTAGCCTGAGGGTGCTGAGGCTGGCCTTCAATGTAGGGGAAAAGGAGCGCAGAAACCTCAACACAAGTTTGGGTTTTTTTTATACATTTGTATCAGTTACAGATTTGATATTATTTTGCATGAAATCTAAACTGGCTCAGAAGCAGTTTGGAGTGCTGAACCAAACCACTTTTTTAAAACTGGCAAAACCTGAGACCTGAATACTGATGAACTGAACCCAAATTGATTGTGGTTCAGCTTTCCGAAGGCTGTTCTAGGCTTCCTGCTATTTGTGCTCGACACTGGTCAACTAAAGGAAGAAGCTTGCCCTGCTGGTGAAGTCTCTGAGTATCTGTAGCACCTCCAACAAAGCTTCCATTGATAAATACTCTGGGTACCTGTTCAGTATAAAAAAAAAATCGATGTTACTGACTGGACAGATGGATGAAACTTACATTCTCTCTGTGTTGCAATATTACCACTTACCACTATTCAGCAATACCCTGCACCACAGAACCTAAGCAGAAAGAACTTGCTTAGCTCCCTTCCCTTCTGTAGGATCCTCTGCTGCCACCAAGTGGCGTTCTTTATATGGATGCCTCAAGTAAAGCAGCCCTCTACCTTGGGAAACCCTTTTGTTTATGATTCCAACACCCTTCCAGACTGGAAAGAGCAATGTTGGCTATTTTGTTTGGGGTGGAAAGACCTCAAAACTCAGAAGACCAAAGCCACATAAACAACAAGGACAGGTGTTTGCCACAGACTTAAAAAAGGGGAAAAAATAGAAGCATTCATGACAGAACATAAGAATAAATGCATCCAGATATACACAATCATAATTCTTACAAACAGCCAAGTTCAAAACTGCAGCATTGCTAGTATGAGATTCAATGTTTCAGTCCAGCTCCTAGTCTACTTGTAGCAGTGCTCTGTTACAGTTCTTTGTCCTAGCTCCCTTTTCCAAGCAGCTGTGGCTTTCGCTTACTCTCTATTTCCAAACTTCTTTGTGCTGTAGCTCAACCCAAAAGATACAAGAAACAGTTGATTCTTCATCCTTGTTTTTAGCCAATCAGACAGACAGTTTTATTTCTTCCAAATAATATTTGAGCTTACTATTGCTGCAATGCCTTTTCCATTTTTCTCATCCACTACTTTGGGTTTCTGTTTCCTGGGCTGACCTTTTAAACTTTCTGCCTAGAGCAGAACCAAACCTTTCAAGGACATTCTTCAGATAACCATTTTAGAACACAACACAAATACAAGACAGAAGTAACAATAGTCTAATGCAGGGTTGGGGGAAATGGTGCACAGTCACACTTTGAAAACAGGAGACCAAAAAGAAATATTAATGGGAGGCTTCGTTTTTCAACAGTTTCACTTACTATTCAATAGTAGCATTTTGACCAAAGCAATTTGAATTTCATTGAATTTCATAGCGTACACCTGTTTAATCAGCGGCCTTCAAAGTCCTACTCAGTGCTTATGGGGCAGGTGCCACAGCAGTGCCACAGCGAGCCCAATGTCACAGGCATTTAAGGGATTTGCCTTATGGGGCGGGGGGTTGGGGGTTGTCCAAGGGATTGGGGAGGTGTGCTCCCAGCTCCCCAATGCTTAAAATAGCTCTGTGGCCAGGTCAGAGCTTGCTTCCTGCTTTTGCACAAAAGCAGGAAGTAAGCTCCAATTTGGCCACTGAGCTATTTTAAGCATTAGGGAGGCCTGCAGAGGTGGCACCAGGCCTCCCCAACCCTTTTGGACACCTTTTTAATTCCCCCCCAGGTAGGGCAAATGCCCTTAAATGCCTGAGAGGCCGTGCTTGCTGTGGTGCTGCCGGGTCCTGCCTCCCCCTGTCTGAATGCATGTCTGAAATTGAAACACATTACAGTAAACCCTTGATTTTACAGGCTTTGGAAATAATGGGCATTGCCTTCTTTAAAAACAGGGCAAAAGTTTTGCACATTTGCATCTGTACTGTCAAATGTATTCACATTTAAACTGCCATCCTTAAATAATAAAAAATACTTGTATTTATATACCGCCTTTCTTATGTCACCAGATTTCTCTAATGACTATAACTCAAGGCAGTTTATATAGGCAGACTTTATTCAGAAACCCGAAGGTTTTTACAATTTTTACAGAAACGTTCTATCTTCCAAGAACTACACACATACAGATGGATCTTTCTGGATTTAGTCCTCCTTTCTGGCCACCCATTTGTCTTCTTGCTGGCTGATAAACAGCTTCCCTGCTCCCACCAGAGAAGCGGCTGAACTTCAGCACAACTCCCTCTCACACAAGGCAGCCGAAGACAGCCCAGCTGTTAATCAGTCGCAATTTACAAGGTCTGCCGCTCACAGAGACTTCCGGTAGTCCCAAACTGGTGACCTTCAGATCTTCAGCTCTTTTCTTCAGGCAAATGGAGGCATTAACCCTCTCGACTAAATCTTCTGCCTAAACTGCCATCCTTCCTAGCCCCCACTAAATTAGTCCATTAAATCAAGGGTTTACCGTATTGCAGATTTAGGATTCTTAAATACATGCATTTATAAACAAAACATGCATTTATAAATGGTAGGTGTAGGGGAAGTAAAAAAGGGTAAGAGAAACAAGGATTGAAGGCTATGAGCTGGAATATAACCAAACTGAAAAGTCTTAAAAGTCACCACACTCCTATTCTTGTTCTCTTTTCAGTACTGGCACTTTAAAATATTCCTACAAATATGAGGACTGCCATGTTCTGGAATCCAAATCCTGTAACCAAAATCAGATCCTGCTACCACGAAACACAAGCAAGTAAACATTTTTATTTTTGAGCTCACTTGCAAAGGATGGATACAGGTTGTATACAACCTCCATTAGTATTGATCTCTGAATCTCAAACATTTGGATATCACTAACTCCACTTGCTCTAGTGGGGGTTGGGTTGGTAGAGCCTCTTGAAGTTGACAACTTGGTTAGACAATACTCACAGTCCTGCCTCCAGTCATTTGATGTAGAACATCTTGAAACTGTCTTCCATTTTCATGTGTGTCTAGTTCAATTGCTGTGTAATTCACATTCATATCCTCAAATAACTTCTTTGCCATGTTACAATAGGAACATGTTGTTTTTGAGAAGATCACAACACAATTTCTGGAGATAGCTTCCTGTGTATTTAAGTACAGTTGAAGGATCAGGTTCTAAATTTAATCAGCAATAACAAATTACATATCCTAACAACACTGTACAAACAAACAGCACTTCCAAGAATGCCCAAAAGAGGAATTTTTGCAGATACTCTTCCTTTGGCACTCCCTGTTCTGTATTGTTCCAGCGGATCCCTAACACCCGCTCAAGGATGGATTTTCTGGAGTTGCTAAGAGGAGAAGGGAGCAGGTAAGTTTCTATGTTGGAACTTCCTTCTATGTGCACTAGCATTAGAACACTACCTGAAGTTATTTAACAGACTTGCTACTGGAACCAAAACTGAATTTTGAAAATGTTAATTTTCCTCCCAAAACACATGAACAATATAAAACCATGTAAGGCAATGATACATTGAGGATAAATTCCAATCATCAATATATTTAACGTTTTAAAAACCAGTGTATACCAAATCATTCATTAAGATGCTCAAAAACCTTACAGAAAATATTGTAGGAAGTTTTGTGTTTTAAATTGCAAGAGATTAACATCTTAATCTTAAATGCAAAAATAAAGCCTCAGATCGACCTCTCTCATTTTGCAACCCACTCACCATGAAGGAAAAATTACATTATTATGTTCCACTATGTATTCTACAAACCTGTATGTCCGGGAGAAACAACTCAACTCTGAAAGAGTATGCTTTAGTACACCATAGTAATTACGATTTAAAATTAAGTTCTGATTAAACACACAATAACAAATAAGGTGGACAATATGTTTTTAGAAACAGTTGCAGTATTTTTTTTTTCCCATTTGGGAAACAAGAAATAAAACGTTCCCCAAAGGAGAATACATAGCAATGGAGCCTAAGAGCGAAATCCTAACCTGGAGTTAGGCTGGAGTTAGGAGTTAGCCAAGGAGTTAGGAGTTAGCCAAGTTTGGTTGGCACAAGGGCCAAAGTAAAGTGCGTTTGGACCACTCTCTGAGTTAAGAAGGATGGTGCACATCTGTGTGCCATCATCCCTGACTCCAAGGGTGATCCAAACATACTTTACGGTGTCCCTTGGGGCAGCCAAACTTTGCTGGCCTAACTGTGCCAATCTAATCCCAGGTTAGGTTTGCGCCCTAATTCACAGCCATAAGATGGTGATGGTTTCTTTAGTACAACTCCACTCAAACCTCTTTTAATTTGTATATTAGCTGTTTTATTACCCTTTTTATTTTGAATATACATTGTTAGTTGTTAACATGCAACTATTAAATTATTGTAACACTGAAATATTAAGTAGTGGTATGTACATTCAAAAATTAGTTATTACTAGATCCACTGACAGTGGGACTTGGGGTCCAATCTTATGCTTTCCTAGTGCCCAGGGATACAGAGGTGCTGAAATGGCCATCGCTGTATCCTATGGGGCCAGGGAAGCAGCTGGAGGTCTCCCTGGGGCCAGGGAACAAATGTTCCCTTATCCCATGTCGAGCCATGGTAGCCCCAGTGTGTCTACTCAGATCTGTGCCCACTATTGAATGGGTGCAGAACTGAGGAGACCCATGTTGGATCTGTCAGTTCAGGAGGAAGCATAGGATTTGACTGTTTCTGAGGTGACCGCCTCAATCTGCCTCATGGATGGTCCAGCCATGACAGTTCCTTACATTCATTGTGGCATCATGCATTATCACCCAATACTAAATTTATTCACAATACACTGTATATCAATGGTGTATCGTAGTTTTCTTAAAAAAAATCAAACACTTTAAAAGCTATAAGCCTTAAAATAAGTGTTTTTAAATGCATATAAATGATTGAAAACAGTATAATGCTCACCTGTATCTGGTTAGCCGTGGTGGTGTTAGACAAGTCTGTGCTAAAGGATGTATTGTTCCCCATTCTAAAATAAAGCCATTTTAAAAATGAGCATATCAACCTTATTTTGCATAACTTTTATATGAGAAACACCATTCTATGCAATGCAGGAAAAAGCTTATACTTTTGAATACAAACTACAGCTACGGTAGGAGTGACAAAGCCCCTCTGCTGTGCTCATGAACAGAGGTTGGCACAATACTATTCCAACATATCTTACCTACCAGTAAACTATAGCCATTGTAAACCCCAAAATGGTGGAGGCAAGGGCAAGATGGGGAGAAGCACATGTTCCCCAAAGATCTGCAGAATGCTAAGCTGACATCACAACTGGCACAGCAACCTAGAGAAAAAATAGGGGGGCGGGGAATGCCAGAAAAATCCAAACTCACATTATCTCTTCTGCTCTCCCCACTACCTCTGATAGCAGAGGCCAGGTTACAAACTACACTGAAGCCAATTGCAGTGCACTAGCCTCCGTACTAAAACCTCTACCAAGGAGACCAGAACGCAGATGGCAGAGCACCAGCATGGTGCTGTATCTCTGAGTCAATGTTGTAAACACTACGTACATACACGGGAACTAGGGAGAATATGCAAAGTGCAGTAAGAACCTGCTGCACTCACAACATATACGGCAAAATATTTTGCTAATGTTTCTTCTCTGAATTCTTATTGCATACATTCTGCAACAGAATGAGTTTACACACACACACGCCAAGTGAAATCTCTACAACAACACCCCAACAGGAAGATCAAGGACAATGCACCCTACATATGTAAGCATCCCCTGCCACATCAATTTACAGTACAGTATCAATTACAGTATTGATTCTGTAAGCCTGTCTCATGTCCTTCTCCCGCATTCTGCTTGAAAAACAGTGATCCCTTGTTATATGAAACTTTTGCTAAAATGAAGTGTACCTGTAAATTGACTATATGAGCATAATTTTAGTATGGGATTTACCCTGGTGGTGCTTCCTTCGTCACCAGTATTGAATGTGGGTAAGATGCAGAGATTGGCTCCTTGCACATTCGTCCAATGCTTGGCCATCATTGGGCTCCTGCCGCATGATTGATCACTGGTATTAGGGTTTCTATGGAAGCTGGTGGAACTACTAGGTGAGCTACACCACCATGGAGTTGTTCTGGCTTTTGCTTCCCTGTTCCCTCTTTGGTCTGGGTGAGTTTCAAATAGGATGGATGTTGTACTCACTGATATAGCAGGGATACTGGCACAACTTGGGCATAGTAATCAATTTAACAGATAAGGTACAAGTTTAGGAAAAAAAAATTGTGTTATATTATCTTCGAAGTGTATAGGCTTCTAAGTACTATATATCCAGCTGCAACTTTATATATGTTTATAGCAGCAATTAACATCCAGACCCTTTAGTTTAAAGGCTTTGTTTATAAGATGCCAGCCATTTTGTTATGTGTGTGGGAGGAGAATAAAGTGTTGGATTTAGGATGGTTCAGATGTGAAATGACCCATTTGTTATGTTAACATATGAAACCCATTTCTTTTGCCTCAGCTAAGAAGGCATGCAGTCAATAAACGACTCTGCCTCTTGTCATTAGCACTTGGAAATAAGTCAGGAAACACTTTTCAGCAGACAACTTAGAACACAATCTTATGCATGTCTATGCAGAATAAGTGCCATTGTTTCCAATGGGGCTTGCTCCCCGAACATTTGTAAAGGATTGCAGGCTTAGGGCCCAATCCTATTCAGCTTTCCAGTGCTGATGTACTGCTACAATGCAGCCTTGAAGTAAGGGAACAAATGTTACTTTACCTTGAGGAATCCTCCATCCCCTCACCACAGCCCATTGGCACATCTGCATTGGAGCTGGAAAGTTGGATAGAATTGGGCCCTTTGTAGTCTTGCTTACAGCCAGGGAAGCATACAAGCCTGGCAGAGAATCAGTGCAACATTTCTGAAAATAGACCAGGCTGTGCCTCAGGGCCCCCAGTAACCTGGTACCAGCACTTAGGGTTAGCCCCAAATTAACATTCCAAGAACCTATAAAGGTAGCCAATGACCTTTTACCAACCTTTCCAAACTAGCTCCAAGACTCAAAGTATTTGTTTTAGTTCTTGGTCAAACTGCACAAACAAATCCTTCAACCTCCACCAAGTACCATCTAGTTTTTGTTAAAAGTAGTCCAAAAGTATATTTTTAGAAAAGAGATTACATTTCACAGGACCATACACCAACAACAATCAAGCTCAACAGGAATTCAGGAGATAGAGTAGAATTCCCTGACTTGGCACAACAAAAGAAAATAGTCCATAATTCATTTTTTCTATAGTGTATATGAACAGCTTAGACATCCGATTGGTGATTGGTGATTCTCTGCATGCTCAGATACACTGTATTCTGAATGGCATCCCGAACCCAACGAACAGGTTCTGGGTCCAAATCCCGCCCCCATTACATTTCTATAAAATACTGCCATCATATGCACGTTGAACTGGAAGTAAGCACAATTGCGCAAAGTGGGACTTACTCCGTGTGGGACTTAGGGCGGCACTCTGAGACTCCTGATCAGTTCGTCAGTGGATTCCCGTGTTCCAATTTGATCTCACACTGTAATGTACAGTACACGCTAGCATATCCTCTCAATCTGTTCTGTGCTGCCTTGTTTTATGAAACAGAGGAGCCTAAACCTTGTAAGCCGACCGTCTCTGCAATACCCAGAGACTACCAGAACCTGCTCTACACCAACCTGAGCCAAGATCCAGTTCTTCGAAGCCTCAACAACAACCTCAACGCCATGGGCGGACAGGCGGACAGAGAGAGGAAACCGGCATAAGCTCCACCCCCAAGATCTCTCTATGGTCCGCTCCTCTGCGGAGGACCCCAGCTGTCGAGACTAGCTACAGCATTGCCTGAGTCTCGCCTCAAGTGAGCCAGTCCGCGTGCGCCGCTCTGCCTTTCGCGCGTTCTGAGGGGCTTCTCGCGCTGCCGGTCACCCTTGGGGACCTTCGCCTCCGGGCGAAGAGGACTAGGAAGAGGACGAGGCCAGGCGCAAATCTAGGCGAGACCCAGGCGGTTTATTTAGTTTCTCCCTGTTCCCCGTAAGTGGGGAAGTCGTGGGGGTGGGAGTCCGAGTCGCTCCTGGACTCTTCTGTGCACAGGCGCAAAGTCGGGCAGGCCTGCGGGGTCCTTCTCAGCCACCACCACCGCCACCCCCCTTGCGCGCGGCGGCGACGGCTGGGCCGATCGGTTGGTCGGTTTGTTTGGCTGTCTGTGCCTCAGTCGGTCTTTGGGGCGGGTGCCGGAGGAAGAGGAGCGCGTGAGAGAAGGAGGTCGCGGGGAGAAGCGAGCGACGAGCGCTTCGATCTCGAGGCCAGCTTGTGAGCGAGCGAGGCAAGGCGAGCTGAGCTGAGCTGAGGCGATGGCGGACGTCCTGAGCGTGCTGCGCCAGTACAACACGCAGAAGAAGGAGATCGTGGTGAAAGGGGACGAGGTCATCTTCGGCGAGTTCTCGTGGCCCAAGAACGTCAAGACCAACTATGTCATCTGGGGGTGAGTTTGTGCGTTGCGTGTGTCTCCGCAGGAAGGGCGTCAAGGGGGGATCTGTCGGAGTAGAGGGGGACAGTCTCCTCTTGGTGTCGGGACAGCGAAGAACACGGACCCAGAAGAGGGCCCCTGCTCGGTCTGACCCAAAGGCCAGCCAATCCAGGCTGCTCGTTCCCACTGCCTCTGGGAAGCCCACGAGAGGCGTGTAGTGTACACACGTCAACATAATGTAGAAATGGGATGGCAGTGCAATCCAGTGTGTGTGTGTGTGTGGGGGGGGTGTTAGTAAGTATGGAGGGAAAGACTGGATAGGGGAATTTCTCAGCCAGGTGTTGTGAGTGGCAGCGAGCCTAGTATGCATCGGTGTGTCTAGTGATCTCTCGTGAGAATGTAAGGATCCTTGTAGTGAGTAGAAAGTTGAGAGATTCGTGGCCCAATTGTATGCGCATTTGTTCAGAAGTAATAGTTATTTGGGCCTTGCATTATTGGGTTCCTTCAAGTTCATCGAGGCTTGCAGGATTGCAGTTTAAAGTTTATAATCCTGTGTACATTGATCTGAAAGTAAATACATTGTATTTACATATAATACTTGAGAGAGAGAGAGAGAGATCTGGTAGCAATGCAGTAGTCCTGTGCATGCTTATTTGGCAGTAGGCATTATAGAAATCAAGACTTGCTTCTGAGTTACATGCACCTTTAAGTAGGCTGGCTGCAAGAAGGAACTCCTTGGCCAGATATTTTGAGTGAATGGGTGGTTGCATATGGAATAGTCCTTGTGGAGAGGAGACAGTCAAAGAGTGGGGTTGCTAGTTTATTACTGCTCTTGCTCCTGTGATGTTAGGAACATCATACAGTCCTGCAAGTGAAGTTTTGTCTACTTTTTTTTGTTTGTGTCAGGAAAAACTTTACTAAATATTGGGCATTTAGTGATATAGGAGAACTTGTAAATAAATAAAATAAAAAGGCTATAACGTTTTCTGGGAAATTAAGGCTCTTGTCCTGTGTATGCATACCTGAGCACTCCATTGCACACCATTGTGCTTATTTCTGAGAAAGCATGTGCACAGTTAGATGGCAGACTTGTTTTGTTGTTGATCCCGAAAACCTGCTACTGGATGGTTTAGTAGTATATCATTCAGGTGTGCTTTTCAGCATGGTTAAGTTAAGACTGTAACAATGTTTCTTGGTTTGTGCAAATGGAAAAGTAACCCCCACTTCCTGTTTTTGTACTCTTGTCACTTCTGTGACGTACAGAGTCTGTGTTTATAAGCATCTATTGAAATGTTTGAAAGTATATAACCTGTAACCACTCTCCTTGTAGATACTAAAGAAATAGTAAGGAAGCCTTACTAATTTGTCCTTTATAATTTCAAAATCACTGGAGT
Source organism: Lerista edwardsae (assembly GCA_029204185.1). Lineage (NCBI taxonomy): Eukaryota > Metazoa > Chordata > Lepidosauria > Squamata > Scincidae > Lerista > Lerista edwardsae. The sequence continues at coordinate 2,519,087 of JAJKFI010000098.1, forward strand.
TAGATGGGGGTCTGGGGTATAATCCAGACTAACTAGCCTTTATTGGGTGTGCTTGGATGTTTGGGATGAAGGTACTAAGATACAGAAAAAGCCCTGTATTCTGCATGTGAAAGTGACTTCCTTCTGCTGAGGAAATTGAGAAAGAAAAGTTGAGTTCTCTTCAGACCTTTCATCTGTCAGGTTGTGTGCATACTTATATTCTACAGGTACTTCCCTATTTCTTGCTCTTCTTGAGAGTGAAAGAAAAACAGAAGGATGACTTGAATGTCTCCTCTTTTTCATACCTTCCTCTGTGACCTTCTGATGAAGAAATAGGATGGGATACATACTTGCTAGACTAAGTATGGTGGCAATACAGGTGTCCGATGTCACTTGACTCATAGAAGAGTGGGATGCTTTCTTCATAAGGAAGCTATAAAGTTCAAAACCAAAGATGGTGCTCTTTGTTTTCTTGAAATACAACAGAGAAGAGTTGTGGTTTTCTAAAATAGAAGCAGTGGTTGCTGTGTGTTGTAGAAGATTATTTGTAGGATTAGATTCTCCAACTCCTAACTTTGATTAGTTTTGTAAGGCCAAAGCTTTGTTTTCATTTTTATTTTTTTTCTGATTAGGCCCAGGGCTTGCCCCCTGCTGGAAAGATAGGTTCTACCAACAACTATGTGTGCCATAGTGGAAGAAGGAAATGAGACCTTTTCAAATGCACCTTTTGGGGTTGTTAGTATAAGCACTGCTGATAGTCCACCTCTAGTGTGCATACTGTATGTCAGTGGGAATGTACTTCTGACTTGCTAAAGTGGCTTTCATAATGTGGATTTTTTTTCTGTATTGATAAGTAGCATGATGTAGCTTGTATTATTCACAGGTGAAGAGTGACTTGGATTTCTGATTACTAAAATAGTGTGCCGTTTATTGCTCATCCTGAATGGAAGAGTAGCAGTGATGAGACAGGTTAAGTTGGAAGTCATAACATCTTAAGGCTTTTCCTGTCAAAATTAATGAGTTTACTAACATGAACAATATGTTGCTGGTGTTGTTTATGCTATTTGCTTGATGCAAGTAAAATAAGATGTAAAAGATAAAAAGGTTGATGTCTTCCTTGGTGCAAAAATTTGAGCATGTAGTCTTAGGGCAATGCACACAGGCAAATCAGGGTTTGCCAGAGAGTTCACATTCAGTCAGTCATCACATTCAAGGTGACGCAGTCAGTCATGGCTCCCTAGTGTATCTGTGTGATGTGTGTTTTTAATAATACCCACACTCTCTGTTCTTAAGGCTGTATCAAAAAGTGTAACATATTCCTTTGCTCTGTATTGGACATACAGAGCTATAAAGGGACTTGAATGCTGGAGACTAACTTAAGGCAATAGCAGTGGTGAAGTGAATTAAAAAGGTGGGTTCTGAGTTTTAGGTTTGTAATTTGGCTTACTCAGAGTTCTCTTGGGTAGGTAGCAGAATTGTAACAGACATGATTGCAGTGCAGAAGGAGAAATGATGATATGACAGTTCTGAGTGATTTTGTGAGCAAGATTCTTAGAGACGGGCTGAATCTCAGTGGCATTGAATATACTTTGCATGCTTTAGATCCCAAGTTCAGACTGTAATGATGTTTCTTGGTTTCTGGCATTTTCAGGTAGGATAGAGATGAAATTCCTGAGAATTGCTACTAGTCAGTGTTGGCTGTCTTTGCATACATAGTAGGAATTGCATATTTTCCTTGATAATATCTGTACTGAGAGTAGATGTTATTTGTAACAGCATGCAGCCAGTGTATATGTTGTAAGCAGCATCTTACAAATAAGTTTGTATTTTTCCCCTCTATATAACATCCATAATTTTCCCTAACAACAGAAACAGGGTCCAAGGGGAGATCTCATCTTTCATTTGTTTTATGACGATGCCTCAGAATTTTTAAGCCAGACATGTTAAAAAACTTCTTTAGGACTATTACACCCACATTAAACTGCTTGCATCTTTACATGCATCAGCTGCATTCTTACTAGGGTGTAATAAATACAGCTGATTTAGCAACTTATAATTTCCTTAACAATATTGTTTGTAGAATAATGTAAGCTTTCTGAACATTGATACAGAATTTAGATAAGGAACTAAAACTGTCTTTCCCTACCTTCTTTGAATATGTACCAAACGACTGAATTTCAGCCTGTAATTCCTACATTTTAGACATAAATTAGTTTTTATACTTCTTAGTAGGATCATAGTTTTTCAAACTTAGCATGAGGTCTGAATAGTTTTGAAATCTTCAATGTTCTCAGCAGACAGATTCTTATTTGAAAATAATGGAGAATGTAAACTTTTTTAAAATCACATCCTTGTAAAATATAGTCTCTCTGGTAAAATAATTCTGCATGCTTGACGTTCCACCAAGTATTGAATTGGCCTTTCTTACTGGCCACAAGCAATTTAATGAAGCAAATGGAGGAGGACACTCATCTATTGCTCCATGTTCTGTGTGCACTTACGATTTCTTGGGAAATCATTCGTCCTTTTAACAGGAGTTATATCTCTTGTTCTGCTTCCCAATGTTTAGTTTGATTCTTGCCTATTGACTCAAAAGTGTTGCTTGAAAATATTTAACTGTTAAATAGCCACAATTACCAAATAGGCTAAAATCTCTAGAGTTTTATGCTTCTTCAAAAAGTGTTTTTTTAAGGGTCAAGCTAGCCTTGATTAAGAAACTGTAAAAAGTGACTTTTCTCTCATGTAGAGTCCTTTTGCAGTTGTTGCATAATTTTTCAAATGAGTACTTTCAGCTAGGATGGGTAGGAAATCCATCTTTATAAAATACAAGCTGTGGAACTTAATGTTTAGACAAGCCTACTGTCTCCAAGCATTTATCAAACATTCGTGTTGCTTTTGTCCCTTTAGAGAACGAACTATGATTGAAATAATGCTTTGGCATCTTCTTTGTGCAGGGAGGCAACTTACGTTGTCACATTTCTCCAACTCATGGGTGCATTCTTGCTTGTACAGGAATAGGCAGGCCTGCGCTGCATCCTAACACAAGTCAGGACTGGGCTGTAGCGCACCACAAGGCAAGGGGTTGTTTCCTCTTGCCCTGGGGTAATCCCTGGCCGGACTGCCAGCAGTGCTGGGCCGACACGGTGTCGGCCCAGTGATTCTTGCACAGTCACAAATATGCCTTACAGCACATTTGTGACAGCACTGGGCTGATGCAGCGGATGTATGTTGGCCCAGCGAGGTACTGGATTGCGCTGCCAGTTTCTCTTCTGGGTCATTTCACATGCTTCCCTAGTTGGCTTTTCTACATTCAAGTGGGCCTGTGCTTTTGTTGGGGGGGATAGCAGTGTTCTTACATTAGTATATAAGCTCATTTAATAGCTCAACAATTTAACAGGAATGTGACTTCGGGCATCCTTGTCCCAAGCTTGGCACCAGCAATTATTTGAGTTCCAACCAGTTTTATGGCTTGTCTTCATAGTCATGAAACAAACATCAATTAAAAAAGATCTTTAAAAGGGAGTTTTAATCATAAAATAATAACAATTCTACCTCTGAAGGCTGCCTCTGAAGTATTCATTGGTGCTCAAGAGCACTGATAATGTATGAACCAACATACAACACCAGTTGTATGCTTGACAGAGGCTGTAGTTATTGTATCCTTTATAACGTGTTTCTCTGGAAGGTATTTTTCTTGGCCTTTAGGTTGCACCCTCAATTTTTGCTCTGTTGAACTGAAGGAGTTTCTTTTTATGGAGAAGAAAGTTCCACTGGTTTTGGAAGAGAGCCTTCTGCAAGTGGGAGCTCCTTCTGTTCATGGACTAAAATTGTAGGATACAATCCTGTGTGTCCAAAGAAGGTTGTAGAGTCAACTGTCAATTATTCCTGTCAATTCTGTGAGCAGAGGACCCAGTCGGCAGCCTTGCAACGTGGCCAGGTTCGTCTTTTGCTCTTACTCTTGTTGTGATCAGAATTAGTTTGAACCCTCAGCTCAGCACAGGTCTTTCTTGTTCTGTTGGAACTGCTTTGTGGTACAATCACACCCAAATTTCCTATCTAATCAGTTATTTATTAGCATCTTTTCCTGTTGTTTGATAGATACACCACAGATGAGTTTCATGTTAAGGCCATGCTCAGGGGACGTCTTGTAAAAATGGTTGAGAACCAGAAAGGAGTGATTTTTGACCATGAAGTATCTGTGACTTTCTGTCTTTTGTAGGATACTGTGGTAAAAAAAACCACATATAGCAAAAACTTCCTGGATGCTACATAGCATCAGTGGTGAGCAAATGGCAATAAAACGATGAAAGTGCTTTTCGCTGATTATGTAGTCTACCAGGTAGACTTTATAATCGGCAGAAAGCTCTGTCAATGTTTTGTTGCCATTTGCTCACCCACTGTTGCTATGACAGAACCTTTGACAGAACTCTGACAAAACTTTGTTGCTCTTCACACCGAGAATGTATACAACATCCCTTTGCATTCTCCCCACTGAGAGAACAGGTAGACTCTTCTCCCAGCGAGGAGCTTGCAAAGGGATGTTGAGCACATTCTCGGCATGAAGAGCAGCAAAGGTTCTGTCAGAGGTTTCCCCTTATGACTCTCAGTTGCTCACTCCCATTTGTCTGCATTTTGACCCATGCACATATAACCTGGACATGATTGTTTTTCATGCTAGGGAGAAAGCATGAAACATTTGTGTCTTGGCTCATGAGAAATGAGCCACTAGATTGAATCATTACTATCATATTGAATCATATTCAGGATATGACACTGGTTAAAAATGAGCAGGGAACCTGTAATAGAAAACAAAGTTTGAATTGGCAACTCCTGCGTGCTAAGACGTCCCATATTGAAGTACAACGTGTAGTGTCAAGAGAATGTCAACCTGTGTTGGGGGATTGGCCTTACCTGACCTGAGAGTATTGAAAATAATCCACGTATGGTGTCGGAAGGGGAAGATGAGTTTACAGTCTCATTGCACTGGGCAAAAACTTGCGCTGGACTAAAAATAAATAAATGTAGTGCTTTCTCCTGGAGATGAACCACAGGGTTACTCCTATTGGTTTTGGAAGCTGTGGAAAAAACACGGTGGTGGTTGAATGGTGAGAGAAAGCCAAAAGGGCAGTCAGCATTGATGGATGGGAAAGTTGGCAAGCAGCGAGTCCTGCTGATGGAGCAGCATTTCCAAAACTGGTTTCATGGAAGCGTTACTGTGCCTGTACATATCTGTCATTCATGCTTTAACTTTAATAGAATATATATACAGTCTCTTAAAACTATATTCTAATTTTTTTACTGTCTTTTACAGGACAGGGAAAGAAGGCCAGCCTAGAGAGTACTACACTTTGGATTCAATTTTGTTCCTGTTGAATAATGTACATCTTTCACATCCTGTTTATGTCCGGCGTGCTGCAGTAAGTAGATCTCTCAGAATAGGAGTCTGACACAAGTTGAAGTTTCTGGGCTGCCTGTTTGTCAGCTGAGCTCTTATATAGTTGGGCAGTATGAACTTCTGTGCTAAGCAAAGTCAAATTCAGCAAGACGACAACAAACTCTTTAAATACTTTTAGATCAGTGAAATTAATTCTCATTCCTGGTAATTGGTTTTTATTGATGTGACATTTTATGTTAACTTTTTTGCAAGGCTAAAAAGAGTTTAAGGTCCAGATAAGGACAGAGGAGAAGTAGCTGTGTTAAGTGTAATTCTGTCCCTTGACCAGAAAGTTTAGTAACACTGTTATATTGTTTGATACATTAAACCTTTTAATGTGTCAGACATGATGTTCTATCTTCTAATTGCATATTTCAGTGTCTTATTTTGAGCTGGTGCCAACATATCTGATTCCAAATCTTGGCCAACCTTGGGAACGCATGCTTCCACCCACATTTGATTCCCTTCTTGGAGCAAAATTTTCCCCCACCCTATTATCGATCGATCGATCGATCGATCGATCGATCGATCGATCGATCCCTCCCTCCCTCCCTCCCTCCCTCCCTCCCTCCCTCCCTCTTCAACACGAAGTTCCCAAAGTGGTTTACAAAGTTAAATGGCTTAATCAAAGTTAATCAGAACTGAATTAACCACAGTTAAAACTAAACAGCATTTCCCTTAATCTAGAATCTAAAGCAGTGCTATGAAATGGGGTTAAGATCCTATGGTATGGTGCATCCTAGTTAGCCTTCACTGCACTTGTTGATAAACTGCTTACATGTGCTGGGGGTGGGGACACTTGTCTCCCAATTGGCTGATAATGGTTAACATGTTCTTTTCTCAGCCCTCTAAAATAATGGTCAGCCTGTAGCTGTATGTGCTACAGGTTGATTCTTTTCATTTGCTTCTTTTGCACATGGCTCACATCTCAAAGGTTGATCGCTCCAGTGTCTCCTCCAGTGCCATGTGGCTTAAACTCAAAAGCTTTGACCTAGAACTAAAAATGTTTCAAGTTCTTAGAACTCAACAACTTATTTTCAGGAGACCAGATCCTAGCCCAGTGATGGTGAACCTTTTGGGCTTGGCGTGTCTAAAATTCAGAAAATACTTAATTGACTGTGCTGGTGTTTCACACCTCCCCACCCCAAACAAGAGTCTTTACGTATTTGTTTTTTAAAAATACAGTCCAATCATGTATAGTGTATGCTATGTATTATATTTAAAAAATGGCAAACCTAAAATAATTTCATTACAAAAATGAAATATGAATAAATGAAACTCAGTGTTATCAGGTGTCGGTGAACTCATGTCAGCCAAAATGTTGTGGGGTGTCACCTTTGACGCGCGTCATAGGTTCACCATCACTGTCCTAGCCCAATATTTTGTTTAATAAGGTGCCAGTATATTCCCTGTTACCTTGCCACATCATGCAAAGTGGGTAGAACTTTGTAAACGGATAGCCCATGTGTCCTCAGCCCAACATTTCTATACGAATAGCACAGTCATCTGAAAAAAGATGCTCATCTGTGTCTGCTATCATTGCATTCACTGTTGCCATTTACAATTTTAGATTTTACAATTTTAGACAGGAAGGATCCTGTATTTGACCTACCCAGGTTTTGCGGAACAGAAACCAGTCGCTTTATTTTGTGATGCTGCTGCACTTTTCTGCCATAATAGCCGTTTTCACCCTTACAGACTGCTTATTTCCCTGTTTGAAATGTGCCTTGAGGAAAATAAAGCAACAGCTTCAGAATGAGTGCAAATAGATGCACTTTAAAGGTCTAAAGTAACGTCTTGGAAAGAATCACTTGGCTGGAAGTGCTCAGGAGGGTGTGGAGAGCAAACGATAGAAGGCCAGCAATGAAGAGTGGCTGTTGCAGCATTAGTGAGAAAAGCATGCACAGTCTCTGTGACTTGTGATGTATTTTGGCATTGGCAGATACAGACTCGTGGAATATCTTTTAAAATCGCATTTCAAAAATATTATTAAGCTTCCTGTGGCTTATATTACTAGCAATCCAGTTTATCTGGAAGACAGTGCCATTGAGCTCAGTACAATTAAGTGTACAATCAGCCCACATCTTACGTGCAATTAACTTGCCCAGATTCAAGTATACATGCTCAGCTTCCCCCCCTTCCCACAAAAGATAAAAACAGTTTAAATACATAGAACAGGTGATTCCACTCACTGTTTCACTTAGGTCACAATCCTAACCTGGAGTTAGGCCAGCACAAGTTACTTCTGCCAGCCTGGGAATATTGCAAATGTGCTGTAAAGCGCATTTGGTACACTCTTGGAGTCGGGAGGCCAGTGCATGTTCATTTGCCGGCCTCCGTGACTCTGAAAGTGTTGTACTTTACGGTGCATTTGCAGTATTCCTAGGTTAGCACAAGTGACTTGTGCCGGCCTAATCCAGGTTAGGATTGCACCCTTACTCTGTTTTAGCTTGAGTCTGAAATGACAGAATGAAGTGCTGTTCCCTCAGTTGTCTCAGTTGCTGGTGTGCCTCGTGCTGGTATGTGTTGTTTAATGACAAGCATACATTCTGAGGACTGCGTCCTCGGGAGGCTTCATTTTTGTGCGACCATAGGGCAATATCTAGTAAGATTATCTGATATAGTCTATTGCTCCTAGGCTGCAAACTTCCTTTATAAACGTATGATACCACCGTTGTATATGCCGGTCCATCATAGGCTGAAACGTCATTATATGGTGCATACCTGTAATGTGATTGTAGTTCTTAATAAGATACAAGATACAGTACATATTTATTGGATTTAAGGAAGTTTTTACTATATGTGCCATCCTTGGAACATAACCCTCACGTAAGATGTGGGCCGACTGTATTTACATTAGACACCTTAGTAGAAAAAAATTGTAACCTTCCCTGTGAGATAAAGTTAATACTGATGCTGTATTTTAGTGCATTAAGGGTATTTTAATTAATTGGTATTTAATTTTGCATTTAACATTGTTATCTGTCCCAAGGCATTGGAAAGGTGCAGGCTAGAAATCCAAATGAATACTAATCTGAATTTGAAGAATGAAGGATTGTGATTGGTCATAATGTTCATTTTGTAACGCGGTAGGTTATGTTCACATTTTACAGAGAGGGAATTGGTTGGTGAGAGAAGTGTTTAAGGCCAGCCAGCAAGTTGGTGGCTGAGCAGGCTATGAATCCTGTTCTGGTTCTTCAGCCACTGCACTAAATCATTGCCATTATTTCCTAGCTATTCTTGCTGTTTAACCTATGTCCATCCCCTTCTCTCCCCTATTAACAAAAATTTTATTTATCTTTTTACCTCGCCCCATTTCATAGAACATTATAAATATTGATAAAATAACTAACCAAATCCCTTCTTAGCTGCTCCAGACTAATTAAAGGGCAATTAATGGAGTCAGTGGTGATCTAAAGGCCTCTTCCCCACATCAAGTCTAATGTGCTGCTGTGTCTGTCTATACCAAAATGATAACAATTTCCAAGGAAGTGACTTACTAGCTGCTTTAAAAGCTAGGGCCAAACTACACATTATACATGCACGATCAGACCCAAGCAGCAACTGCTTCTCAGTCAAGAGGGGGATGGATTGTTTAGCTCTTAGGGCTAAGCAAGCCCTGTCTCCACCTCTGCTTCAAGTCACTTCTTCCTAAAGATGATTTATGTAGAAAAAGCAGCTTTTAGGGCTTGGGGTTTTTTTAAACACTAATTTGCATGTAACCTGTGATTTAGCATCTAATTATTGCTGAATTGGGGCTGAAAGCATACCTTTGTCGTGTCATACAGCACTACCAGGTCCTGTGTTGTGACTTCTTGCAGCCCTGGCTAGGCATTTTGGGGGTTAGAAAATCATGCATCCAATTGGGATGCAGGAATGGTCATAACTGCTTGTGTGAGGTGCCCCAAACCCATAGAATCTTAGTCCCTTGCTGTGTGAACGGCTGGAACTGTGTTTGACCTGTTACACTAACACTTGTTGCATAGCAGCTAGACCATTTGTTCTTGCAACACCAGGATTGTCTGGGTCACATTTGAGCTCAGCTACAAGTGTTGGGGAGGAGAACAGGAAACCTGAGCCTCTGTGGCAATGGCGTTTTTGTGGCTTTTGCCTTTAATCTAGAATTCTAACCATCATTGCTTTTAAAATCAAATGTTCTAAAATCCCTTGTGCTGCATAAAAATATTAGTGATGGATTTTCAGTTGCAGACTCCTAAGGAAATGCTTAGGAGTATTTGTCAACTCAGTGGTGAATCTAATTGCACTCAGTTTGACCTGCTGACAGAATCTGTCCATATGTGTCATTGTATGTTTACTAGCGTGTAGCTTGGTGTACAGATCTTGAAATATTATCTGCATCTTTGTCAGGTGGTACTTCATTGGTAAGCAGCTAGGAACCAAAGTAATTGAAAGTGGTTTTGAAATGCCAATTTACATCTGAAATATAAGAAGTATTCACGACGACGTTCATACACTCGATTATTTTGGGTTTGTTTTGAAACAACCTCTTGTAGGCTGCTGCGTGTTTCTAAGACTAGATTTTCATCTTTTTTAAGACTGAAAACATTCCTGTGGTAAGAAGACCTGACAGAAAAGACCTACTTGCATACCTAAATGGAGAAACATGTGAGTAACTGCTTCATGATTTCATGTCACAGTATTTTTCCTCTGCCTAAAAATATAACTGGGAAATCGAGGGTAATGATTTGGATTTCCCCAGGCATTTGAAAGCCAAGTAGAACTAGTACTTTGTCCACAATGAATTTTAAGTTTAGCTTGTATATGAATGAGAAAGTCAAAGTTAAAATGAAGTCTAGGTCAAGTTATGCATTTTAAGAGCTTTTTTTCTGTGTGTTTAACTTCCTGATCCCACCAGAAGAAAATGCTCAAAGTGAGTGCCAGTGTGACGTCAGCAGCCCCCCGTGATGCCCCCTCCCCATCTGGGAGGGGGTGGCAAAAGGGTCGACTGCCTACATGGCAGGGGGGCGGTGCGCAGCAATGACCAAGAGACTGGAACGCCTCTGCAGCTATCCTTCATTCTTTCTTTCTTACAATTTCGTCCAGGTACCTTTTTGGAAGGCCCAGGTTTGGTTTTGGTTGAGGATACATTCAGTATAGCAGTTGATGCTAGAGAGGAAGGCAAAAATAGTGTTGCTCAGTCACATACTCATTCCTGGAGATGCTTGGGATTAAATCTGGAACCTTTTATTTGCAAAGTACGTGCTCTGCTGTTAAATTATGGTCCTTCCACAAGTGTTCCTGTTTGATGTTATATGTTTGTAAACTTTTAAAAATGATTACTTTTAAGGAAATTATTTGTGCATGTGTTTCTTTTTAGCAACCTCATCAAGTATAGACAGAAGTGCACCACTTGAAATTGGTCTTCAGCGATCCACTCAAGGTATAATTTGTTATTAAAATACTGTAATAATTCATTTGTGAAGGGCTGCCTTGTTAAAGTGTGTTCATTTACTCTTTTTTTCTGTAGTTAAACGAGCAGCTGATGAAATTTTAGCAGAAGCAAAGAAACCAAGAATAGAGGTAAATTAGTAATTGTATGCATAAATGTTTTGTGGGACAAAGTGGGTTCCCATCATTTATTATTAGATATTAAAAATTAGATATATTTATTCCCTGGCTGATCCTCATGCCACATCACAAACCGTTTTTGAGATTTTCTTCATTTAAAAAGCAATTTGCCATTCAGTGTGTGTGTGGGGGGGGGGGGACAACAACGAAAGTATTATGAGACAATTGGACTAAATGAACTTGTGTAACTAATTTCATAGTACAATAAATCCTCAGTAACTGCACACTGTGTACTCCCAGATTTGGTTATCTGTGGAAATGCAAGTGTAGTTGTGCCTTTTGCTGGCTATTCTGAAGCTATCTGGCCAGGTTAGCTGCCCCTCTCCCCTATACAGCATCAGAATTGTGATTATTCCAAAGACTGGGGTGATCATGATAAAAAGGGATGCCAATTTGATTTTCCCCTTAACCCCAATGTTTTCATTTGGTATCCTCTGAGTTTTCCAGGAACCTAATCCCAGTGGAAAATGGAAATGGACTGTACTGATCCTGCCCAGTGTTTTGGCAAGCCTGATTGAGAACTTGCTCCAAGTTCTTGTGAAATATGACAACTTCATGTGTTATACAATATGTCATGGAATGAGTAATTCCATAGCATATTGTACATAACATAATAACATGTTATGGAATTTACATACAATTTCCTGACAGGGCTACATCTTCAAATTTTTATTAATTGAATGGTTAGTATAAAATCAGTTCATTAACTTCAACTGTTTATTGCTAATACTAAATGCAGGGGCAAGGTGGACAGGGGAGCATTATATCCTAGATAGCTAGTAATAGGGATTTTATCCCAACACCCTGGGTTGTGGACTTAAAACTACCTGTAATTCTTTTGTCGATTTTTTTTTTCTGGCCTCCTAAGGGGTTCCTTTTGATGGCATGTAGCATTTCTTCTTCAGTGATGAGGGCATCTTGATACGGGTTCGTCCAGCTTCCATACACAGAAGCATGTCAGTCAAGGGGGATTCAACTATTGAAAAGGGTTGTAGAATCCACCTTTTCCAGTCAGCTCTTTTGTTTCACTCTTGACGGGTTCTTTTCCTCTCTCCTTTCCTGACTATTAGTTAAAGAGTGCTCTACTTTCACTGAACATTTTCCCCTCAGCATTTGCTTCTGGGCAGTCTTAAATCCAGAATAAACATTCAGTTAACTGTTACTGAATTGATTGTGTTCTTTGGTAGTTTTCCATATAAAAAATACAATCAAACATTCAGAAAATCGAATTTTCCCTTGATAAATCTTGGTCTTGTCCATTCTTACTTGTCAGCGCAATCCTATACCCCCCCTTCCGCCGGCGCTACGCTCTTGCGCCAGCTGAACACCATTAAGCGCGTCTGCGTCAGTGCTGTGGCGCTGTACCAGCGCAAGCAGCAGTGCTGGTGCTTAGGCGCCACGACAAATGTCAGCAGCACCGGCACATGTGCCAGTCAAGCGTTGGTGTTGTTCAGTTGCTGCAGGGCTGCCACGAGGGCGTTCCAGGGGCATAACTGGGCAGTGCAGTGAGCAGAAATGAGGGTTGTGATACAGTTGTGACACAGGATGGCCGTTGTGCCAAATCCTAACACCCATCCCCTGCCATGGCGGACCCAATTCAGGCCGCTCCCACGCATGTTCCTCTGCGCCTTCAAAGCAGATCCAAGCAGGCCCATAGGGGCAACCAGGACTTATGCAGGTGCAAGGGGAAAACCTCCCCTTGTTCTGGATGTTGCTGCAGCTGCCTCCTAATGGGCTTTAGGATACAGCCCTGCTATGTTGGCCTTACTAGGCCAGCATAGTATAGGATTGTGCTCTGTGTCAGTTGTCTTCTGGGCAGGTTTATTGAACTTATTTGGGTTCACTTGTGAACACATACACAGCACAAACCGTAATAAGTTCCCTGTCAAATTTTAGTAGAACTAGATGAATAAGACCAAAACAAGGGAAAAGAAACCTTATCAACTGTGTGGAAAAACGAATCACGGATAAAAATAGTTGTATGAACTTTCAATAAAGGTAAAGGTTTTCCTACGACCGAATGGTCTAGTCATGACCGACTGTAGGGGGCAGTGCTCATCTCCGTTTCAAAGCCCGTAGAGCCGGCATTTTGTCCGAGGACAAGCTTCCGTGGTCATGTGGCCGGCGTGACTATATACCGTAGCGCATGGAACACTGTTACCTTCCCACCGAAGTGGTCCCTATTTATCTACTTGCATTTAGGTGCTTTCGAACTGCTAGGTTGGCTGGAGCTGGGACAAGCGATGGGAGCTCATTCCGTCGCACAGTCTTGAACTCCCAACCTGGTCAGAAAGCCCAGCAACAGCGAATTAACCCGCTGCGCCACCACGTCCTTGCAATAACATGAACTTGCAATAAGATTACCATAAAGCTAACATTTGTTCTGGCTCTAAGTTTACTTGTTTTTATCTACCTTGTTGATAAAAATCCCTGTTGCATTTTCTGTATATAAGCTTTCATTTACTTCTGTATATATCTTACTCAGAAAGTATTTTAGAACATGTTGTACTCCGACTTTCCTTAGCCACTGTACAAACCTGGAAAGAGCAGCGTCTGGTTGGCCCAGCCTCTAACAAACCACCTCACATAGCTGCACCATGTCTCAACCAGAGTTTGCCTGTAGGGGCCTATCAACAACCCTTGGATTCTTCTGAAAGGGAAGAGTGGTCAAAGGATGAATGGTTTTCAGTGGGTTTGAATCCTTCAGACTGACAAAAGCCATTTGTGGGCTGCAATCTGAGGACACATTTGTTGACAATTCATTGTTATTGAAGACAATATATTTCCCCTCCCCATATATTTCCCCTCCCAGTATTTTTCATGAAGTCATGTGAAATGAATGACCCAGATCCTTAACCAGCAAAGTGAATTCATTCAAATTACAGATTCCTTGAATTCCTGGAACAAATTTTAAGCCAAAGCTTCTATTATTTAAATATTTATTAAATGAAAGTGCATGCTAATTAGCTGCTATAAACATGGCAATATTAATGTATTTATCACTTCTATCCACCATTCTCTCCCTAGACCCACTCTTCTGTTGCTTCTTTTTGAGAATTGATCCTTGTCTCCCTTTGTTGCTTTATTTACATTGTTTACATTTGTCACATTTTTCTTTTTTACTTGGGAAAGAGATTAATTCAAAATACAAGTAGGATCTCTCTTACAGCCTGGAACAGTTGCCATGCCTCTTAAGTCCTAACCCAGTTAGCCAATCCAGAAGGATACCATGTTGATAGTGCTGACTGCCATGAAAGGTTCCAGCAGGACCAACAGGGAAGCACTCCCCGTCTACTTCTTGGCACAGTTCATTAATCAAGGCAACCAAGATTGTTTCGGTTCGGTAGCCGAGCCTGAAACCAGATTGATGGGGTTCAGATAATCGGCTTCTCCCAGAATTCCCTGGAGTTGAGATGCCACCATCAGCTCAAAAATGGAAGATTAGGAACTGGTTGGAAATTGTCCAAGACCATTGGACCATCTCACCCAGGATAGTACAGTTCAGCTTCCCATATTAAGAGTGAAGCTCCTTCACTGAGGGGAAGAAAATACATCGAACTCTTCACTAGTTATCACCTGGAGTTTCTTTACATATTTACTTACCTTGTTGCTATAGACCCCAGCTTAATAAGGAATGATGACCTCTTGCAGTTGCAGTTACTTCTTCTGAGCACAGAATCCTCAAAACAATTTCTCTTTTAGCAAGCTGATACGTTTCTCAACAATTCTTGAATGTTTTCAGTGTTTTTTTGATTCGAACATATTTTCTTGTAGTTCCTGCTTTGGAACTATCCATACCTAGGTAGTGTCTACTTCTGAAGGGAGTTGTTATGGCCAGTGAAGTAGGTAGGAATAACCCATATCAGGATACCCTTTACTCACTGAGGATAACGTTCCTTCACAATATGTCCAGTGTTCCATTTGGTAACAATTAATTTTTCTTGTAGGAAGCAGAGATAGTCTTATAAATGTTGCTGTTCTTACTAGGATGAAGAGTGTGTGCGTCTTGACAAAGAGCGACTGGCAGCTCGTCTGGAAGGCCACAAGGAAGGCATTGTGCAGACAGAGCAGATCAGGTAAGTCCTTTTTGTCTGGGTTATTGTCAATTTTCAGAATAGTGAAAAGGTTTCTGATATCTAAACCTTTCTGAAATATGTCCTAACAAAGAAGGCCAATTCTGTAAAACTGTTGGTTCAGTGTAGCTTGAAATGGAAATGTAGGGATAAAATGAAATTTATTACCAACTCCTATACAAAATTTTATGAAAGAAATTAGAAATAGTTACGTCTGAAATGGTATTTCATGAAGAGGTAGAAGGACAGAAAATGTAATGTGCCTTCCATAAAAGGAAATAGCTTGAAAGTCTTGACATTCTCTCTACTGAATATACAGTCTAATTTTATACATGTTTAGTCCAGTTAATTCAGTGAAAGTTACACTAACCTACAAAACATAAGATTGCTGCTGAGACCTTGGAAGATCAGAGAATAGTTGCCTACCAGAATACAGTGTGTGGCCCTGGTCAAAATAACATTTTCGCTTCAGTTCTGTGTCTGTAAGATCAATTTGTTATTACATATTTGAAGAATTTATTCCCCCTCCCATGCCACAAGCAAATGCCCAAGGCGGCAAGCTAGCCTAAACCACCATTTTTCAATGGGATTTTTACCAATATACAGTGTTCCGTAATTCACCAAATCCTCAGTACCAGATGGTACTGCAGCGTGGTTCTCTCCTCTGGTTCCATGCCATTGAGCTTCAGCAAGCAATCATAAGTCCAGCCTGGACAGATCCTCAAGGTGTTACGTTTCTTGAATTCTTGAACAATTCTTGAATATTCTCAGTGTTTTTTTGATTCAAACATATTTTCTTGTAGTTCCTGCTTTGGAACTATCCATACCTAGGTAGTGTCTACTTCTGAAGGGAGTTGTTATGGCCAGTGAAGTAAGTAGGAATAACCCATATCAGGATACCCTTCACTCACTGAGGATAACATTCCTTCTGGACAGATCCTCTGTTCATTTGCCAGTTAGCCTTCTCACACATTCTCTCAGATCAAAACAGAGATGGAAAAAGAGTAAGTTGCAACTTGAATTTTTTGGTTGCTGCTTTTGGCTTCTGTTTTAGAGTCATTTTATAGCAGGAGGGTGAACATGTCGGGCTGTCCAGCATTGCACCACTGAAGACTACAAATAAGGGATTTTGTCTACTACCAGTGGCTGCATTCAGTCTTTTAACAACAATACAAATACGTTGGGAGAAAAGTTTAACTTTGTCTTCTACTTGACATGCCTTCTGCAGAGATTGTTTGCATTGGAGATTGTTTGCATTCAAACATTAAGCCTTGCTCCTGCATTGCAAGTGACCCAGTTCAGGGAAAAAAAAACATTACCACGTAATTCTATTGTGTGTATCAACTGGCCCATATTGTGTGTTGGAGCAGGAGGAGTAATATGAGTGGCAGCAAAGTAGACAGTTTTGAAACCTCTTGAAAATGTTTGAATCCAAGATCTGTAATCCTGTTGAAGCAGACTAGAGCCTTAAGAAAAACAGAATGCAGAGTTCTAAAACCCGGATGTTGCTTAAAGGCCCTCTCATTCAGCTTTAGGCTGCAAGGAATGTGGAGGGACCAAGCAGAGGTCCTCAAAGGACAAGAAATATGGTTTTCAAGGCAAACCTACAGCTTTGATATGATTCAGGAAAATAGAAATGTTGTCTTGCTAGTTGGTCCTAAAGTAGGTTAGGAGTCTGACGTTTGTGGTAGATAGAAAAATGTAGGTGTGGTTTTTGACTGGTCTGTTGCAATCCTTTTAGCAGCCTCAGTAGTGATAAATAATAACTAATAATCATGCATTAACGCAAGAAGTAGACAACCTCTATTTCTCCCTGTCCACTCCAAAAAAGGATAGCTAGAAAAGGGAAGATTGTGGAACAAGGAATCACTTGTCCTTAATTCACTGAATCTTCAGTTAGGGGAAAATGGAATCCGAACTGTCGTCTAAAGACAGAAGATGCAGCACACTTCACCTTGTTTTCTTTGCCAGTCCTGCATGTATTGGTGAGTGTCTAAAGTACTGTAGTGTCTAAATAAAGTACCAAACTCTGTCCTAGGGTTGCAAATTACTTTATTTTGATCTCTAAATATAAATGCTTTGAGGTTTTATTGTAAGTCTAAGGAGAGTAATTTTTCAGGCTGGTATATCTGCTGTAATTTGCCATAGGAACCTTCACATATGAGTTGACCAGCCTAAATGCTGGTGTGTAACTTTGCTCAGTCTTTCTTTTGATATTCTCTCTTTTCAGATCCTTGTCGGAAGCCATGTCGGTGGAAAAAATTGCTGCTATCAAAGCCAAAATCATGGCCAAGAAAAGGTCTACGATCAAGACTGATTTGGATGATGATATAACTGCTTTAAAGCAGCGAAGTTTTGTTGATGCAGAAGTTGATGTAACCAGAGATATTGTCAGCAGGGAAAGGGTGTGGAGGACAAGAACTACTATTTTACAAAGCACAGGCAAGGTGAGACTTGTTTCTGTGAAATTTGTTTTCTGTCCGTAGGTGGCTGCTGTATCTGTTCTCCTTATTGAACAGTTAAGCTTACTGCATTTTAGAGTTTGAACGGAGCAGTACTACCACATATACTTAAATAAAAGTGATAAAAATGCGCAGAGTGTTGCGCTTTTAGAACATTGTCCCCATCACCTTGGTCCTTCATATATTCAGAATTTAACAAGATGTCATGTATTGATAGATTGATTGTTACTATATTGTTTGTTTTCTGTGACTAAAAACATACCCTGAGACACTTCCCATAGGCCTTCTGAGATGCGGGAAGGCTGTGCACAGCCTCTCTGCTCCCCTGAACATTCTCTGGATGTGACTGGAGGACACCTCCAGTTGTGTCAGGAGCGTACAGGTCAGCCCACCTCATGAATCCCATTATCAGCGGATTTAGGCATCTGTCATACCAGGGATGCCAAGGTACAACAGTAGTGTTTTACAGCTAGGAAGGTTTTGGCTAGAAAAAGGTGTGGGAAAAGGGGAAGGTTTGTTTCCAAATTAGCAGACTATCCCTCCATAAAATTTATGTATGTTGTATTCTGAGAGGTAATAATACTTGCAGTGCAGTCCTCAGCACGTCTACTCACTAAGGACCCAATCCTATGCAGGCCAGCGCCGGCGGTAGGCCCTTACCGACAGCGCTGGTGTTGCAAAAGTGCTGTAAGGCACTTCTACTGCCAGCGGTAAAGGCTTAGTGCTGGACCTCAGCATCTGGAGGAGCTGCCAGGCAACCCCCTGATGGTAAGTGACATCGCTTGGCAGTAAGTGCACTCATTCAGAGCGTGGGGAGTTTGGAACTGGGTTTGGGAGGGGTGGAGCAGGAGTGGGACCTCCACAGCCAGATCCTAATCTCCAACGTGGATGCCCTCAAGTCTGCGCCCTCCATCTATTGTACATTGGACCGATACTTTCTTGACTTTATCAATTCATGAATGAACAGCTCACAGACACCAATTGCAGATAGATTTATTTGACAATATCTGGAAACTGTTTCTTGATCTATTTATATAGCTTGTAATCAATCAGTTTCAGTATGTACTGTAGATTTAGGTGAGAGAATGCAGAATTATTGATTTGACTTTTTTGTTTCCTTTGTGTTCACAGGCTGTTTTTGTATACCTTTGTACTATATATTTGTATTACGTCTTTCACTAAGTGAAAAATATATATATATATTTTTTAAAAGTCTGCACTGGTAAAATAGGCAGTGCAGACTTGAGGAGGCCCATTGGCAGCCCAGCACCCTTACTGGGGAAGGGAATTAGTTTTCCCTTCTCCTGAGGTGCCTTCGGCGGCTGCCCAGCACCCATAGCTTGCAGCAATAGTGCTTATGCAGATGGGGCCGTTTAGGATTGGGCTGCCCATTAATTGAATTCAGTTGGACTTATTCCCTGGTAAGTGTGTGTAGGATTATTGGCTCAGTAGCATGAAAAAATAGCAGTTCTAAAAAATCCACTATTTCATTTGTGGGTGTAGATCATTTTTCAAGAAACAGGTGAAATTGTATTCTCTGCTTATTTGCCAAATTAAGGTCTCTAAACAAAACTCACTAATTTGGGTTTTTTGGGATAAAATGTATTCCAGTTTTTTGGGAAGTTCTTATCCCTCCCCAAAGGCAAGTTGTGCTGTAGGGCTAATTAGTTTTGTTCTTTTTGCAGGTTGATGTTTAAGGCTCAGTTAGCAACATATCTCTGGCTAGCAAAGCTAAACAGAAAGGCCTTTCTTTCAGAAAAATGCTGAGGATCTGTTCTGCCAGCAGGGGAGAGATCTAATGAAAACTTACCCTGTTTCTCTTCAGTTATTGGGCAGCTAGGATATATGGCTTGATCTTCCAGCGGATGACTGATGTACTGAAATAAATTACAGTCCATGCTGTGCATCTCAAAGAGATTGCTTTGGATTCAGATGATAAACATGTACAGTGATACATGTGCACTCTTTAAAAATAAGTCTCTGTCCTTGTGAGCGAACACCAGTAATGGCATAAATATGGGCTTTTTTCTGTAGTGATGTATTTTGTACAGTGGCAATACATTTTTTTTGTACACAGGAAAGATTTTTTTAGAGCATGCAGTTTGTCTAGGTCTTTAGTGTTTTGCCAAAATAGGCAACGGTGAGATCTTGCTGCTGTAATCATTTATTAACAAGTCAGTATGTTCTTGGAGAGAAAGCTAGGCTGATCTCAACAGATCTTATGAGTTCAACCCGCAGAAGTTTGAAATTTTGGTTGGTTCAGTTACGTTGGCAGTGATATTTCACACGAAAGACCCACCTTTCCCTGCCTAGAAATGCATCCTTTCTGCCCTCCTGCCACCCTCCTCATATCCCCATGCTGCTCAGTGCTTACCTTGGCTCTGCTGGTGGCCAGGGTTCCCGTTGTACCGGTGGAGGCCTCTCCACTGTTGTTGTAGTTGCAGCACCAGCAGTAGGGCTCAATAGGATTGGGCTGTAAGATGGCCCCCTATGTTATCTCCACATTATCCATCTAATCTGTCCAAAGAGAGGTCTATGTAGTTCGGCCACTATGGATTTTTCTGAATTCTTATCCTTGGATTCAAATTATGCTTGTATATGTGGACTGAAATACTTTAAATGACTTCTAGTGCATCAGCCTCATTTTTTGTGTGTTTAACCTTGTTTCCTTTCCAATGCCTGGCACAAAGGTAGCTCAAAGAAAGCTTCCTTCTCAAAGCAGTCTCTGTAGTAACTAAGAAACCTGAATTCTCAAATGGCCGCACTTACAATAAAAGTATTGGATTGCCTTTTAAGGTGCTGAGCTGTTTTAAGTCTACTTTGTAGGTTGGTAGTTCAAAGCTCATAAGAAATATAAAAGAAAAAAATCCCCTTTTTCCTCCTGAAAGATCTTTTTTTCCATTGTGAGCACTAGGTGGTAGCCTTGTTCCACTGCTGTGAACTGTCTAGACTGAAAAGTGAATTTGAGAGCAAATGAGACAGTGTGTACTTGGAGCGCAAAGGCTGATTTCTGTGCTGTCAGTTTATTCACATTACAAATTTCAGTAAAGCAGGGCGGTCCAATTTTTCATGGCAAGTGGGCCACAAGAGTATTTTGACACAGAATCCATGGGCCACACACTGAATAACATTTTCATATCATAAATTCCTGCAATATATTTAATATATGCAATTAATATATCAAATTTAATATATAAATACACGATTTAGTATATTTAATTATTAAACAAATTGAATACACAAATAGATGTTTGCAAATACCAAAGGGGCAAAAACTATGCTATTGTTACTGGCAGGGATTGCATCAACCAGCTTCTGCCTCTGCAGCCTGGGCTCCCTTGCAGGGTCATGGGCAGCTCCTTTCACACCTCCAGCCTCTCCCAGACTGAGCAGTCCTCATCGGCCAGGTCAGGGTTTGAGTAGGGACAGCTTCTTGCTCTTCTTCCCTCTGCCTCCCACCCAAATACTGCTCTCAGTTAATTCTTCCTTTGCCTCTCCCTGTCCTTTTTAATCTGAGGAGGTTACCCCTTATGCTATGGTGTTGTGCCCTGCTTGGCAGCATCACATCAGAGGGGAAGACCTGTTCACTGCTTACCTGTGTCCAGAAGACAGATGCTTTTTCTGTCAGGTTACAGGCCACAGGCCTATCTTAAAGCATCAAAGGTTGTGAATTATAAGCCTCATGGATATTTCAATCAGGGTTTTTTAAATTAGTGGTTTTAAAGCAATGAGTTGCATCTGGAGTTCAGTTAGTCATGAGTAAGTCTCTTGGTTACATAGGATTAAGTCATGAGTGACTAAACTTGGGGTTCAATATATAGAAAAAACATTTAAATTATTTTAAATCAAGTTTCTCACTCTGTAAACCTCATCCCACCTCTCAAAAAAAAACCACCACAAGATTGTATGCTGCTTAGTTGAAGAAGTCTACTGAAATATACTGGTTGCAATTTAATTGTTATACTAAATAGGAGGATAGCCTATAACTTCTGGTCAGGCTGCTCAGGTGCCCCTTGGCATTACAAATGTATATCGGCAGGGCTCTCCATACATGTGCAAAAACATGAAGCAAGATTGATTACATGAAAATAGTGTAAGGTTTTGCTGAGCTAAGTGCTTATAAGTAAAAGCTGGTAATTGCTACACAAGGAAAAGCCTGTGCTGATTCTTATACTATAAATGTGGACATATCTCCGCTATAATAAATGCAGTATACTACTTGACCTATCTAGTTATTTGTAATTTTTGTAAAACGGAAAACAAATATAAGTCAACGAAAGGAGAATGATCTTAAACTTGCAAAGAAAACCTCATCAGTCTGTTTTCTCCATTCTGTGTCTGAGTTGAATTACTGTGGCTGCTGCCATTCCAGCTTCGAAAAACTGGTTGTGTCATATGACTGGATATTGTTGTAAAGGCAACCATAGTTTGTAGGGGTCTCTGAAAGAAACCACAACTGGGCAAAAGTTGATCCAGTTTTAAACATTCTCTTGTACCTCGAGTAAAGACTTATGAGAATAGAGATTTTTCTTCTTGCAGCATATTGTTCCTCAGGTGCTAGATTAGTTTGATTTAAAAAATGGAATTTTTTGTTATGTGCTTGACAGTAGAATTCTATTCATGTATACTGAGTTCAATGGAATTTACTTCTGGGTAGGTGTGCATAAGGCTGTGTTGTTATGATTAGGAGTGTTTGAAAATGGTGGGTCTTTTTGCAGATTTCATGATTTGAAAGGCAGAAAGTCAGGCTTATTCTCATTCGAAGTGCTCATTTTTATTAAGTTGAAATGTTTTAAAAATGTACTAGTTAGGTTAAATAGGTGATATAGTGGAAACGTAATCTATTTAAATTTCTGGAAAACACCTTAAATGCCAAAATGCAGTGTTTTCTGTTTTTATTTGGCTATTTTAACCCCCCAAAAACAGTGTTTTGTGTTTATGCATTTTTAACAAAAATAAACACACCTACTGTGTGTTTAATTAGTTTTCTTCCCCAGTCTGACCACTATATTATGAGTTAGAGATTTTGAAGAATCTTGGGGTACAATCTTAAGCACATTACATTTACTACTAGAAAATTATTGCTAAAACTACTATTGCTTACCTACTAGAAAACAAATCCCATTGGATTTAGTGCATCTTAAACCCAAATTATGCTTTCAGTTTACCATATGATGATGTACTTAAAGCCTTACTTTTTCTGTGCAGCTGCTGTACATAAGTAGCCCAGGTTCAGATTAGTAACCTTTACCTCCATGCTGGCTTTCTGCTGAAAATCATGCCCCTAAAGCAGCTGTTTAACCCTTAAAGTAACATTATAGTAAATGATACTTTGAGGATTAAATAACGGCTTGGGAGTACGGGAAACCAGCATGGTGGTAAAGCATTAGCTGTCCTTGAGCTTTGCACTGGGGTCCTGCATGACTGCTGTAGGAAAGAAAAGGTAAGCCTGCAACGACTGTACGTTACCATGTGTTTGGTTCTTTTGAGTAAAGTTTTGGATTGTATCATCTGTTAAAACCTGTTTGACAAGATATATATTAGGGCAGAAATTCTACATTGCTTATATGGGAGTAAATTCTACTGAATGCAATGGAATTCACTTCTGAGTAAACATGCCTAGAATTGTGTTAATACAGTGGGACTTCTGAGTGCACAGAATTGCATTGTAATTATGTGTGTTGCCCAGGGTGGGGCATGATACTGTGTCTTGTAAAATATTGTTTTTTCTAATTGAGTAGATTGGGAGTGAGCCATGGGTACACTGAAGTGTTAATTTAAATTAAGTTTCTATTACTTGTGTTTGTAGAAAATTGTGACAGTTAGGTGTTTGGAACAACCAAAATAGGTTCATTTTTAAAATTCCCATGATTTAAGTCTGGAGAAATTATTTTTGAATGTCAGAGCTAAAAGTGGTGGACTGAATAAATTGTAACATCCATCTGTTGTGACTTTATCAGTGTTGTGAAAAAAGACTCCTGACTTTAACTTGAGTCTTGACGTTTTGGCCTGACTCCCGTCTGAATCGAGTTGCATGTGTCATTAACTCTGATTTGTTAATTTGGCTACTGACTCAATGAGTCAGCAATTCTGGCAACTCGAGTTTGTGTGCGGATTTCATTACTTTGTTGTGGCTTCCGCATCAGAAAGAACTCTTTTGTAGATCCAGGAGGCGCTACAAAGTCGCCACAACCAACAGTCATTTTGTTCCTTCCAGACACAAGAACAGGCATGGGGGGTTGCGGAGGGGAGGCGGAAAGCTAAGACGTTTCTGTTTCTGTTTTGGATAGCTGGCTGCAGCGAGCACGAGGTGTGGGGAGGAGGAAGGAACACGAGACCTGGGTGGAGGAAGGCACAGCCAGTCAACTGAAGGGGATAGGAGGTGGGAACAGAGTTGTCTTGTCCATCTCCGCACGTTAGGATCCTCAAATGGATGAAGAGCAGTCTGAGTTCTCACTTTGGGCAAGGGAGGGGAGAGAGGGAGGAATTTTGGCCCTAGAAGAATATTGCTTAGGTATGGGTGGGGGGGAAGGAGTTTTCATTGCGGCGGCTGATTTTGTATGAATCCAAAGGTTCCCTGCTTGTGTAACAGCCACATATTAGTCCAGCTTTGGTGGAAAATAGGTCTCACTGAATGAATGATGTGCTGCGGCTGGGACTATTTTTCTCGCTTCCATTCTTCTGAGTTTAGTTGTGTTGTGAATGGGGGGGGGGAGAGGTTTTGTCACAGTTAGGAGTAAAACACTGTCAATAGCATATCGCTGGAACATTAACATTAAATGTGTTAAGATAACTCCAACTAAACTGCATCCCCCCCGCATCTCCCATTTCAACCCATTTGTAAATGTGTCCATGAGCGTCTGAAATGCCCTGCAGCTTGCCACGAAATGACTCATGAAATTCCAGGGTGGAGTTGCCATGGACATGTGCTAGGATTTGTACATAAGTCAATTCATGAGGGTGGGTGAAGACTCCTGAATTGACCCAATTCAAATTTTGAGACTCGTGCACGACACTGGACCACAATAGTCACACAATTATAGATCAGTTATAGTTGATTAAAGGTTTGTGTCTAACCATAGCTCTTTCATTCATAACTATTGTCCAACAGAGTTGGTGGTAAATAATGTTGTCCCTGATCTAAGTAATGCACTTTAAAAGTAAAGTTTACTACATTTGTAGAACACACAAATGTCATAATGAGTTACCATATAAGAAACCTCATGCACATGAACCTAACCATGGTTTTGCACAAGATATAATTTTGGATTAATTTTGGATTAATCAACCTCCAAATAATTGTTGCTCCTTGTCATAGCAAAGCTAATCTGTTTCAGTGAGTAAGAACTACTGGCAGAATAGGAAGAGAGTTCCTTTTTAAAATGATTTAGGAATGAAATAGTAAAATTAGCAACTAATTTGCATATCAGAGTACATAATTGCTGCTTCAATTTGATCTTAAAGTCTTAAATAAAAAGACATGTTTAATATGCCTGGCTCTTGAATTTAATACAATTTCAATGATTGAACTGCATAATCAAGATGCTTGTGTGTGCATTCTGAAGTTCAGCACAACAGAAGACGCAATAATGGGATGTTGAGGGTGCAAATCAGCTTCCTCTAAAGGTGAGGGAGTGGGATCTCAATGGCCTGCTTTTGTGTACTACGAGAACTGAAATGTTTACCAAAAGTTGTGGCGTGATGGGTAGTGTGGGACAGCAGTGGCCCTGGATGGGGTTTACTAAATTGCAACTCACTTAGCGTTGCTGCTAGACTAGGCACTACATGGATCCTCAGAAACTCCTGTTTCATGACTTGGTATAAATGTCTAGACTGCATTGGGGACCAGGACAATGATTGTCAATGTGTATAATTCACAGGGTTAGCCACAGTTCTCTGATTTATTTTAGTCAGAATTCATAGGGTCTTGGTTGTTCTAAACCAGTGTTTTCCAAAGTTCTGATATGACACTCAGGTTGTTTTTCTAGATTAAAATAGGCATGTGTCACTAAGTATTCAGTCGGCTTCCAGAGCAGTGGACAAGCATTCTCCCTGCAATTACAAGTATCATGCTTTCCAATTCTTTTGCCCATCAGTTAGTGCTTTAGGATGAGACGGTATTTTCTGAGCAGGGCAGTACTGCAGAGATTCCCATACAACTGTAATCTATGGTGCAGGCTGCATAAGGGGATCTTAGTTCTTGCTTTTTCCTTTGTAATGTCAATAATGTATTGGTACAAAGAGAAGCCATACTCTAGTTCCCTGCTCCAAATGACACAGAGTTAGAGTGGTGTGTGTGGCCAGCAAGGCAGGGCACTGTCAGAGAAACCATGTCCATCGTGAGATCCACCTGGTCAGACTTCAGCCCTTGGTGGCAGCGGAAACACCCTGTGCATCATCAGAAGCACATAGGGGTTGCCGTAGGCGGTCAAGGATTTGCTTTTGTCCCAAGACCCCTAGTAGCAGGTGTCACCACATTCTGATTACAGCATGTTAACTCAGGGCCCAATCCTTTCTAACTTTCCAGTACAGCCCCGAGGTAACATTCCATTACCTTGAGGAGGCTTCCATGACTGCACCCCCACCACAGGATGCAGCACATGCCCCATTGGCATGACTGCATCATACCTGGAAAGTTGGATAGAACGGGGCCTTCACTTGGCGCCTCTTTCAGCATACTAGTACAGTTTGGGGATCACTGTAGTAAACAACTTGCTCTATGTCAGTTAATGTGCTTGGGTACCCCATTGCTATGCACACTATATACTGATCACTGTCTCATTCTAGGTATAACTGTCTGAAGCAGATGCTTATTTCTGCCATGTGAAAGTACCAAGGCATAACAGATGGACATACTGCAACATGTTTGATGCAATACAATAGGATATTCTGCTGAACAAATTCAAACAGCAGCTCCTCAGCCTAAAGGCTATGTAGCACATGTTCGCCTGCTGAAAGCTGCTCAAACCACACAGAGTGCGAGTCCCGTTATTTTCAGTGATACTATAAAAGCTGACAGAAAGATTTTTTCTCTTAGAATTTATTGCAGAAGGTGCTATTTAAATGTTAGGCCATCCAAATGGATTAAAAAATCAGGTTATAGGAAAGCAAAAGTGATGCTTCTCAGTATAGGTTCATAATAAAGAGAGAGTTGACACCTCAAAAAATAGTTTTGACATGTGTATTTGTCCCTCGAGTAGCTGGTTCCACTGTATTGCTTCTAAAATGAAGAATTAAGATCTTATCACCAAGGTTTAAAGTCCTGCTGGCAGACGCCATTCATATTTGAAATGTATAAACACCCATTTTATTTGTGACAACTGTTGATGGGTAGTGAGAAATCAATTATGCAGAGATATTTCCCATGATTATCCAGGTTGTAGAGTTGTACATTCCTTGTTGATTGCTATTTACAAAGAAGTGGGTGGCCATTGCTTCTGTCATGAAAAATGGTGTCACAACCTTGTTAATGCCCAGTTTGATCTGCTTTGGAGACAAACCACAATTTGCTGGGCTGTGACAAAATGGCAGACTATGAGTTGTTCCTAAACCAGGGTCAGAACTGGTGAGGAAAGAGGGGACTCAATAACACAAACCTCATGCCTGCTTATTCCCTATCTGAATGTCTCCATTGCCTTGTTCTTTTTGAGGAAAACTGTACACTTGTGTTTCAGACAAGTGGCAAACAATTTGCCACTGGTTTGCTGATAAACTCAGATTAAAAGTTCTAAATTGCCACGTATGAGGGATCAGAGAGCATGCAAGACAAATGTAGTTTGTGTTTGGGTATTTGTTTTTTGAATGCTTTTGCAGAGTAAAACTAAAAAATGCTTCAGTTGAGCAAGCTGGTAAATGATTCTTTTCAGTAAAAATGAATGAAAAGGTCAAGGCAAGTAAAGCCCAAATTATTTATTATAACAGAGGCTGGTGATGTTCACATAGTGTTAATATGCTAATTGACAGCTTTACTCACATGTGGTAAAATATTAATTGAATGTGTGAACAATTTGAAGGGAGTAACAGCTTGTAAATAGTCAGTCATAGGCACAAAGTGTTCACATATTCAGTATTTGGAGCATGATGCAGCTACTGGTAGCTTCTTTACTGTGAGATGTATGTTATTAGAACATATGCACTATATGGCTGAAAATGCACTAGATGTGGGTGATGCTATGAAGCAGAGTTGTTGGAGCCGAAGTAGAAAATTGTATGACCTTTAATTGCATGACCTTTAATTTGCATGTTTTATACGTTGCCATTTAGGAGGAGTGCTAGGGTGTGTTGATATACATGTTGTGTTGAGTTAGTGTTGTGCCTTTTTAGTTCTTTGTATAGGACAGACAATACATCTCAAGGAAAGGTTTGCCTTTTTGTCTTTGTTCTCCTATGTTAGCAATTCCTTCAGTTCTTTCCATGTATTAGTGTGCATATTGACATTTTTCCCCAGCATCTCCAGTTAAGCAAACTCAAATAGCAGGACTGGGAAAAGATTCTTGCCTGAGATCCCAGACAGCTACCAGTCCAAATAGACCCAAATCGACTCAAAAACATGCTCAAATAGATGAATAAGGGGTCCAACTTGATAATGAGGATGTTTTGTACTTTTCCAGTTGTATTGTATGTTTCTTTATGGAGTGAACTCATTCAAAACAACTTGAGGTCATAGCAGGCTGGCGTAGATGTACACTGGTTTCTTGCTTACAGTCATTGACAAATGGACAGCCAGTACTGGGAAACTTCCATCCCTGAAACAAATCTTGCCTTCTCTTACCCCCTTAAGCATCGTGAAGCTTGGTCAGTGCTAACTTTAACCAGAATTAAGAGTCATCCCAAGTTCCCTTTAAAGCAGTTCTGAAATGAGGATTTGAAAGTAGTTTTAATAACTGAATTCAGGGGGAAAAACCCACTAGCAATGCTTCACTGCCGTATTGACAAATTGCTTGATGGTCGAGGTGAAGGAAGGAGGGGAAAAATGAGAGCATGCAAGTTTAACCGCAGACAGCAGGATTGTACCTACACTATCCTAGAAACCATAAAGGTACAGAGCCATATATAAGAATTTAACATCTTGTTCTTCGGCCAATAATACAAAAGCTGCAGTTAATTTGATAACTATCCTTCATCCTTGTGCCATTATTTCTAGGTGCTTTGTAAGACTAATTATCTGACTTGAATGAGATGCTTAGTTCTTAATGGAATTTCGTGATCTGGAATTATCTCAGCAAATGCTCCTCTGTTATTCTTGTGCAATTTTAAACTCATTTTTCAGGCATAGTGAACAAAACTAAATGTGGCATGTAAGATACATTAACTAAGTACATAGCACACTAGAGAAGCCCTGTGTGTGCATATATACTTTATGTATCTGTTTTAATGCTTTAATGTTTCCATAATGAATAGGAGAGCCATTTTGCATTGTAAATGTTTTGTAGGGAGCTCCGCTACTTAATACACTCATTATTACTTTGAATTATCAGTAATGGAGGACATCTGTTGTATACATATGCCATTCAACATGAAGCACTTACTGAGGATTGATGCAAATTGGTTAACTATGTGCCTTTTAATAAATGACTGATATTAGCATTACTGTATATGCTTTTTTTCTTTTAAAGTATAGTACAGTATAGCTATGCTACCATACCATAGCTATGCACCCCTGCTAACTGGGCAAGAGGCACTTTTTCATGTGGTGTCCTCTTATATTTAGCAGGGGGAGAGCAATTGTCCCTCTTCACCCCAGCACAGTGTCTTTCTCGTGGCTGTTGCTGGTGGTGTTCTCCATTCTTCTAGATTGTGAGCCCTTTTGGGACAGGGAACCATTTAACTTTAATGTTATTATTTGCCTGTAAACCGCTTTGTGAACATTGTGTTGAAAAGCGGTATATAAATACTAGTGATTGATTGATTACTTTGAGCACTTTAAATAGGGGAAACAGCACATGTTTTTCTCAATTTCATGTTATATGTTCATCTTTTCTCCTGAGTTATGTTTTTACTTGCTCTTGATACAGTCATCTTAAATTGTAACCTGCTCTGAGAGCATGTAAAATATATCCAACCCCCCTCCCTTGGGGGGGAAGGTGCCTTAAAGCACATTTACTCCAGCACAAGAATTGCTGGGCCAACACAGGGAGCAGCATTGGCCCAGCACTGCTGGCAAGACTGGCTGGTATGTCAGTCCTGCTCCAACTAAGTTCAGCCAGCACGGGGCCATTTCTGGGCGGGGGGGCGGACAGAAGTGGTCGGTGGGGGGTGTTCTGGCAGGTGGGGCAGCCCAGGGAGGAAGGAAGAGCCGGGATCTGACAGTTATGCCTAATTCAAACCCCTGTCTCTGGGCGCTGCAGCCCTGATCCATACCATGGCAAGGTGGTCTGACTTGCACCTGCTAAACAGCAGGCAAGATCCAAGGAACCCCATTGGCCCGGCTGTGGCTTACCCCTTGCCTAACCCCTTGCCCCACAGTGAGCTGCAACTGCCTCCTAACTTGCATTAGGATGCAACGCAGGCCTACCTACCTGCCTACAAATGCGCAAATTAGGATTGCACCCACAGTTTGAGAAACACTGTCCTATGGTAAATTGCTTGTGCTTAGCTGAAGAGCCAACAAGAGAGAGGTAACGTTTGGGATTATGATTGAATGTCTCTCAGAATGTTTTTCTGTACAACAGGAGCTAGAGGCACATATATCCTACACTGCAATGTAGACAGGCTCTCTATTTAAAGGTAGAGGCAATGTAATTTTAAGTTTGCATTATTCAGTTTTGGATGCCTATCCCTGGGTTTGAATAACTTTTCGTATGTAAAACAATCTTAATGTCCCTTCCAGTCTTGCAAGGAAAAAATTTAAATTTTTGAAGTTATGGTTTAGGTAACCTTGGCAGTGTGCTTTTCTTTGGCAGAATTTCTTTTTTGATCCATTGCTTACAGCAGCTTTTCTTTAGTAATAGCAGTGTGAGTATATAGACTTGTTGAAGAGGCAATATGACCACATGCATTATTTCTGCAGTAATTTTTGTCAGCTGCTGTAATTTTGAGATAAGCAAATCTCAACTTGGTCTCATTACACAGGTAATTGTTGAAGCCCCTGGGGATCCCCTGGGATCCACGGTGCCATGATTGCAGTGGTGCCTTTGGGACACCCCTGCAGCCCCAGGCCCTGCCCCTGCAACTACTTAGCACATTCCCAACGTCCAAGTAGTGCTTTGGGAACTGCGGATGTAATAAATGACGATGCTAGGAAATACGACAAAGATGAGTAAAACGGAATGTCTTTTTTTGTGTGTTCTAGAATTTTGCCAAGAATATATTTGCAATTCTTCAGTCAGTCAAAGCGAGAGAAGAAGGCCGTGCACCTGAACAGAGACCAGCACCAAACACAGCTCCGGTTGTAAGTACTCTGATTCTGCGGTAGCAGATAAATGAACTCGCATGGTTTCTTTTTAGAGAAATAATTGGAACAGCATGGGACCAGAGCATGTCCTTCCATTATGACTTAAGCCTAGGCGAGACCATGGAGCCAGTTGGTCAGCCATGTGGTAATCCTGCCCTACCCTGATCTGATGTAAGTGCTGCTCTGGCTTGCCATCCTATGCATGCAAACGTGTAGCTAGCTTTCACCAGGTCAAATAATTTATTTCTAAGTAAATGGATTTGGAATTGGGTTGTGAAGAATGACTACAAGCTTGAGAGGAAGTTTATTGAAAATGTAATGTCGGAATGCTTCCAATTTAGCAGAGCACTGAATTCCAACTCCTCTTTTCCATAGGCAGTTTATTCTGATACACTCATTCAGGATTCTCAAACATTTGGTTTGCCCCCTGTACATGTCAGTATTAAAAGGCCACCACTGGTGCTGAAATTCATCTTACCGTTGCTTGTGAAGTACAAGGTAGAGAGTACAAGTAGTACGCTTGTGAAGTACAAGATTCTTTTTGTAATCCAAGAGCTTATGAATAAATCCTCAAATAGCACAACTATTGCTAGTTACCAATGTAGCATGAAGTTGCATAGCAATTTGGGTTTAAAATGAGGTTTTCAGTTTTTCCAAATATTATTTTCCAAATATTAAGTAACAATCCTCCTTGATCACTCCACAGGCATTGCTGTCCAAGTCAGTATGTAACAATGTTTGACAATCATTAACATGTGTCACACCTTTTTTCTTTTCCCTTTGTTTTAGGATCCGACTTTACGCAACAAGCAGCCTATTCCAGCTGCCTACAACAGATATGATCAGGAAAGGTTTAAAGGAAAGGAAGGTAAGTTTACCTTTGTTTAGCTACTGTTCATTTGGATAAGAGAAATTAGTCACATATACAATGAGTGAAGAAACACCTCACTTACAAATCCTTTGGAGCAAAATAAATTGAAAATGAAAAAAAAGTTCAACATATTGATGTTACCTTAACAATTTTTCTTTTAGTGCAAATTGAGTTCAATTTCACTTTATGCTTTGAAAGTATATGGAAATCTCATTTCTTAAAGCTTTCTAAGTTCCTTAATCTGTTGTCAGCATGAACAGTTTTAAATGTTTTAAATGTTTAAATGTTTTAAATGTTTGTAGTTCCTGATGTATCACTTTCATAGCTGGTCATTGCATCACTGATCAACTAGCCAGCGGCTTGCGTCAGCCCTCCGGCAAACCTTGGATTACACCCTCAGTCCTGCTTTCCTGTCAATCAAATACCTGGTTTGCTAGTAAATTACATCCCCTGTGTGTCTTACAGTTGAATCCTATACATATCGTCTCCCTGGTAACACTATGCAACAGGAGGCTCCAATCCAATCCCTGGCCTGCAGGCCAAATCCGGTGCCTCCCTTGTCCTTCCCCAGTGTGAGCAATGGCTTGCATTCCACCAGGGACGCAAAAGCTGTATTAGGGATACAGCTCCCAGGAGTCTTTGCAGCCAGCTGTTTCTGGGCTCTACTGCCCCAGCAAGCAGTGCACCTAGTGTTCCACACATGTGCCACTGGCAGTAAAGACCCCTGAGAGCTATAGTACGGGGTTTTTGCGCCTTCCCTGTTGAAACGCAAAGTGCCATTGGCGCTGGGGAATATTTTCCCCGCTGCAGTGGTCTCCAGTTTGGAGGCTGCTGGTGTACAAGTTTGCAGTCTTAATTAAACCATTATTGGTGTGTACTTTTTTTGAAAGTTTTTTTTGGAAGACAAAAGAACAAAACTATTCAACCTATCACTCTTACTCTGTCTTTGTGTGTGTGTGTGTGTGTGTTTCTAATAGTTAACCTCTGCTTGGCAAGTTTGTGTGCTGCTGATAGAAACTGGAAAAGGTAAAAAAGATTCTTGAATAGCCTCTCTAGTTGTGAGAGGAAAAGCCAGTTAGTTCACAAATGAGCTTCTGATTATTTTTTATTTAGTATGTCTTGTTTATGTGTAAGAGGTGTTACTTTTCTCCCACCTATAGGACCTAATAATTTTTTGAAGGCCAGTTTGACTCACGCAGGCACAAACCTTGCCATCTCACCAATAGTTTGAATATATTTATTTCTTCAATCCAGTTTTTGTTCAGAAGTGCATTATTTTATATAATGTCTTCCAGCAGGTTGGTTAGGGGGTTAGTGCAAGCATGATATGACATGGATTATGCCAGCCAAGGTTCATTCTTAATTGGGCTTTTAAACCAACTTCAGACCCTTTTTTCCAGTTGCGTTGACCTCTATCACATGATTAAGACTGGCAGAAGAAAGTCATGTCTTAAGAGGTGACAGACTTTGGGGAGCAGGGAGTGTATGATCCCACAGTCCATTCCAAGTCACTTATCTATAGTGAAGGAATATTCTTTGTTAAATCTGGACTGTCCCTAGTTGGCTTTGTGCATGCTGCTGTTAAGTTTGACTGCTGATAATTTTATTCATCTACCATTCTACGACTTGATGTCTTAAACTGTTTTACTATTTTTACCTACCTGTCTTGCATGCTCTGGAAGGGCAAAAAGTAACATATACGTTTAATAAAAGTGCGGCAAGGAACCACAGTGTAGCAAAAGTGTAAAGAATGGAATTATCAGTGCTTTTTCCCCACACCACTGGCTTTCCTCAAAGGTGGCATGGTTCTTGCTGATGTGAACCGTTAATGCAGGTCTTGTCAGATTTTTACAATTCTTGTCAGTGTTTGTTTTAAATTGCTATCTGCTGTGTTTTGTGAAAAATTAGAGCATTGTGTTGTTTAGATGATGTAACTGCTTGTTTAGTTTTCCTGCATTTTCCATGTGCTGCTGTTCAGGCTTGATTTTACTGCACATTCCATTTAAAAAAAAAAATCAATATATCTTCCCGACATCTATATTTTTATCCCTTTCCCCACTGAGTTCTTATTTACTGCTTACATCAAGAATGCTTGAAGAAATTTGTATTGAGTATTCATTCGTTTTAGGGTATCAGGTGCTTGTAAATTCAATTCAGGAAGATTTCATATATGTTAAAAATCCATGGGGATAGTCTCATGATCTATTACTTTTGATATTCTTTACATAGGTTATTCCTAAAACATGTCAGGAGTGCTTTTTCTTTGACACATATGTCTGCCTGGGGAAATACTACACTTGTTGAATTGTCTAAAACTAGCTTGTGGTACATTGTGTGTACTGAATATACTGGGTTTTCTTGGATCTTGGGTTTTTTCATCCTATTTAATCAGTGATTTTGTCAATTGTGGTAATGCCGTGCCGAAAATCCAGAAATGCAGTGTTTAAATGAATAGTGTTCTCACTGCTATATATTTTTTTATCGACTTAAACTCTTAATTTGAGATACTTCGTGGGCTGAATCTGTGGGTCTGATGATCTACCATAGACTGTTAGTCCTTAGACATGGGGAATGGTGTTTTTACAGTATCAGTCCCTTTGATGGTTTGGCATGAATACAGGAACATGACCTGATCTGGTCCAAGTCTCGGTGGCTTCTGTCTGACACATTTTAGCTTCCATACTCACTTGAGGACCTAGGACTAAAAATCTGGATTTAGGTGTGGCTGTGCACAATTCTGGCATGACTCTAATTCTCTCTGCCCTGAATTGGTTAACAATGACCTTGCATCAACCAGTGCAGACTTCAGGCACCAAAGTGGAAGTTGTCACTTGGACATGTTACATTTAGCATGTGTGTATGATTCCCAAAATATTTAAGTATCCGGACTCACCTAAAAAAAGGTGTCCATTTACCAGCCGCTCTTGGTGGCTGTAATGGTGATGGAGCAGCAGTGCTTCCTCCAGGAGATTGTTGTATGTAGCCTAATCTACCCTGTCGGTTTTGCGAACCACCAAAAATTGGGTTGAGGCTCACTGGTGGGCCATGGACCCATAGTTTGGGAATCACTGGTATAGACATTTGCTATATCACCTTTAGGGACATGGTGGTGCTGCGGGTTAAACCACTGCTGTTGGGCTTTCTGACCGGAAGGTTGGGAGTTCGAGACCGCGCAACGGAGTGAGCTCCTGTTGCTTATCCCAGCTCCTGCCAACCTAGCAGTTTGAAAGCACGTAAAAATATGAGCAGGTAAATAGGTACCACTTCGGTGGGAAGGTAACGGTGTTCCATGCGCTACGACGTATAGTCATGCTGGCCACGTGACCACGGAAGCTTGTCCTCGGACAAACGCCGGCTCTGCAGGCTTAGAAACGGAGATGAGCACCGCCCCCTACAGTCAGTCACGACTAGACCATTCGGTCGTGAGGAAAACTTTACTTTTATATCACCTTTACCCAAGCAACAAGCCTGGCACAAGGCAGTGAATACATGTATAAACAAGACCACGTCCTCAGAATGCAGAGAACCATGACCCAGGTTCCTGGGCAAACAGTGCTGTGGAGTAGAAAAGCAAACCGTTCAAATGATGTATATTCAGCTCCTGTTCAATCACTTACTGCCTTTCTCTGCTGCACATTGTATTAGTCCCTAATGCTGTCATCACCCATCCTCTTCAGTAATGACAAACTATTACAGTGAATGCTGTATTGTGTATGCTTTTCAAGCTGAGAAGTATGCACTCTTTAAGGTTTCTCAATTTTTTTTGGGGGGGGGGAACAATAGACGTTCGGTTCCAGAGATTATATTCCTACACAGCTGGTTATAGCTTTGTTACAGGAAATATTTGCATCCTTCTAAAGCAATTTTTGTGGCCTTGAAGATTATGAGAACAGAGACACAGCTTCCTATCTCAGGAGAAAGAGCCCTGTGGGTTTAACTGGACATGGTATTAAACATTGGCAAATCCTTAAGCAGAATACACCAACCCTGACAAAGTGCAAGTAATTTTTTTGGAAATGGTCAGTGTCTGATAAAAAATAACTCTCATTCTGTGACACATCAAACATTCAAGTGGAAAATGAGATTAAGCTGCAAAAACAGTATAGACCTGTAACTATCATCACTAGATGTCTATTGCCGTTGGCTTTTTTTGCACTTCAGAAATCTCCTTATTATCCAGGTCCTGTAGCTTTGCTGCACCCTTGAATTTTTTTGCTATGATTCTCTCTTCCTTCATACAAATTAATTCTGATGGTTTATTTTTTCTTAAGCTGCTTTAAAATTTGTTTTTATGTTCAAAGCTGATTTGAGTACTCATTTGTATTTTTACTGAATTATTCATTTTTATGACTTACGTCGTGTGTTGAAACTAATATGAAATATTTTAATGAATGCAGAATATACTGGGAAAGGAGGAAAAATCTGACATCTAGAAAGAAACAACTCCACATTGCTCTCGCACTAGTTGAGTTCCTAGTAGTTGAATATTAACTCTATTTCATGTGATAATAAGAATAGTGCACTGTTTTTAAAATGTGCAGTATACAATGATAAAGTATCAAAATGACCATGCTTGATCCTTGTTCGAAAAGCCAAACCACCCAGTGTTGAAAAGCTAAGGTAGATTTTGCTCCCCCTACAATTATTTCCACACGTGTAGTGTCTTATTTTTCCCGATAGGGATAGACTAATAGGGATTTTAAAAAAGTGTAACATGGGCCTTCACCCAAATTGCCCCAGTCATTAAGAATCAATCCTGGCATTTTAGGGTCTGAAAAAATGTTGCGTACTGGCAGGTAGGATTGTACTGTGTTTCAGGTAGCCTTTTGAGGCCACCCCATAAGGCACAGAATTGTGAGAAGATGAAATTCCAGTAGCAGTATTTATTTATTTATTGGATTTATATACTGCTTTTCAAAGAGGTTTACAAAAATCTTTTAAAAAACTCATTAAAATATATTAAAATTTAAACAAATTAAAAACCACTAACATGAGATGGATAAGAACAACAACTGTAAAAAGCACCAAATATAAAAACAGCATAAAAGTTAAATGGTTAACAAGTTCTAAAAGGGGTCCCTAGTACCTCCCTCCCCAAAAGCCAGTTGAAACAGATAGGTCTTTAAACCCTGCCAGAAACCACATACCGAGGAAGCTGCCCTCAGATCTTCCGGGAGCTGGTTCCAGAGACGTGGTGCAACAACCGAGAAGGCCCTATTCCTTGCTGCTGTCCCCCTGGCTTCAGACAGCAGCGGACTCCTAAGAAGGGCCCTCTCTGATGATCTCAGAAGACCGCCTCCTTCCATATAATCCTACCCTTACTCTTAGATCATCTGGAGGGGCCCTTCTGACTGTGCCGCCACCAGGAGAAGTGAGAGGGGCGGCGGCCAGGAAGAGGGCCTTCTCGGTGGTGGCCCCCCAACTTTGGAATACCCTCCCCTTAGAATTGAGAACTGCTCCCACTTTGTTAGCATTTCGGCGGGGGCTAAAGACCTTTTTATTTCAAAAAGCTTTTAACTGTTGACAGGCTGGCTGGCTGGTTTGTTATAATTTATACCTAATAATCCACAGGGCTTGTTGTTTTTAAATTCTATTGCTTTGTTTTAATTTTGTTTTATTGTATTGTTTTAATATTGTTTTTAAATTGTTTTTTAATGTTAAATTTTATATTTGTATGCTGTAATGCCGCCTTGGGTGCCTTCGGGCAAAAAGGCGGGATAGAAATCCAATAAATAATAATAATAATAATAATAATAATAATAATGTGCAGGAATGTATGGGGGAAGAAGGTCCTTGAGGTATCCCGATCCTATGCCATAAAGGGCTTTATAGGTCATCACCAACACCTTGAATTGGGCTCGGAAAAGAATGAGCAGCCAGTATAGCCGCTGGAGCAATAGCCTAACAGATTCTGCATGCTGAGCCCCAGTGACCAACCAAGCTGCCGCATTCTGCACTAAGTGCAACTTCCAAACCATCTTCAGGGGTAGCCCCATGTAGATAGCCTTACAGTAGTCTAGCCGGGATGTCACTAGGGCATGAGCCACTGTCACCAGATCTGACTGACACAGGTATGGCTGCAGCCAGTACATGAGCCAAAGCTGGGCAAATGCCCCCCCTGGCCACAGATGTTACCTGGGCATTCAGGGACAGCTGTGGGGCTCCCAGGCTGCGGACCTACTCTTTGAGAGGGAGCGCTACCCCATCCAAAGCAGATTCTGGATCTAATACCTGCATAGCTGCCTTCCAGATCAGTAGGACCTCTGCCTTGATTGGATTTAATTTCAGTTTATTAGCCCTCATCTAGGCCCTGACTGCTTCCAGACAGTGCCCTAGGACTTCAGTAACCCCCTTGGAACTTGGTGGAAACAAAAGCGATCTGGTTGTCACCCGCGTATTGGTGGCATCCAACCCAAAGTCCCCAGATGACCTCCCCCCCAGCGGCTTCATGTAGATGTTAAACAATGTGGTGGATTAGCTGGATCCCTGAGGCACCCCAAATCAATGGCCAGGGTGCTGAACAGGTACGTCCCAGTCTCACCATCTGGGTCTGATCTGTCAGGAAGAAGGAGAACCACTGCAAAACAGTGTTTCCAAGCCCCAGCCTGGCCAGAAGGACACCATTATCCAAGACCATTGTGTCTAGAGAGGAGTCTTTCAGAATAGTGCAAACCACCACTGCCTTTAAGGCTTTTGGCAGCACCCCCTGTTGAAGAGATGAAATTACTAACCTCTCCATCCAGTCTGCCAACCTCCTTGGGCAGAATGTAATAACCATGAGGGCAAGCAGCAGGCCTCATACTCCAGAGGATCCTGTCCACTTGCTCAGACTGTATAAACGGAAAAGGATCCCAAATAACTGGGCAGACAGTTGCCCGAGGGACATCTGTAGACTCTGTCAAAATGGAGTTCAAGTCCATTTTATGTTGTTGAATCTATTTCTTGTGTTTCTGGATGGCCAGATGTATGCACTGTAGCTTTGGTGATAAGATGTATCAATTGTGTTCATATGTAAGGGCTTTGTTAAGAATGTAGAAACTATATGTTGAGAATTCTTGGGGTGTAAGGAGCATCTAAAGAAATATGTATAAATATGGCAAAGGTCAACAAAATTATCAAAAAAGTACAGTTGTGTGTATATCGTAGCTTCCTAAGATATATGTGCTAAATGAATGTTGTTCAGGTTGGGGTAACTTCTGACATGATTGGTTAAATTGCTGTGATGTCATGAAGGTGTTCATGAATGATTTCAACATTTCATGGAATTAATTTTAAACAGTAGAATTTTTATAACCGTTCCAGCTTCTGTGAGGGAAGTGGAAATTGGCTAGAAAATATCTCACACTGGTCTCAGAGACAGGTGTGGACGGTTAGGGAAGGTTTGAGGGATATGAAGGTGAATGGAAGGTGTTCATAGATAAAGCCATGGAGAATGGGCTGAAAAAAGTAAGAAAGAGAAAACAGCCCTGCCTTTGCCACGTTCACTTTTTATAAAGCATAGAGCTCTGCAAATTTTTGTTCAGCTGTCATTTCTGTGGAAAACCAGAGGGAGAAAATAATTAGAAAAATTGGTTTGAGATGGGAACATTGTGTGGCTCTGATCCTTGTTTATCTGCATGACTCAAAACCAGCCTGCCTCACTGCTTAATTAGTATGCATGGAGGCACCCCGAAAGTAAATGAAAAAGTAAATGAAAAAGCAAATTGCAGATATATGCAACATATTGATTATATATGCACACCGTAATCCCATTACTGGAAAAACAAATAGTGAGCTCTAATGAAATTGATAAAAATTCTTTTTAACTATAGTACAATAGTGGATAAGGGTTTTCCCTAAAAAAAACACCCTCTCATTTAAAACACGCATTACTCTGCCTCATTTTTAGGGAAGACTATGCATTTTGGAGCTGAAAGGGCAAACTCTGCTGGGACTTTCTGTGCACACTATGCTGTTGTGCAACTCCCGATCATTTTGAAAGTTTGTCTCCAACCTTAAACCTACCAGGATGAACTGGAAGATCAGAAATGTAACCAGTGTAAAGGGAAACGACCTCAACCTTACTGATGATTCTGCTTGATTCTGGAGCGTGTCTTCCACCTCATTAGAATTTTCCACAGCCCGTATGCAGAATTATCCCAAGCACAAAATTTGAGTTAAGAACTTGACCCTGAGAAGTTGTTTATATGGAAAATATAAGTGAAGAATAAAACCCAGGCCCACTAATAAGAGAGTTTGAAATAATGTGGAGAAATAGACTAAGTATTCTACTCGGTAAACAAGGCTACGTTCATTTTATATGTAATGCGTTGAATCTGAAAGCAATGCCAATCTCAGCCGTTCTCACATTTTTTTATTCCACCATTCCTCCCAGAAGCTCAGGGTGGTATACATGGTTCCTTCCTTCCTTTTGTCCTTTGCAGCAATCCTGTGAGGAAGGTTAGGCTGAGAGGTAGTGATTGGCGCAAGGTCCCCCAGAAAACTTCATTGCTGAACAGGGATTTGAACCTTGATCTTCAGGTTCCAACACCAAAACCCTTACAGTATCCTGGCTCTTCTTTTCATGCTGTTTCCTAGAAAAAGCCTTCCCAGTAGAGTTAAAAGTTGTGACCTTTTCAACCTCGGAATGCACACAGCAAACCTTGGACAATGTACACTTTTGCTCCGCCGGTGACACCTTATCTCCTTCATTTGTTAAAAAAAATTGACCATATCTTTTG
Source organism: Lerista edwardsae (assembly GCA_029204185.1). Classification (NCBI taxonomy): domain Eukaryota; kingdom Metazoa; phylum Chordata; class Lepidosauria; order Squamata; family Scincidae; genus Lerista; species Lerista edwardsae. The sequence goes on from JAJKFI010000098.1 coordinate 2,559,608, forward strand.
GCTGTCTGGCTGCTAGGTTCCTAAACTTGCCTTTCAATCTGTTACTGAATACTAAGCTGTAAATAATGCTCCTTAAACCATAAGAAAGAGCTATGTGTACATTTTCAAGAAAGGCCTTTATAAAATATAAATGACTAGAACATGCTCAACGCATCAGATTTTACCAGAAATTGATATGCACTTAATGGGGAAATAGACTTTTAAGACCATATGTTCCTCAGCATATACATATGCACATTAGCTGTATTGTCAAAGGATAATGTTTTTGACCATTTTTTTATCATGCAGTTTTTTGATTGTATTAATTCTAACGTTGTGTGACCGAACTGCTACACACCCCAATGTGTGGCTAGGTTGCGGGCTCCTAGTGGTAGGGCTAAGTGGTAGGGCTTCCTCACAGGATAATTATTGGTATTCATCATTTATTATTGGTGACCTTGAGCGAGGAAGGCATTACTGAAATGACTAGGGACAGTTGTTCAGCTTCTGCAAAGTATTAGAGAAACATCACTTTAACAGGTGCCTCTTTGTTCAGTTGTTATGCTTCTATTATTATTTTATGCTTATGATGATTTGTAGTTGTAAAGCGAACATTTTTTTTCACCTTGATGGTTTCTATTATAACAGTACCATATGCAAACACACGTGACCAATAATTTTCAGTTAAGTCTCTAGTGTGTGTGAATGTCTATGTGCATGCATACAAAACCTACATAATTTTAAAGTAGCACACAGTAGATGGCTTCATAAGCTTAAAAGCACTGAAGAATTTTCAGAGTTATAAATTTTTCAAGTGAAAACAAAAAAAATGTTTGACATCCTCAAAACAATTCCATTATTGGGATGAGAGTACTTTTATGACAGTGAAGAAAATAGGCAATCTACTTCCATAAACAAATTTAAAAAAAAAAACAGGATATAGTGATAAACTGCTGCTGCAATGCATGAAGAGAGAGATAGAATTGATGTTTTTTCTCTATAGCAACAGAGCTAGTAACTAGGGCTTGAGCAACTAGCAACAACAGAATACTGTAAAACTAGCCAGGGTAATCTGTATTGCTACACTTTAACACATTTCTAAGAAACAGATAAGGTTTGCTATGTTTACCGCATGGCATGTTTGATTATTAGTATTCATCCTAGGTTCCCTTCTAATTTTTTAGCCAGTTTCAACCCCTAGTTAAACAGGATTCCCCTGCTCAGCTTTAATTTGGGGCACCTCCTTTATGAAGAAAGACTGCAGCGTTTGGGGCTCTTCAGTCTAGAAAAAAGGCGCCTGAGGGGGGACATGATTGAGACATACAAAATTATGCATGGAAGGGATAAAGTCGATAGAGGGATGTTCTTTTCCCTCTCTCAAAATACCAGAACCAGGGGGCATCCACTAAAGCTGAGGGTTGGGAGAGTTAAAACAGATAAAAGGAAGTACTTTTTTACCCACCGGGTAGTTAATCTGTGGAACTCCTTGCCACAGGAGGTGGTGATGGCATCTGGTCTTGATGCCTTTAAGAGGGGATTGGACAGATTTCTGGAGGAAAGGTCCATCATGGGCTATAGGCAATGATGGATTGTGCAACCTCCTTACAAAGGTGGTGGGCTACTGGTACCGGGTGCAAGGGAGTGGCAACGGGATGCAAGCATCTTGTTGTTTCATGCCTCCCTGGGGCGCCTGGTGGGCCGCTGTGAGATACAGGAAGCTGGACTAGATGGGCCTTTGGCCTGATCCAGCAGGGCTCTTCTTATGTTCTTAATTACGTTTAATGTTCATACCGATTCTTGTAGCTGTAGTTAGAAGGGTAAGGGACATTAGGACAGGAACTTCAAGGAGGGAATGTGTCATCCCATGGTCAGCTCCGTTCTACATACCCAGGCTCATAGAAGCAAGTCTTTTTATTGATGCACTTCAGTGTTCAGGAAGATCATCCACTGCACTTGAAGTGCTTTTTCATCTCCTTAATATAGGCACAATCCTTTTAAAGGCAGCTGTGCACTATGACAGGTTCAGGGTTAAGTTAGAAAGGATGATGAGGTGTCTGAATTAGAAAATATTTTGTACACAGTGGATTAGTGGATTATCTTAAATGGCTTTTAGACAACTGTTATTGGGGGTGTCTGTTTCACTATTGCAGGAAACTGTATTCTAACAATTGTGGTCAATTGTATGAGTAGCACTAGCAAACCAATTTTAACCTTCTCTGTACTAGGTGCAAACCTATTCCTGATTTTAATGGACAATGACTTTCTGCCCTTATGTATCAAAATTGATTTTTCCATTTAATTTACATTTTAATGCTTGCTAATGTGGTTGCAGTTCCAGCTTTATTCATGGTAACTTTTAATCTTTAAGACTTGTTTGTGTTTTTATGGTGGTTTTAATAGTACACATTTGTTTATACGCCTGACTGATTTTGTCTGCCTTACAGTGTAGCAAGTGAAGCTGTATTATGGTAGTGCTGAGTGCATAAATGACTTTTCACATGAGATAATATAACCAGCGGAAGATACAGAGATAGGAATCTGCAAACTTTGCTTCTGTGTCCACTGAATTGCTTTATCGCCACTTGAAATTTTCTGAATTTTATTTATTTGCATAACCAGTTTTTCTTACATTGAATGACTTGGAAAAAATGTAGTATTTTAGCAGTCTTGACTATTACTGACCTAACTGTCCTTAGATTTACATATGAGGCTATTTACACAAAATATATTTATTTCACAGAGACGGAAGGTTTTAAGATTGACACCATGGGCACCTACCATGGAATGACTTTGAAGTCTGTAACGGTAAGTTGGAAAAACCCTTTCTGCAATGCTTTTATGCCAATTTACTTTTTGAGTTCCACCCTAAGGGGAGCCTGCTGAGTTCTGTGGAAGCAAAGTCTGCTTTTCAGCCAGTCTCAGGTGTGTGTGTTGAGTTGATCCACTTTTTGATGTTGTTTAGGTCTTTGTAGTCCTTAGAGACCTTTCTGTCTGGAATGATAGGATTGATGCCAGTACCCCGTCTTTTCACACCACTTAAAGTTGAATAATAATAGTTCTGTATACAACAGACAGGGGAACATCCCATCCAATGACTTGACGGTGTGTTTATAATGCAGATAGTTTCCCAGTCAACTAATAACAGTATCTCCAAAATGAATTTTCAGCCCATGATTGTCTTCAATTGTCGGCTTTTATGGGAGTGGGTTGAGCATTCTTAAACAAATGCTGTTTTGATCTTCCTACAAGTAGCACAGATGCTACCAAACTAGTATAGGGCCTCATTAAAGACTTTAGCCATCTGTATGCCTGTATAAATCTGATGAATAGACAGCACTAAGCCGTCTCCAAAATCTGTTCACCTACTTCTAGTTTGCTCTCCTAATTTGAACATAAAATAATGCCTGGAATGTAAATGTCTCAAAACCAATTAGAGCTAACTTGTTTAAACTTTTCCCCTTTCTAATACAATTTTCTTACTATTACTGTCCAACCTTTAAATGTTGGCCTGTAGTTCAATGTGGAAATTTAAAACAGCTAATCGGTTTGGTGCTAAATCTGCATTTTCTGTTTAATCTGAAAGAAAGCATTCCTAGATAAGCAAAAGGTTTGCTACTTTTCTTGAGAACATGACTAGTTGGAGTATGGCCAGAAGCTGCACTAACACTAAGGTAGTGATCTATGCAGTACATATAGAGATCTTTGAGAAATCTGCCTTTGTGGAACATATGACCAAAACACATACAAAAATTGGGTTGGTATCAGTTAATTGCTGTGTTTAGAAAGTTTGATTTTCCACCCCCATAGTCTTTCTCCTATACATCCCTTACTTCTTCCATCACTCCATGGAGAAAGTGCTTGTTCTGTCAATTCTAAAATAGATGACTCTGCTTAGGAAAGTATGTATTATTCTGCTGCTAGATAAAAGTCACAAAAAACCTCATACATTACTCTGCAGGGACATTATCTGTAAGAGTTCTGTTCCTGGAACCCCTGCAGATGCAGAAATTCTCAGATAATCAAATCTATACATTTAGAGCCCCCAAACCCTCCAATCACAATTGGAGCTGAGCTCTGGTTGCATCTGGATGGTGTTCTGAGGCCTAGAGCAATTTAAAGGTAACCTCCGGTTTTCTGTGAAAACTGGAAGTTATCTTTAAACTATTCCAGGTGGCTTTCTGAAGCCCAGGGAAGCCAAGCATGGTTTTGTGCAGCTTCTCCAGGCTTCAGAAGTCTTCCCAGATGCAACCAGAGCTTAGTTCTGGTCACATCTGGGCAGTATTTAAGTGCGTTTGGTATCTGCGGATTCTGAGATCTGTGGATACCAAACCAGGTGCGCCCACCTGTATCTGTCACTGGGAGAGATGGATGCATCACTTAATAGCTACCAGAGAACACACTTGGGTTTGAATTTTATCTCATTCAGATTTCATAATTAGTGCTACCTGCGTCTATTAATGGATACCCCATTTTTTCTTAAAATAATAGTTTACTAATCCAATTTTACAACTAGATGTTTGGGCAGATAAGGCATGAAGGATGGCCACAAGATGGGACTATTGCATCTATCTTGTAACTGTCTAACACAGCAGTTCCCAAACTGTGGGTCAGTGGCCCACCAGTGGGTCAAGACCCAATTTGTGGTAATTTGCGAAACTGACAAGGTAGATTGGGCTATGTCCATCAAAGATTAAGCAACTTGCTACTTGGGAGGGGCGGGCGGAGGGGAAGCACTGCTGTCCAATCATCACAATAGTCACAAAGGCTTGAGCAGCTGGTAAAATGAAACTTTCTTTTTACATGGGCCCCATTGCTAAAAGGTTTGGGAACCACTGGTCTAGTATATGTTTAGAGGCGACATATTATCCCAGGTGGATAGGCAGTTTGCAGTGATTTGCCCTTCATCCTTAGAGTGCACCTGAATGCACAGAACTCGGGAATGCTGAGTGAAGGAATGCTTGTCAGTAATGGTAACTTGGTGAAACTGGATGAAATACTTGAGTGACACATTTTAAAGTAGAAAACATGCCCTATTTTCCTGGCGCCACTACTAGTTTGACTTGCTGCTGTTCTACTCCGTAATTTTGTGACTGATGTGTATGAAATTTGAGAATGCTCTTTATTGTAGTAAACGAAAGCCAAAGAAAACTCTGTTCATCATTCACTTGAGTTTCAAATGCATTATGGTAAAGTGTGAGTTAGCACTTCCATGAAAGTACTATACTACTTTTATCTGCTGTTATCTGTGACATACTCTCACAGAATCTGCAACTTGGACTGAACAGATGATGAAGGGTGATTTTCCTCAAAGGGATTTCAGTGAAAATAACCTGCATGTTTGAGAGGCAAACTTTTCTCTAAAATCTTTAATTAATATGCTTGGTTCCTGTAGAAAGAATTGACTTGGTGAACTACTATGGCTGAATTATAACATTCATTATTTTGGATAGCTGAATTATGCATGACCTGTACCTGTCACTTCTTTGTTCCTTCTTTGCTGAAAGCAGGAACTTCCTTTGCTCCTGAGGGAATGCCACTGGTATTCATGAAATAGTATACAAATTGCACAATATTTGATATGCTTCCTTCTTTGCTTATTTTTCTTTGCTTCTATTGACTTGAATAGAGAATAATTATTCTTTTTTACCTTAAAGTTCTCAAAATTAGAAACAGAAACTCAAACGTTGTTGTTGTTTTTCCTGAAGATAGTTTTACTTTATGTGTGTGCAGTTGTACATAATGGCATTTTGTGCCTATGCAGACTCTGTTTTGGAAGTTTCTAGAGTAGTGGTTCCCAAACTGGGTTGGGACCCACCCGTGGGTTGCAATCCAATTTTTGGTGGGCCACGAAACTGACAAGTTGATAGTGGACAAGGAAAATGTACTGAGCCCTATGAAATGTTTACTCACGAGTGTATTTTGGCTATTATTAAAGATCAGTCAAAGGGGAATGCCATACCACTATAATGGTAACAATCTGATGAATGTGAAGCTTAACAAATGCTCCAGAATGTGGCCAACTACTGTAGTAAAAAGGATAAAATCAGAGGTTTGAGCAGCTGGTAAAGTGAAACATTTTTCACTAGGTGGGTTCTGATAGTTTAAGAAGTGGGTCCTAGTGCAAAAAGGTTTGGGAACCATTGCTCTGCAACTTTGTTAAACATTCTGCCTTAGTGGGAAAAACCTGTACACTGTCACATGCCTCAAGCATGAGTAGAACACCCAATCGCTTAGGTCTTTTTCTACCACCAATGAAGCATCATTTTAGCAGCACTTTCCTTTATTCCTTGTCCCTCAGCCCCATAAAAAAAGACTTCACTTTTCAACTTTACAATAGATCCCTGCTTTAAGATGGGCTCTCTGGCAAAACAAGACTCACTATACAGTCGGCTTATAATTACATAAGGGCATTCCCACTGGAACAGGCAAAATGCCCATCGTCCAGCTTTCTGTATCTCACAGTGGTCCATCAGACATCTCAAAGCACAGGTGACAACAGGATGTTTGTATCTCACTGCCACTCCCCTGTATCTGGCATTCTGAGGTAGCCTATTTATCAATCCCATGGGTGATAGATAAGCCAATCAGCAACTGCAAGCATTTGGTAGTGTCTCAAGCAAGAGTAGCATGTTAACTGTATGTGTATTAAGGAAAGGATATGGCTGAAATGCAAACCTGCATGCCTTTGAAGTAGCACCTCAACTTGGTAGAAGCATTTTTAACATAACAAGCACCATTGGCACCTTTTAAAATCACATTTTAGAGAGGGAAACAGTTCAGGAGCAGAGGTTGTGGTCTTGGAATGAATTGCCAATCTCTCGAGTGCCAGTGTACTATGTTTTAAAATGATCCTTGAGAGACAAATTTAAAGTCCCAGACCAACCACCAACTTAATGAATGAACCCTGGATTCTTGTATTTGTTTTGCGCAAGTTCCTTATCTTTTTCTAAACTTGTCTTGAAAACTTGAGGTGAAAAAAATCAGCTTGTGTTTCATGTTTAATGCATTAAAAAACCAACTTTCCTGGACATCAGTGGGTTAGTGTTGTACTTTGTACGTTGTTAGTGTTAGTGTTGTACTTTGCTTACTCTGCAGTGGGTAGAAGTGCAACGCTTAAATCTGCCCCTAAAAGCTTAATTTGGAGTCCCTGGTCCTGCAATCCACTTCATTGACTTCTGCAGGCCTCAGGATTCCTCCTATAAGTGAAAGGAATCCTGAAAGTAAACTGGAAGTCACTTCTGGTTGCACCTTGGGTGGCATTCTGAGGCCCGCACTTAACAGTCATTCCAGGGTACCCAGAAGGCTGAAACTGGTGAGCAAGATGTCTAGGCCAGCCTAAAGGCTGATACTGGGTTCACATGTGATCTATGGCATGCCAGTTAAAGAAAGAAAAAAAAGATAATGTGATACTTTTAATTTGGGGGTATGAAGATTACCTCATACCAAAGGTTAGCATTCTAGCTAATTATTATCTTCTGCGGACCGGGGCAAGGGTGCTTGCAAAGGTTTGTTTGTTTCAAAAATGTTTCTGCAACCCACCAAAAATGGGCTCGTGTCCCATTCTGGGCACTTAGAAAAGATGTTAATAACTTTGGGAAGGTACAGAAAAAAGTAACAAAAATTATCAAAGAGTTGAAACTTTCTATGAAGAAAAGATAATGTGTTTGAGAATAATTTGACAAGAGATAATGATGAGGTAGAAATAAGAAAAGGAATGATGTTATGAACATAGTAGAACATGTGAAATTCAGATTTAGTCCTAATGAATAGAAACTGACAGGAAATCAAGCGTGTATTAAAGTAGTAATAGCAGAATTAGTTAGACTCTGATAATAAATCTTATGCATCTGGTATTAGTGCTGTATAATTTTATTTTGTCTGAAGGCTGCTTTTTTGTGGGCATAAATTGCACCCATAAACTTTGAACCTTCAGTCTATCAGTCTGATTTACATCGCGTAATGAAATGCATTTAAAAGCCTGGCCCTACAATGAGGTGCTTTGTTAAGCAAAGGATTACAAAGGTACACAGCTGCACATAAAGTGAGGTATTTTGTCAAAAATCTGTAAGGGACGACACAGCAAGTAGAAACACTGATATCTGTTTCATGGTTTTTGAAAATGTATCCCATGCTCTTATGTAAACAAAAGGTAACAAGCATCAGGTTAGTAACCTGTAACTTCATTAGTTGTGTAAGGAAAATATATTATTTCCACTATAGTTCTAGTCTAGGTCTCCCAACTCTACTACTGAACCCAGGTGCCAAAAGGTGAAATGCAAGTCTGAGGGCCTCATGCTCATACTAAGAGCCCTTCTTTCCTTTAAGGTCTGTGTCAGACACTTGACTAAGTTGTTACCCATTTGCATGGAGGTGTGAGTGTGTGTGCCACTCTCTCATGCTTCTAAAGTAATGTGATATATAAGTGTTCATGCGCATGATTATTCAATATGACATGTTTCTTCCCCTTCAAAAAGGAGATTAATTATATCAATATATGGTATGTTTTTGTTTCTCCACACTATGCAAGACAACCTGAGTGTAGTTCTGATATCCCCTTTATCATTTAGCTTTATAGTAAATGTTGGGGAAACTTGCCAAGAACCTAACACTATGAATGAAGCCACACTAATGTAAATATACTGTACAGTGGCTCTTACTTTTAAATACTTGAGACATGATCAAGATTATCAAGACTTGTTGTGTTCAAGATGATTAAGACATGCATTTGTGTATATATTTAAATATCACAACAATTTATGTTGAGCAAATACAGGGAAGTTGAGGAGGCCGCATGCAGGCAGGATGAGAGGGTGTACTTCTGCTTGTCAAACCATAGTTTGCCATTCTGTGTGACTTGAGCCATATGGTATACCAGGTTTAAGAATATAACAAGAGCCCCGCTGGATTAGGCCAAAGGCCCATCTCGTTCAGCTTCCCCTATCTTACAGAGGCCCGCCAGATGTATCAGGGAGCACACAAGACAACAAGATACCTGTATCCTGTTGCCATTCCCAAGTGCAATGGTTACACGGAGCACAGTATCATTTTATTTTATTAGCTGTTTGAATCTTAATGTGTCAAATTAAGTAACAGGTAGAAAGAGAAATTAATGGACTTGGATGAAAATAATGTGATAACGCCTTATTGGGCAATAGTGTGGACTTAGCTAGCATTAGCCTTAAGAGTGCTCATGTATTTTTTATGTTCCTTTGCCTTTACAAGTTTTATTTATACAGGTAGTCCCCTACTTAAGCACCTCCAGCTTATAGATGTCTGAACGTAAGGACAGCTGTGTCGTGTTTTTGCATGGGCATCGTTCGTCCACTCCAGTGTTTTTGTGCAGTTTTGATAGTGCTGGTTTGTGAGGGAAAAAAACTTCATGTTTTGGAGACATAGAAGTGCTAGGTAAAGGAGAACCAGTACAGTGCTTAATAGAACTGTACTTGTGTTCGTCCAGTGAATACGAATGCAAATGTAACTTGTTGAAAAAGGCAACTAATTCAAATGAATCTTTTACCCCATCTAAGCCTATTGAAGGTCCATTTGATGTATTACATGACAAAAAAGCAGGGTGTACATTTGAGTGTACATTTGCTAGGGCATGATTTAGTATGCGTTTTAAAGATAACAATTTATAGAAACATTTTTTTACTGCTTTTCAACCATTACAGAAAGTTGTTCATTTACAGCATGGTATTTATTTATAATAGGTGTGTACCAATGTACAGTGGGTCCTCAGTATCTGCAGTATCCATTCCAGGACCCCTGTGGGTACTGAAATCTAGCGATAATTAAATCTTTTGGTTTACCAATTAGATGTACAGCAGGTTTGCATTCTCCCCCCCCCCACCGGGGGGGGGTATCAGTTCCCAGAACCCAGTGGATAAGGAAAACCGTGGATGTTCAAATGTGTGGTTTTTTTTGGGGGGGGGGGCACCCTCTGAACCTGACTGGAGCTATTCTGAAGCCTGTAAAGACCACGCACATCCTGAAAGTTGTCTTTAAATTTCTGAGGCCATGGGAGGTTTTTGCTGAAAACCGGAAGTCGCCTTTTTCATTCTAAAGCCTGCAGAGGCCCCAGGCAGACGCACACAACCTCTGCGGGCTTCAGAATGCCCCCAGACTCTACCAGAGCTGTGCTCTGGTCAGACTCTGAGGGCTTGGAGTCGGGGCCGGTTCAGCATCCATGGATGTTGAACCCACAGATAACCTAGGCACTCTGTATAGTGCTGTAAAGTTTTTTTCATATTGTATTCTTTTACAAAACACAATTTTTCTAGAATGGGCAATGAAATTGTGCTTATTATGTTAGTTGTAAGATTAATATCAGTTTCTTCTGTAGCTGTAGAATTTCTGGAAATTTTGCGTGAGAAGAACACCTACAAACCTTTACAATTCTGTTTGCCTTTTGAGAACCAACACATCAGCTATTTTTCCATTCATCCTTTTAGCCAAGGTGTTATCCATTGTCAAAATTGACAGCAAAATTTACAGTTATCCATTGTCAAAAAACTCTTGGGTGATCTGGGATGTGTGTTTTTTTTTGTTTCTTGGATTTTCATATGCTTGGAAAAGCTTTAGGAACTAACTGAATCCTATTGGTTGAAATCCATTTATTTGAAAAAAAAAAATTAATAGATTTCTCTGTTAAAGGGATTTGTGGTTGCTATGTTGATATGACTTAATTCCCACAGTACCCTAAGGGGAACGGTTAATATGCAGCAATTTTGAGTTACTGATCAGTTAGTTCCTAAAGTCAACTGTGCCCCTACTGTCGTTGAGATAGCGTTATCGTGAAGCTGTCAGATTTTAAATACTTAGGAGAGAGCTCTTATAACTGTTGCCATGGTGATAGCATGAAGGCAACATAGTGGTTTTATCTACATCACTGTTCAGCTGAATCCTTTTATAGTCATTTAACTGTGAAAGGATGGTCCCATTTTAGTCAGGTAACCTCTTTGGGCTGCACCACAATCAATTGATATAGGAATTAATATTTCCTTTTTAGTTTAATATTCACTTACTGGCTTATATGCATAGTTTTTTTAAAAAAAATTGACCTAGTATTCTTTCATGTCACTTTGGTTGTCTAAAGTATACCTTGCAATAAGGATAGTTGCAAAGTAGTTCAAATAGACCCCACCTTTTGTCTTGTGCTTCTTTTGTGCCTTCTTTTCTTGACTGGGCAACCACATTGACATTCTCAAACAACATTAAAAGAACATATTAACATTTCTATCTTAATTTCAGACTGCCATTCTAGCATTAGTTCTTCTCATTAGGCAGCAATTTTATGTGTATGTTAATGTGGTTGCAGTCTTTAGCTTCTGTTTACTTTACAATATCACTCAAGTAGGGCACTGTTCTCTTTCGTGCAGATGATGCACTGAGGGATACGTGCTCAGTTGGCCAACATTCTACCCATTGCACCAAACTAGTTGTCATAATTTAGCTAATTTTAAAAAAAATACACAGATATCTACACACATCAGGATGGACCCACTGCGTACAACAATTGGCTTTATTCAGTCTTCTAACTCCGGAATTATTCAGTCTGCATCCTCAACCTTGTTCAGGGATCCAACTCAAAAGTGCTGTTTTTGGCCTTTAAAACCTGGGGTGCCCTACTTTGAGTTCCACCACTAAGTAAGCCTGATAGATTCCTGGAACAGGGCTTTCCTCGAAGCTATATCCAAACTGTGGAACTCTCTCCCACAGGAAGACTGTTTCTCACCACTTTTGAGAAGACCATTGTGTTTTGCTAAGCCTTGGAGTTGTGCTGATAGTTCTCATCAAATTTATGTTTCTGTGAATGGCCTTGATGCTTATTATTATTCCAGTTCAACTTGTGCTAATCTCTTTAGTTGGTTTTGTTAGGTGTCATTTTTAAAGATTCTATATTAATGCTTTGGTAATCCCTTATTTTTAAAAAAATATTTATATTGCACCATTCGATCATAAAATTAATGCTGAAGTCAACATACAATGACAAATACATTGAAACAAAAAAAACCCATAATTTCAATATCAATAAAAAGTCCAACTGTTTACTAGTCTCTCAACCCCCTCCGTTACCTGCCATTTCTCCCCAACCCACACTTATGTTCAGACATATGTGTATATGCTCTTTTTTGGCCTTTGTGAGATACCTGGGAAAAAATGGATGGAAAAAGAATGCTCTGTTTCTTTGAGACATTATTTTCAGTGGAAGAATTGGAAGTTCTGGCAAATGCTGAAAGTTCTTGTGCTGTTTTTTTCTCTTAGAAGGATGAACTTTTTTACATTAAGGGCAAATATACCAGTATTTGAAAGCTTATTTCTTCAAGATGTTGCAGTAGATAACTTACATAGTTATTACTAAAACATTAGACAATTACGATTCCTATAAACTACAGGCACATGCAGCTTTCACATCTTCAGAGTTCTCCAGCCTCTTCTGCAACATGTAAAACGTAAATGGACTCAATCAAGAAAAAAAGCATCCCCAAACAATGCCCCCTTCAAGCCACATCCAGCCCATCACATACAGTCAATCCTCTTTATCTGTGACCTCACTTACCTGTGAGGGGCAGAATTGCCCACTTCCTCGTTATTTGCGCATCTGTCCTCCTTATCCACTATGCAGAGACCTTCCAAAGGGGCATTCAGAATGGCAACTGCAACCAGCACTGATCCCTTTAAAATGGCTGATAGAAGCATCTGCCGGCCATGTTTGAGGGGTCCATGCTGGTTGCAGGTGCCATTCTGAAGATCTATGCAGCCTCTGGAAGGTCTCTGCAGCATTTAGAGTTCTTTTGACACTTCCTGCTGCACTCTGCTTGCTTCCTGAAGGTCTCTGCTGAATTCCTCTGATGGCAGATAAAGTATCCCTTGTGCCTGACCCCATTGATCCCATAAGATCAATGGTTTGTTATCTGCAAATTTGCTATCCTCAAGGATTTCCAGGAACCTAACCCTAGCGGATAATGAGAATTGACTGTATCTTGTCCAGCCTCCTGAGCAAGTTACATTATAATTACATATGCCCTCCTCCTTTCTTTCTCCACAATTTACCTTCTTCCTGCTGGATGAAGCAACCTTGAGCTGGTTTGCTCTTGCTTGAGAATCCTGCTGAGAGAAAAAGATTGCATGCAGCTGCAAATGGTTTGGAAATATTTTTCTCCTATTGTGAAAACTCTTAGAACAAAACGTATGTATTTTCAACAATTAACCCTTTCCAATCCACTATAAAAACAAGACTCACAGTGTAAGCCTATTCATATCTACTAAGAAGTAAGTTCCATTGAATTCAGGGAGATCTGCTTCCAGATCAGTGTGTTTAGGACTCAAGTGATATGGCCTTAGCAGCTGAAAATTTCGGGACTGCTGGAGTAGCATCTGAAATAGAAATAGTTTTCGATCTGAGCAACCTTTCAATTCGTGGATGTCTGAGGATAAAAAGGAAAGTTCAGAATTGGAGGCTATTGATCCTTTAATAAGTAAAAGGCCCAGTCCTTTCCACTTACCAGCACTGACACAGCCTCAAGTTTAGAGTAATGCAGCCTCCTCTTACCTTCAGGAGGCCTCTATGATTGGCCCCCACCTCAGGGTGCAGCACACACACACCCCATGGCATGGCTGCATCAGCCCTTTAAAGTTGTTCAGGATTGGACCCTAATTCTCATTGGGGAGAGAAATTCAAGATGGTTGTAGTTTTTTCAACATCAGTTTAAGAAACATTACATGGATTTTATGACTCATTTTATTCACATTCACTATATCTGTTACACTACTGAAGACCAGACTACAGGTTGACTAAATACATTTTTAACAGACCAGCCTGAAGATCAGATCAAGACCATAGTACACAGGGAAGAAGGGATTAACTTTTCTCCAAGGACTCCCAACTTCATTGTGCTCTTTGGGTATAGCCTCTATCCTTGGTCAATAGGCAAGGTCTCCATTTCTTCAGTTTGTCCTACAGCGGAGAAATTGTGCATCTCTGGTCCTGCAGACCCCATTGTTTATTATGTCTGCTCTGAAATCATGTCAAACCTTTCCATCTTGCCTTTGGAGCCTCAGGTTCACCTACTGATGTTGCCCAGCATTTCTCTGCTACACTGTTCCAAAGTAAGATTTATGCAAGTTTGTACTAGTGTGTCTGGTTCAAAAGTACAGTACATACTTCTTCAGCTTGCAATCTCTCGGTCTATGCGTGGTGCTCATTGCAGTCATTATTTTGTGCTAATATATATTTATAATAAATTGATTTAGTATCTTATCAGTGTTTCCAACATGGACGGGTTGCAACCCCCAAGGGCAGGTATTCACTTTTTCTTTTGGGACGCCACCCCTTTAAGGAGGGTAGTGACCTGACTGGGGACCTGTAGATGCTATTAGTATGACACTTCTGGATTTAGCTGCTGCCACCACCATATGCTTGTAATTAAAGGGTTTTTTTTTTTAATTTGTGCATTCAGTGGCGGCAGCAAAACCCAGAAGTGCTATAATAATGGCATCTAAAGGGCCCTGGGTGGGTTCTTCTTAAGGGTATAGTTCTGAGCCAGAGGTTGGAGCCACCGTTCAATATGTCTGACATATTACATAAGTTAAAAATAAGGGGCAAAACACACATGACCTTGTCCCAAAGGACCACAGTTTAAAAGAGACACAAGGGAGACAACAGAGTAAGGAGAGGGAAGTGAATGCAGGGAATTACAGGAAGAATGTGCCACTATTCATCATGTGTACATTGGCTTAGTTATACTAATATGAGAGCTAGCAGGTAGTATTAAATTCTTCATGAAAAAATGGGTGAGATTTAAAGGAAATAAAGGAGGTGGCGTCAAAGAGGCATTGTGGAAGTTGGTTCCAATTGTGTCCTTTCTCCATTGCTTCCCAGTGTGTTTCTGGAATTGTATCAAAGGGTTGCTTGTGACCTTTAAAATGTAATGACCCAGGACTATGATATTTAAAAGATTGTGGGCGCAATCCAGAAGGCCAGTAAAGCTGGCACATGTCTCTTGTGCCGGCCTAGGTGTGTTGCAAATTTGCCTTAAGATATGTCCTCACCATTCCAGGAGGCAGATGAACTGGCACAGACAGTAGTGCTAGCCTGTGGAGGCCAAATCCACCCTCCACACCAGCCTGGTATGTGGGGCCAGTGCCGGCCAGTTTCGGCCAACGTGGGGGTAGGTGGATAGGGAGGGTGGGGGAAGGTGAGAGGGAGGCGTTTGGGGGCGTGGGGAGGGTGGAAAAAGGGCAGGCCAACTGGGGGGGGAAGTGGATGCGGGAGCCGTTATCGATGGATCCTAACCCCCTCCCTGGCCTGGTCAACATTGCATAGGCCACTTGGAGTTCTGTTTTGTCCCCTGGAACAACTCCAGGTAGCCCTATTTGGGGTGCTGGGGCTTATCCTGAGGTACAGGGCAAATATCCCCTAACCCTGGAGCAGCCTCCAGCTGCTGCCTGATGTGTGCTGGATACAGCGCAAACCTGCCAACCTGCTTGTTCCAGTGCAGGTTAGGATTGGGTTGCCCATTTTGTTTCCCTGTGTGAATCTGCCCCTACACTGTTCGGTGTTCCTGTGCTTTTTGGAGTCTGACAGAGGATGTGAGGCAGGATTTGTGTAGTGTAGTGCAAGAGGTCGTTGTGTCACTGCCATGATTGGACCAGACCAGAACAAAAATTACAATATTATATGCACAACCTAAATGCAGTGGTATCACCAGGGCTGGTGTGACCCCCATTAACTTTATTTATTCATACATACAGTACATATACATATTGCTCAACAAATCAGTAACCAATAAAAAAAATCAGTGGCCAACTTGATGATGACACTCCCACAACTGAATTAGAGTTCTGGTATTAGCTCTGAGACATGGAAATGAGAGCTGACTCATACTGACATCCTATTGGTTCCCTGATGTGTTACAACATCTCACAGACAAGTATTTTACTAAGTGTGGGCCGCATCCCCTAGCAACACCACTGCACTGCTGAATTATAATTCCCTTTCACCTTGAGATTCATTTTCCACTCCTGGATGTCAGCTTTTTGTCATCTAAGGTTTCTTTTCTTTTGAAAAATGTTTCAATGGCGTTTGTGTCCCCTGCTCTTGGTTGACTCTAGTTTTGATGTTGTCTTTCATTTGTGTTTGCATGTAGGTTCATTATTCTGTCAGCCACCTTTGGGGGCAGAATGTTGGACTAGAAATATTCAGATAAATAAAATGTACTGATCATTATTATTCTCTCCTTGTTCTTGTCAGCATTTGACAGTAGTAATCAATTAAAAAGGGCAAATCTCAAAACATTCTAAGAGTCCAATCTTATCCTTTTCTCTGCCATAACACGCAGCCACTTCAAAATAGGATGTACTGTTTGCTGTGGGAGTGCAGATCAGGAGGCTTGGCAGGTGAAAGGGAAGATATTTTTCCTTACCCCTCCATAATAGGTCTCTGTGAGTTTCCAATGGGTTGCCAGTGGGTCTCTGTGGGGCTGCACCAGCTCTGTAGGTGGCACGAGTCTGGGGAGGCAAAGGGACATATTGTCTGCTGGTCCCAGAGAAAGTAGCATCCAATGCAAGTCATCCACACAAGGTGCCACCCCCTCCCACGGATGACACCCTGCCCAGTGTCTCATTGCCATCAGCAGGCACTCCTTTTGCTTCCACTGCACTTCCACTCTGTGCGCTTCCAGGGATGCTGTTGTGACAGCCAGAAAGCACCTACTGTGGATTGGGCTGTCTATTACGTTAATTTTTATCACAAACCAGTTAGTTTCTTATTAAGTTCTTCCAGATTTTTGTAAAGAGAATCATGGAAATACGATGGTCAAAATTTAACTCAGAATTTAACTGAGAATTGAAGAATAATTCTTTAAAATATAACTCAGAATTTTAAACAGGCTTGTAGCTGCCCAGGAAGTTGGGCTGCTTTCAATGAACATGCTGGGCAATCTTTCTCAAAAGCTTCCACATTCCAGCTGATTCGTAAGCCAGTTCCAAAGAAGAGCCAGAATAAACTGTACTATAGAGAATTGTGCCGTGGATAGCTGTGCCTGATAAGAATAGTGCCTGATAAGGGCTGAAATACCTTGAAATAGTATCCTATAGCTAGATAGACTTGAAGCCTAGTTAGTTTTGGTTAACAGACCTTGTAAGTGTAATCCAGGCCAGATACCGTGTACTGCAAATGTCTGCACTGAAAATGAAAGGACCCTTCTCAGACCCTTGAGTTATATAAATCAGTCTTATATAACTGTGTGGTGTTGTGCAGTAATTGCAACTAGGATTCATTTATGTGTGAAATGGCAGTCATTTGGGTGTATGAGTTGACTCATTGCAACTGCTGGGGCTTACCTGGGGCAAGGGAAACAAATGCAGTTAAAAATTCCCCCACGGGATGCAGCAGAGCCCGTATTTGTGCAGCTACATCACAGCGTAGGAACTTAGTTAGGATTAGGCCATTAGTTAGGATTAGGATTAGGTCTTTCCTGTTTCCTTCTTCTGGCTTCTCAGAGCCTCTTGTGAGGTGTGGTACATCCAAGTTGTATGGCAGGCTTTGAGAAACTCCGCAAATCCAGAAGGAAGAAATCCCAGGACACATGCCACGGATGGGTAACCAGTCCATGGACCACACTTTGTGAAGCACTGGTTTTGATTATCATCTGAACTGGACCGCTGTTGTGGCAATTGCTACTGTTTCTGTTTAAAGAAGTATCTTGGGCGAGATTAGTTTTGATTACTAGAGTAAATATATTGATTTGATTTTCAATTACATTTTATTAAATAAAACATTTTCATCTTGTACAAGTGGTTTTGATTTCAGAAAGCTTGCCAAATGTTATGTTGCTAGCTGCTGAAGTCTGGTGATTAGACTGTAGTGAAGCAATGTCCTTTTTTGTCAGAAATCTAGCTTCAGTCAAAGAAGGAATACCTGTCCTTCATTAAGATAATGGGACGTAACTGTTGTCTTTTGTCTTCTTTCTAGTCTTCTCTCTTGTTTGTGAACAATTTCATTTTTGAATTTGCCTATGGAGAGAACACCCAGAGTAATTTGGGTTGTGAAGAACGAGGAATTTAAGATTGTGTACTGGGGGGAAATGCTCTTGCCAGTGCACCAAACCTTGTGCCCCAATAAGTCCTTATCTGCATGACTGTAGTGCCTAAATACCTCCATTTTCAAGAACATTAAAAAAAAACACGCTTCCAGAGCTAACTTTATCTTTAAAAGCTCATCATTCACTAAATCATCACTAAAGCTCACTGAAAAGCAGTGAAGCAATTTCCTTCCAAGCCATATAAGTAATACGTGATTTTTAATTTGAATTCACCCAGGTAATAAGAATTATGCGGACGTATGTTGCTAAATTGTTCATGGGCAGAGATATGCCAGGGCTATAGCATATCTCCAAAAAACGTGATTATTGGCATATTTTAGTTTGCCAAATGGAACTTGTTCAATTTTTTGCTTCTAAATTATTTCCCATATTGTGATATATATATTTTTTTCTAAATTATGACACCCTGTTAATAGGGAACACTTTTCCCCCCTCCACTTATAAGCCTAAACATAGTCTAGAGTTGTACTTAAAAGTACAACTTGATCTAGTGATGATCTTGCATCTGCTAGCTTATGATGGGCAAAGCTTAATGTACTGATGTGTGATACAAAATGGGCAGAGGCAATATCTGATCTTCAGAAGTATAGTTTTCCTCTGATTTGTTATGTGCAAACTGAATGATCCATTTAAATGTGGCAGTAAGTCATCTTGGGACTTTTGTTCTTGATAGAAAGGCTATAGGATGCATATCTGCATCTGATGGCTAACACTATGTGCAGTACTTTTCACCTGCAGCGTTAGCTGTATACATACCAGTTGGCATATACAATCATTTGGAGGTTAGAGCTCAGGATTTCTGATAATGTTAGACAAGTCTGTATTCAAAATTCATCCTAGGTGGTGGTGGTGGATGATGATGATGATTGATTGATTGATTGATTGTATTTCATGGGGCTTGAATTATGTACCTTTTGAGAAAGATTATAACAACATAGTGAATTAGAAGATATCATTGGCTTGGTTAAAACATGACTGATATTTTGGCTTCAATTGGTAGCACAATTCGTGCAGCATAGCGGGGGGGAAAGATTGTGAAAATACATTTATAATGAGGCTGGAGAGAACATCATCTGAATAGCATCTTTTGTTGTTGTTTGGGTGAATTGCTTGAATCTTATTGCTGGCGAAAAAATACCTTTCTGAGTCATACATACATCCTATAAAAGTCTATAACAGCTATTCCCAAACGTACCATGGTCACTTCTTCCCGGCTCTTTTGGGCACCACTGACTTGGATCACACAACCTGGAAGAGCTGGGAATAAGAGTCTACTAGGAACATCTCACAGCACCCCCTGTAAGTTAGCCACTGGACCTTCAGATACCTCAGTGCACAGTTTGGGACCATACAGTGCTCTTGAGAAGCTGTCCAGCGACTCAGTGATTTCAACTATTCAAGTTTAACATTAATAGGACTACCTGTGAACCCAAATCTGAAGGTCCCTCTTAGTCGGAACAGAACAAACTGTGCTATGTCTCTCTTGCCCATACACCATTCATTAACTTGAAAAAATTCATGCAAATGAAGGTACAGAGATACTCTGACATGCTCAGGAGCTGCTCTGCAGATACTTCATAAATGGACCATGTTGGTCCCTTCCTTCACCTCAAATGTACCTGTTCATACCAATGCAAGTTTGAACCTTGTCACCTTACCGCTGTTCCTAATGTTGTGATCTCATACTGTGGAATATAGGATCAGGTCATCTTGCACTATTTCAGCTAGCTGAGGCTTCTGTTTTCATATACAATATACTGTATTCATAAACAAAAATGGATAGCATCACTGAGGAGATGCATCATGTCTGCCATATTTTTGTTAATGTTATGCAGGTTATTACACATTTTATAAATCAAATACACAGATGCGGCTGTTACTTTCAGAGTGTATTTCCAACGTGGACTGTACAAGGTGTCCGTTTTTATTTTGAAACCTCAATGAAACATTAGGTGGAAACTTCCGAGATGGCATGGCATGTTGCCAAGCAACAGTATACCAACATTTTCAGTAATGAAAGATTTTGCTCTAAAATGTAATTCATCATCAGGAATATTTTGACAAACCAAATTATGATCAGTAGGAAACTTCACAGCTCAGTTTTCTTCAAGCAAAATTCTAAATTTCTGTTGGAGCACAGGGGAACACTTTAAATCTGGTGTTTAGAATTTAGTAATCATATATATTGCTTGTGGAAAAAACTGTAATAACTCAAGTGGCTGTTGATTTGGTGTACAAAATCTAGTTTCTGTACAAGGTCCCTTTCAAATTGTCATGTATAGTTTTTAGCCGCACTCCTGAACCTGAAAATGAAATGTCATTGGTAAGGGAAAACTGGGAGTAACCTTCCCTTTAAAAAAATTTTTAGTATAGAAAACGTCTGCAGTTTAATTTTATTGGCACATAAATAGCAATTGTACCACCAAAGTGTGCATGCTTATTATTGCACATTAACACAAATACCTTGATACCCTCTCTTTCTCTCCTCCCAAATTTTGAAAACCTTTTTGGTTAATACTTGTGTCATAATAATTTCAAGAGTTAGATTTTTTTTCTTTTTAAATTAAAAAAATAATTTTCGAACATCATTAAGTGCTTGGTCTTAAATAGACTCTTCCTCCTAAGCGCATCAATTTATTTTCACTGTACATGCTTTCAGCCATATTTTTACAAATTGCACATGGAATACTTTTTAGGAGGAGGGTCCCCTGTAGTGTAGTTTACGATGGCGGTACTTGCCCGCTTTTTCTTTTGCTGCATTGGCACAGGCATTGTGCTTATTCTGTTGTAAATGGTTCCAGTATTTGATCAGTTCACTAGGCTGGAACTGATGGGAGGTAATTAGGTGACTGTATTTACAGCTGGAATAAGAAACCCGCCAGTGATTGAAGACAAACTCATTGGGTGGGGGCATTGGGTCAATTCGCAACTTGGCAAGACAGATGCCCACGTATACATCCTCTAAATGCAACCGTCTGATACTCAGTGAGACCTTAAAAATTTTTTCTGCTAAATCCCCAGAAAAAACATAGCCAGTTCCAGAGCAGAATACAGGGTAGCGTTCACTCGGATATAGATCAGGTGGCATATACCACTTGCTGTCTTTGTTCCGATTGGGTGCATACCCTCTCATTAGATAGCCTGTAAAATATTTGCGCCTGGGAGGCAGTTCTGGCTTCAAAAGCTTATGTATTAGATACTCTGTATTGACAAACATGTCACTGTCAGTTTTCATAACATATGGGACATTAGGGCAGTATGTGGCAACCCAGTTCATCCCCATCAGTGTTTTGATTGTTAAATTGTAATATGTGTCTAAGTACTCTTGTTGAATAATATCGTGGTATTGCCTGCTTTCCTCCAGGATGGCTCGCTGAAGGTATCTGTTTAACTTAATACTTAAACCCAGCAGAAAAATCCGAACAATTTGGATCCCAGGCGCCAAGCTCTCATTCCCCCATGTTTGTCTAATAGCTTGTCGTGCTTCCACTTGGCCTGGCTCTGCAGCTATGAGCAGTATTAGAAATGGGCTTTTCTCCTGGCACTTTTCAGGCTCATTGATGATATACTTAAAGTGATATGAAGTTGGATGTCCAGTACCTCTCACGTTGTAAATACTCCCATTGGCACTAAGTGTGTTCTCTAAACCAGTAACTCCTTGAGGTGACAGTTCTGTATTGTTGGAATTAGAAATCGTCTGAGGCCTGAGGGTTTGTGGAACTGCATCCTTCCAAATGGTCCTCAAAGAGCTGTGGTTTGTTTCGCTTCTCGTTGATCTAAATCCTCGTGTTGTGTAAGCCACAGGGTTTTCTTTGAATCCAGCTCTGCCAGGCAGCCAGTCATGGTGATTAAAAAACAGAAACATAGCAAAAAGGAACATGAGTGAGAGTAAACCAATGAAGTGGGTGCGAAACAGAGACCGCTTGGTATTCCAGGTCATCTTGGCAAAGCAGCAATGCCGCCTTCTCCACTGAAGCATGTTGTAAATATCCAGTAATGGGATGTGAGAATGACTGAAGGGAAGGCTTTGTTGTGGATCCACTGCTATTTCTTGGTATTCATCCTCTGTCGTCGGAAGTTAGTGAATTACCAACTCTGTAAAAGTGGAACAAAAAGACTGTGAACAAGCTTTCATAGTTTGCCCTTCGTATTCTTTTTTGCAACTCGGAAAAAAAAAAAACACTTAGAGAAGAAGCAAGCCTTTGTATTCATAATAGCTATAATAATACATAGAAGATTTTACTTACAAGATTTCATCCAAGAAATCTCATGTGCTATTCCCACATAACAATTGAAAGCTGAATGAGAGAAGACCACTTCCCCAGAGGTATTAGATGCCTTTCTGGCTATTACGGTTTGGAACCCATGCCGCCCAGACCCACTTCCAACTTCACATCCAGTCAACCACACTTGATGCTAAGGTTTGTCTGAATATGAAAAATAGTCTTCTAAGGACATGAGCAAATTCTCAGTGGAAAGTGAAATTCTGTACCTATGATTTTCAGGTTACACATCTTTAAGGAACACCTACTTTGCTCATTTCCTGAAAAGTCCAATATGCGCCATTGAATCCCTGAGTAGTATTGGTGCTTTTTAATTGTGTAGGTGTTACTGTTCCAGTATGTCTGACACTTTCCACTTGTTTTCCTACTGAGCTGTAAAAGAGCGCTTGTTTTGTACAAGATGATAGAACAATTTTAAAGCAAACGCGTTATAAGGTGCTTGGGAAAGACCAAGGTCTTGACACCAGCTGGAAGGTTTATTGGCATTAATTAAAACAGATTTGATGTGCAGTAGGTAGCAAGGCTCACAGTTGGAGGCCCTTTTGCAAAACGATCATGTTCTGGAAGTGGGACAGACGGTGCAGGGTTGATTGTGGCAGGGTTCTGTTAGTCACAGTATACTGCTTGGCATGTTGCCATTGGCCCCTGCTGTGTTCAGGATGCCAATGAGAAGATCCACCTGTCAAAATTCATTGTCAAGGTCCAGTTATCTCACTGCAGTGTCCTTTGACATTAACACAGGGGCAACACGTTGATTCACCCTTACTCCCCTTTTCACTTTTCTGTCATGGAGCTAAGAAACTTATTTTATTTTCCTGAGTTTGTTGTGGGTTACTTGTACTTTTCCAAGGGACCACTTATATTAATTGTCTTAGATGTTGCGAAGTATTGGCTCTAAGTGGATGCATGCCAATAAGGATCACATAACTAACCTCTTCAGTAACATTTGTTTACAATAAAAATCTAAACTTTCATGTAGACAATATCCTCTTCTAGGAAATCTGCAAGGATTTATAGTTCACCATTCTGAGTTTGAGAAGCTGTTAATTTAGAAGATACAGTTGGCCAGTTTTTTGCATCCTGCATATAATCCCAACTTCATAATGCATTTTCCTTTGTTGTTTCCCTTTGGTATTCAAGAGCAGAGTCGACATGGCAGTTTTCATGATACTGCATATATATTGAAATGCGATCACATCATCTTACAAATGAGCCTTTCATTGCATGCTACAAATTCATTCTCTCTGTGTGTGTGTGTTTCAGTTCTAATTTATTTTAAAACCGTAGGATTTTGTAAAGGAATGAGAGTCTCACAGGGAAAAAAAGAATCTTTTTATGTCATTGTGTAATTTATTTAATTACTTTGCTATCTCTCAAAGCCAATATTTGAATTAATTCTTTATTTTAAAAAGTTACTGGTGTGTTGCATGGGTAATGACATCTTTAGTGTAAATCTTTCCATTTGAAAGGCTAGCAATGAAAGGGCTAATGACTTATTAAATTATAAAGACAAATGCTGACCCAAACCTTTAAATTAGGTGTGTATGTACTCTTGCTTGAATACATAGCCATGTAACTTGAAACCTGAATAATATCCTTATAGCAACAATGTGTAATTTTAAACAAGGGTGCTATTAGATTTTTATCATTTCCAGTGGACCCAATTAACAATTGTGATACATTGTTGAACACACGGCAAATATTGGATGTCTTGCTGGAAGTGTTATGTCATTAAGAACAAAAGCTTTATCATATTAACTACCACTAGGAGGAGCAAGTGCAGGATTTCGCCCTGAATTGTAGGATGCAGTTCATCCTTCTGAAACTTCCACAATTTCTGAACTGTGTGTAGGATTTTTAATACTATTTTCAGTGGAACAGTAAATATGCTGTAAATAATTAACGGGATTTAAAAACCTGTTTTAGCACTAGGCTGAACCTGGATAATTTGCTTATTTATGCATGAAAAGCAAAGGATAAACTTGATCTTATCAAAACTAAGCTAATCGAAATAAGTTTTGATAACTTTGGTCCATTGAGCATATATCTTTTAAGAAAAAAAATCTCACAAGTAGTATTTTTTTTCAATGGCTTAAGCAAGCCTTTTAACTAGAAGTTAATGATGCTTCTTACACAATTCCTCTGTTCAGTGCAAAAATCAATTCATCCTGTTAGGGATTATTGTTGTTAACTGTTGCAACTTGAGAAAGAATTGTGATGTTGGAAATGTGGTATACTGCACAAATGTATGCAGAGTTGGTTTTAGCCTTTCTTTTGAACCATTCTCAATATTCTGACAATTTTGTTTGCAGAAACTGTTACATATTTAGGATATTTATTTAGGATTGCAATCTCAAATGTATTGAAAATATCCAGCACTCACTAGGGAGTAACTTTTATGAGACACAGTGGGACTTTTGAGTAGACATGCACTGAATTGCCTTGTTACAAAGGCATACAACAGGTTAACGTTTTGTTCAGAACAGTCACTGATCTTAATCTTAACACCCAGTTGTATTCTAATGAGTTGATTGATGTTGAACTGACTCTGGCAAAGTGGTGGAGTATTTTTAAAGTCAAGTTACATAAAGTATTGAGGATTATCTTGTGAGTACTTAATTTTTTTGCAGTGAAAGGGCAAGTGTTTCAATAACTTAATATCTTGATGTGGGTTGAGCTGTGCTACTGTTCTTTAACAATTGAGTAGAGCTTCATTTTCTGTCAATTTGATGAATCTACCATTCTGTTGGAATGGTGTAAAATGTATGTGCCTGCATATAAACTCTGTAATTTTAAGCCTAGCTGGTTTTTCAACATAATACAAAACTAGTTGTGGTTGTCCAAAAGGCTGTGAATGGGGTCCCAATGCCCTCACTGGGGCTTTTCCAGTCCCTTGTGCTCCCTGGAAAGCTACTCCTGAAGAACAAGGGGCTCTCTTGCCCTCTGTGAGATGGGGCAGCAGAGGAGGAAGGAATTAAACCAGAGAGAACTCAGTGATAATACCCATATGACATGCATGCCAGCACTTTCATTTCCCAAACCAGGCCTCTTCAGACTCTGGTATTTAGGAGGGTACTTAAGTGCCTTTTTGATTTGCCTTTCCTCATATTCACATTAGTCACAATGGCACTGTTTAGGATTGGATATTGGCATTTGAATTTGAGATGTTCATAGTTTCCTTAGTAGTCTTTAGGACCCAATTGTTCATGGCAAGGAAAGCTTGAGATCTGGTGTTCTGAGTGGAACAAGTTAGGAAGACCATGTTACTACAGGGCCAGAAATCAGATTTGACATATGTGCTTTAATACTTATGGCAAAGTATTAAAAATGCAGTTTTTGTTGAAAAATGTTCAATAATCCTTTTAAAATATCCAAACTGCTCTAGTGAAAATCCTTGAACTGTCTTAACAGGTTTTGGGGTGAGATTTCTTTTATAAATATCTTATGTTTATTTTCTGACATTAGTATTTCAATAAGCGTATTAGGTTGTGGTTTGATTATATTGCCAAAATTCACATCTGGTTGTCCAACACCTTATCCTAAGATATAGTCTTTTTCAATCACATTTTCTCCCCACATTTATACTGGCTTTATTGCATGTTAGCTTTGCCTGGGGCAGAGAGAGCACATTTATGTGTAACGCTCTTTAATGATTTAGTATTGTTTGTTGGCTAGGTTTTTGAAGAGAAGCACTCAGGCACTAAAGGACTTCTAGATAGCTATAGATTCAGATCTTAAATTTTTACTGCAGATAAGTAACCTGAGTTGCCTGTCACTTTTTGTCAGCAGTAAGCATCCCAAACAAGGCTACCAAGCTTAAATGAATGGAAATTATGGCAATTTAGTTGCGGTAGTTGCTTTCTAATGGTTAAGCCACCCAAATGTCACAGGCTAGATAGAACTTTGTACGGCATGGCATATACCCCATCTTGAAGGACATATTGAGGCTTTCATGTGGGATCCTTATGGATGCCCATATTAGTTGTATCTAGATGATTGTGATGCTGGTACTGACAGCCCAAATCCCATTCATTCTGTTTGGAACCACTTGGGTGGGGGAGCATCAGATCAGGTATTGCTGCTGATGGTAATGAGGGGACAGTTTGCTTGCATGTTGTGGATTGTGGGAGGTAAAGCAAATGCTGAAAGGACTGGCGATGGTATTGAACTGACATTTGGACTGCCTGTGTGTGTGAGTGAGGGAGGCTATAGCTGTTTCATTGCTGTGTTTGATTACATTGGGTAAGAATCAAATTAGGTCAGAGTTAATGAAATGATTATTATTGTTTTTAGCAAGAGGATGTAAAGTTATATTTCTCAAGACTATACAATTGCTACCGATAGTTACATTATCCCTCTTAATCCCCTTCCTTCTCCCTCCCCTCCCTTCTTGATTCTCCCCAGCCTTCACATTTGACTGATAGATTTATTAACAGAAAAAAGGTAAAGACAGTGGTCTCAATGGAGCCAGAAGAAAAGCCTCTCCTAGATCATTTTTTGGTTGACTGTCATTCACAGAAATGTTATCTGCAGCTTCTGTAGGTGGAGGGTAACAATGTTCTGTAAGCTGCTACCAGTACATGCAATTGAATGAAATATCATACAATGATCTGACATACCTTCCTTCGTCAGGCCATTTGTGGCGAGAGGATTATGCCCACTGCAAGTAGTTTTGGCACGCCATCCCTTCAGCCAAAAAGATGCTATCGACCATGAGCACATCTCCCTCCCCCCAGCAGTCTGCTGCCTGCGACTGCTTTTCACGGCATCCAGTGTGTCCATCTGTATGCTTCCTGCTCTGTTACCTTCCCTGCTCACCGGTGTGCTCTTCTTGATTTTTTCCTTCTTCAAGAGATGGAAACGGCACTTCTCGCTTCTGTTCTGACCGGCATTGTCTGCTGCTGACAATGGAAGCATTGAAGCTTTTACAGTTGGTGTTTCCCCTGTTGGACAATGCAGTGCTGTGTTCTCTTTTCAGTATCCATATTTCTAGCGGCGATGCCAGGCAAAGCAGCAAGAGCTAAAATCGAGCTGTTCACTTGAGCTTGATAACGGGGATTTACCTCTCTTCCTTCATTGTTGCTAGGCAGTAACCGAAAAGGGTGGCTTCCTAAATAAAAAAAAATTAAAAGCAGAGGAGAGAGGATTTTAGCTGAGGGTTTTGTTGTTCAAAATCCAATCTGTAGCTCCTCAGCTGCTGCTCAGGCAGGCAGCAGTTTAAATGTGGGCTTTGACAGATGCTGTCTTCTGACAGAGCAGAATTTCACGTCACTGCTTGGCTGCGTCCCACGTGATGGTTTGCATTCATTTGGACTAAATTCTAAAGCAGCCAGAGAGTTTAAAGCTTCTGCTTCTGCTCAATGGAGGGCACACATCCAGTGCCAGTGGAGGGCTAGATGAATACAAGGCTGGTCGTGGTGCTGACCAAACCAATGAGTGTTTTTTTTTTCCCCTGCATTATTTTCCTTGGTATTTAGTGCTCAAAAATGTTGCATATTATCTTGCTTTAATCCAAACACATCTCTGCATTGCAAAAATACTACACGCTGTTGTATGCTTACTGGAAATGCTACTCCGAAGCTATGCTTTTGAATGAGTAATCTTGTGTGACTTCAGATGAAAACAAATTCCACCATTTTCCCTGGTGCACCATCCATCCTTATTAGAGCTCTGTGATATTAGATTAGTCTAAACAATTTATGTCTGTTCAGTCCCCCATCCCATGTGGGATTTTCATGCATGAATATTGCACAGTTAAGCATTGCAAATCAGAGTTGGTGAATTATTTTATTTCTTCATATACAGCTCTGGATATGTTACATGTACTATACAATGTTATTTGGTTGTTCTTTAGGTAGTATACGTTGCTCTCCTAGTAGCTGAAGAACCTTTTTCCTATGTGTGAGAACTTGTGAGAACATCCACATGAAAAATACATACAGTCCATTGTTTTCTACATATGAAAATTCTAAGCTGAAAATGGAATTTGTCTAATCAAAGAGGGGCATATCGCTGTATAAATTTAAGAAATGGTGCTGAAATTTGAAATTTTGTTCTTTTTTTTTTTTTCAAAAAACGTTACTAGTTGGGAAATGTTAATCACTAATGAGAAAAGCTCCTTAGGTGAGGAATAGATCTGTAAAGGTTATATACGCTGGTATGAAGAATGATGATATTTCCTCAGGAATAGCAGGTCCAACCTGCCCATTCTTGAAGAGTGGATTCATACTTCTAAAACACAAGCCCCCAAAGTACATGACTTCTAATTTACATGATGTATGTGTGGTGTCATCAATAGTTGTTGGAACCCATTGTTAAAATTGCTGGTTGTGTTGTAACATTCATAGAAATGGAGACCTAGGTATTTCTTTCATGCTACTGGTCATTTACCCTGGCCACTATTGTAAGTGCTTTATATATTTAGCCCTTTCAACTCTTGTATGCCACAATCTTAAAAATAACATGTAAATTGGCAATCATTTATTGAAATGATTAATTTATGTGGCTCAGAGCTTAAACAAATGACTGGTGCCATGCCAAACTTGAATCTTTATATATAATATATGCATTAATAAGGAGCCCTTCTGGATCAGACCAAAGACCCATCTATTCCATCTTCCTGTATCGCACAGTGGCCAACAGATGCCTCAGGGAGTGCACAAGACAACATCCTTTTGTCATTCCCTTATACCTGGCATTCTGTGATAGCCTACATAAGGAGGTTGCACATACCCATCATGGCTTCTAACCTGTGCTGGAATTATCTTTTGTAAATCTATCCAATCCCCTTCTGGACCAGATGCCATCACCACATCCCGTGGCAAGGTGTTCCACAGATTAATTACACACTGGGTTAAAAAGTTTTCTTTTATCTGCTCTAACCCTTCCAACACTTAATTTTTAGTGGATGTCCTTTTGGTTCGGGTGTTGTGAGATAGGGAAAAAGAACATCCCTCTATCTACTCTATCCATCCTTTGCATGATTTTGTATGTCTCAATTGTGTCCCCTCTTAGGTGTCTTTTTTCTAGAATGAAGAGCCCCAAACTCTGTTGCCTTTCCTCATAATGGAGGTGCCCCAGCCCAGTACTAATTTTGGTCACTTACTTCTTCACCTTTTCTTGTTCCACTGTGTCCTTTTTTAGATTGGCAACCAGAACTGTACATAATACTCCAGGTGTGACCTTATTATCAATTTGTACAATGGCAATATAATATTGGCCATTTTATTCTCAATCCCCTTTGTAATTATCTTAGGCATGGAATTGGCTTTCTTTGCCCCTCACAGTGGGTTGACATTTTCATTGAACCAGCGCCAGCACCCCAAGATCTCTCTCCTGAACCATCACAAACAGCTCAGAACGCATTAGCCCAGTGGTTTTCAAAGACCTGTGTGGACTCAGAAGCTGCAGCACGGGCTTGCAGGGGTGGGGCTGGGGTGGGGGGAGAGGACCCAGCAGCCCCGCAGTGATCCTGGCGCTGCGGGCATTGAGGGGCATGTTCCCTACCTTGGGGTGGGTCCAGAAGTGTTGGGTAAGCCCGCTGCTACCTCCGCCGGCCTCCCCAATGCTGAAAATTGCTCCAATGTAAAATTGGAACTCACCTCCTGTTTCTCGTCAGACAGGAAGTTTGCTGAAAAGAGCTCCAGTTGTAAAGCTGGAGCTCAGGTCCTGCTTCATGTCAAACAGGAAGTTAGCTCCGACTTTACAGTGGAGCTATTTTCAGCATCTGGGAGGCTTGTGGAGGTGGCAGAGGGCTTGCTGCAGCAGCGCCAAGCAATGCTTCCTGGGGCCACTCCCCTTAAAGGGAAATGGCTCCTCTTTTGTGCTGTATGGTGGGTCGCATTAGCCTAAATGTGAAGTTTTGAATTTTTTTGCCCCAGTGTGCATTACTTTACATGTGTCTACATCTGCAGTTTGCTGCCCATTCCCCAGCTGGGAGAAATCCTTCTGGAGCTCTTTCACAAATCCATTTTGGTTTTCACCACCTGGAAAGTTTTAGGGTTATTTGCAAACTTGGCTACCTCACTGCTTATCTCTGTTTCCTAGTCATTTATGAACATGTTGAAAAGCACCAATCCCAAGATAGATCCTTCGGGCATGCATACAAAACCATGCATAAACCATGAGCCTGAGGATTCTAAGGGAGAATGGGAAGATTTGTACTTACTGTGAATTTCTCTTCTGAGTGTTCTATGGCAGAGTCAGTGTTCATTGGTGCTGGGAAGCTCTTCCTCTGACAAAGATCTGCTGAGGGGGAGGGGCTCCCTCACGTGCCCGGACTGTAACAAGCCTCGAATGGCCCCTCCCGTTGCAAAAAGTCTTATTTGAGTCACTCATTGGGGACCAACAACGTGAGACAATGGCTCTGAAAGTATAAGAAGAAACAGAACCCTGATAAGAGAGTCTTAATAACGGCCTCTGAGTATCCTAAGCCAGACAAACCCTCCCGCTCAGTCTCCAGGCAGTTAGTTGTAGAAGCTCTGACTGTGGATGCAATATTGGATCCTGGCTGAGAGGGAGGTGAAAGTACAGGAGAACTGAGAGCTCCAGTAGGTCCGGGAACCAGGGGCAGTGTGGGTAGTTAGGAGCCACGAGAACTAACTTGGCTCCAATTTGAGCTTTACCAGGACCTTTGGTATCAGACGGATTGGGGGGGGGGGAAGCATACAACAGGCCCTTTGGCCACACCAAATGAAGAGTGTCTGTGCCCTCTGAGCCTTCGTCCCTTCCTCTGGAGAAGAATAGGTCAAGCTGGTGATTCTCCTGACTGGCAAAGAGATCCAGGACCATGGGCCCCAATCTCTTGGTCAGAAGACTGAAGGCCTCTGGACTGAGATGCCACTTGGCTTGAGAGACATCCTGGCAACTCAGCCAGTCTGCCATCAT
Organism: Lerista edwardsae; assembly: GCA_029204185.1. Lineage (NCBI taxonomy): Eukaryota > Metazoa > Chordata > Lepidosauria > Squamata > Scincidae > Lerista > Lerista edwardsae. The sequence goes on from JAJKFI010000098.1 coordinate 2,590,860, forward strand.
GTTGTCGGTGCCCCGGGCATGTTCCGCCCTCAGGAAGGCCAGATTCCTTTCTGCCCAGATGAAAATTTGGCGAGCCAAGGCTTGCAGCAACACCAATTGCGTGCCCCCTGTCTGTTTAGATAAGCCCTTGCTGACATGTTGTCGGTGTAAACTAGCACGGACTCCCCCGGAAGAACGGAACTGAACCTTTGAAGTGCCAGGAATACAGCCTTCAGTTCTAGCCAGTTTATGCTTTTCCTGCACTCCAGATCAGACCAATGCCCCTGAACCATCTGGAAGTTGATGTGAGCCCCCTAACCCCTCAGGCTTGCATCTGTAAACATGACCTTCTCCCCTGCCACCCTAGTGGGGGAGCCCTGGGATACTCTGAGAGGGTACTTCCACCAAAGGAGATCCCTCCTGGTAGCACTATTGAGTGAAATCGTCTTGAGTCCTGCCCTTGGCTATAAGAGCCTGAAACAGCTGAAGAAGATGCTGGAGGGACCTCGCTCAAAACCGTGCCCACGGCAGTGTCCTGGCATGATGTGAGCATCCCCAGGAGACGTGCCAGGGTCAAAACATCCGAGGAGGGAGACTGGAGGATTTGAGATAACAGGTCCTGGATTCTCTCCCTTCAATCCTGAGATAGGTACACCATGTGGGACTGAGTGCAGATAAGAGCCCCCAGATGTTTCAAGGACTGAGAGGGCACTAGGTCGCTCTTGGTTAGGTTGATAAGGAACCAGGCACTGAATCATTTGCTCCAGGTGTTGGGTCGCTTGGGCTTGAGACCTCCCTTTCACCAGGGTATCGTCCAGATACACAAAGGTGGCTATACCCTGAATTTGCAAGTGGGCTAGTATGACCACCAATACCTTGCTGAACACCCTGGGGGCTGATGACAGGCCGAATGGCAATGCCTGAAATTGAAGGTGCTGATCCAGAAAACAAAACCTCAGGAACCTTATGTGACGGGGCGGATCGCCAGGTACAGATAAGCATCCTGTAAGTCTAAGGACGCTAGATAATCCCCCTTGTCAATAGCCAGGAGGATAGATTTTAGAGTCTTCAGCTTGAATCTGTGGCGTCTTACTCACCTGTTCAGCCATTTTAGTTCCAAGATGGCTCTCATGCCCCCCGACCTTTTGGGAACCGTAAATAGGTGGGAGTAGACCCCCTCCCCCCTCTGTCCCAGTGGAACTGGTTTGATGGCATCTAGGTCTAGAAGGTGCTGGATAGCTTGTCATGTCTCTGTCCTCTTCAGAGGGGAAGAAGGCACCTTACCAGGCTGGTCTGCGCTGTGGCTGAATGTCGCGCCACCCGAAATGCCGCTGGACTGGTCCCAGGCAGGTTGGTAAACTCTGGCAGAGCCGTGAGGCCAGATGCCCACAAAACAATAAGGGGTGTGAGGCACCTAAGGTCCAAGTCTTTGTTGCTCCTCCTGGAGCGTCGCAGATCAGTGTTGACTAGCCAAGAGGCAAAGTACTGGGCACATGAGGGAGCTCTTCCCCCTCAGAAGATCTCTGTTCCTGACTTGCCAGGAAACTCCTCCTCCGATAGGCCTCAATGAACACTGACTCTGCCATGAACACTGGAGAAAAACATTCCTTACTGAGAAGTCAAAATTAGAAGCAAAGGAGACAACGTTACATGGAAAGAGAAGAAGGGGACAGACTGAAATCTTAAGAATTCTGTTATAAAGAAAGAGCCCAAATCCTAGCTTCTGAAATTAAAGGAAGGAGGTGATCTGTAGAAGCTCATTACTGTAAAGGGGACATCTTCTTGCTTTTCAATTATTGCTCTTTTTAGTTGCCACAAGCAATGGCCGTTTTGTTTTTCTCTTCAATAGTGTGGGTTGCATTCTTGTCACTTTTTATATTTTTTTTTCTGAATTCATGTCCAGTCACAGAAAACTGTACAGAGCTCATTATTGCCTGTGGAATAGCAAGAAAGTTGTGATCCATGAGTTGGAATTTGGGATCAGTGTGCTATTCTGTCCCTTTCATTCCTAGCATAAGCAACAAGTGTTTAGTTCTGTGTAATGGGGTGGAGGGGAGGGCACGGGCAAACATCAGTGCAGTGCTTGCTTTGTCTCGGTTCACCTAGTGACTTAAACACAGCTGAAGCTGCAAGTTGGTGGGATCAACATCTTCCACAACAGGGGTTAGATTCATTTTTCTGGATCCCTGACCTAATGTACTATAATCACAATTCCTCGACAAACGTTCCTTGTACATGGCAATATTTAATGCCCCTACCCTTATGAAAAGCAGTGAACTAATCTTGCATTGGAGTGAAATGTTACTCCCCTGAAGTACTGTTTAAAATTGTCCAGTTTCATATAAAACCATGAAATTAAAGATGATAGTTTATGGTGCTGGGCCACTATTTAGGGCCTGAAATGACCTCTACCTATGTCTTCGTATTCCTGTTCCTACCTATTCTTATGTCTTTCAGATGCTATATAATTTGCTCATGCACACATCTTTCAACTCAGAATTACCTTTTAAAAGAATGAATGGCCTTATCTTCTATATTAGCATAAAGCATCTGTTATATTAATTGAAAATTTTCAGCATTTTAGTCATTTATACTCCAGTGTCTTAGATGTGCAGTGTGTTCATTTTCCCTCCATTCACATTAATTGGGCTCTAACTGACAATACTTTCTTAAAATCAGGAAGATGGTGTAGTTGCAGAGTTAGAGAGAAAGGTTTACATGTTAGAGTCACTTACGATCCCACATACGTAGGAGGGTTACATTTGCAATATTTTTTTCTCCTTTTGGTTTGCAGCTGATCTGACAGAATTTGTATTTAAAGTACATGATTCAAGAACTGAATCTTATTTCTCTTCAGATAATTGAACTCCTTAAGATGCGTATTACTGGTAGAACAGTGATATAACCTTGAGGCCATATCTAAATAAGAATCAATGCTTAAAAGAACTTGTGTATTTTGATTACAATCTGCTGGTATTCTTATGCTTAATACTGAGAAATGCACAAGCTTCTTCTTCCAAGCTTTCCAACAGATTATATGAATCTATCCATGACAGATGGATAGATTAGCTTGCTTTACTTGTTGAAATCAGGCACTGGTGGTAATGTTTTGTTTAGTTTGCTGGTATTTAGACAATAAATACTGAAAATTGAAGCTTTTCCTTTGCAAGAATGACTTATAAAATGCATATTTTCTTTAGAGAAAGTGAACCCTGTGCAACTGAACTGTTCCTTTAGATTATTTCCTGAAGAAAATTTAAGGCATGGCCAGGTGATCACTGTTACTGATAACTATTACTCAATGTGTAAAGCTTCTATTTTAGGGATGCTTAAATACCCTTGATTATAGTTGAAAAATATTTACTGTCTCAAATCCTTCAGTCACTCTTAGACTTCTTGAAATTGTCAATCTGTGTGAAAAGACACACAGTCTGTTTCTGTACATAGTATATTTTTATTGCAAGTTGAATAGTAGCACAACAGTTTGTTAATAAATGACACATCCCTTATCCAACATGCACTTATTTCAGATTCTGTATTTTGGAAATGAAACTTAAACAATGATGGGCAGAGCAATCCTAACCCCCCTGCTTGGGCCAACGCAAGCCACTTGTGTTGGCCCTGCAGTGTTGTGCCCGTGCCATAAAGCATGGGCACGCCAGCACAAGAATCACTAGGCTGACACAGGCTGCTGCATCAGCTCAGCATCACTGCCATGATTGAGGGGTAAGTTGATCCTGCGCCGGCCGTTCGGCCAGCATGGTGCCATTTCTGGGGGGAGGGGAAGGCAGGCGGGTGGAAAGGGGTGTGAGAAGAGTGGGTGGTGCAGCCTGGGAGAGGTGTGGAGCCCGGTTACGGCCGTTAGGGGCACTGCGGTGTGCTTGGACTTGTGCTTGCTTAAATAACAGGTGCAGATCTGAGCAGCCCTATCAGGTAAGGGGACAAACATGCCCTTGTCCCGTGGAAGCTCCAGTCTGCTCCCAACCTGCATTGGATACAGGGCAGGCCAGCTGGCTTCCCTGTTCCAGCACAGATTAGGACTGTGCTCTGAATTGCAAGCATGTATAGCATTTCAGTTAGTCCTGAGTTACATGCATACAGTTATACGGTACAAGTCAGCAATAACAAACCATGGTCCTCAGGCTCATGTACTACCTTCCTCTCTTAGAGGGAAGGAAATTTTTTTGTTTTTAGTATGCTGTTTGTACAAATGCAACCGACCATTGTATCTCCTCAAGCCAGGATCAGAAACCATAGTTTGATCTTGGTAGAGGGTCACTGAGGTTTGAAGAACATAGTTGGCTACATTTGCGTGCAACAGCAAGTTATAATTAGTCACAAATTAGAAATGGAAGCTTCATCAAATTTATCTCATGTGCAAAGAAAGAGAAGAAATGACATTGGCTAAAATCCTTCACTGCAAAGAAAAAAAAAAGGGCCAATAAGTATATGTCTGTAACAAGCCATCCTTCTCCCTGACTGTTGCTGCTTATTCTAAAAATGCTGTTAAACCAAGAGGCAAAAATCAGGTAGAGCATTCTACCCTCCCTCAATTACATATGATAGAAGAGGGGTAGGAACCCTACAAAAAAAAAAAAAAAAACTACAGGGTTTGTTTTTTTTAGTGCCTGTCATAGCTCATCCCTATTGGTAACCAAGACACATGTTTAAAAGGCATGACCAGCAGCTCCTATTATATGCATGGTTATTCAGAAGAAAGCCTCACTGAGTTTAATGAGATTTATTCCCAATTAATAATTCCCAAAGCTTATGGGACTGTGTCCAGGACTCCAGACCTATGCATACTTGCTTAGGATTAGACTCCCAGCTCTTCCCACCCCAACCTTCTCACAAGCAATTCTGACAGACAACCCCCTACCCCCCACACAATTGCTTTACCTTTTAGATGATAATACTGTATAATGCATCTAGATCGTTTTGTTGATCTTTCACAATTCCCTTCTAACCCAATCTTGTGCATGTCCTATGGGATTTGCTTCCATGCAGTTGTGCATAAGATTGCTGCCTTCATTCTAGTTTATTGACCAGTGTACAAACACCCTTCTTAAAACAACAAATGTGTCTTGAAATACCAAACTTTTGGTCACGAGAGCCTATTGCGTATGATGCATGGTTTTGGCCAAAACAAGCCATAGTTTTGATGAAAATCCCAATTCCTCTTTGGTTTTCACTGCAATAAACCAGACACAATCTTTTTGCCCTCTCCTTTCATTTGGGTCAGCACTTGTGAATGAAAAGTACATCTATGCCACACTGTCCATGGCATCTCAAATTCCAATTGGTTTTAAGAAGCTAGATTGTACCCATCACACCATCACCTTATTATTTTTAACATAAATCTTTCCAGAAATGGAGTAAATCATTGGTTGGGTGGGGTCTGGTTTATATTAAGCAAATAGTTTGGGAGTAATCCCCTGCACTGCAGTTGGAAAGAGGAGGAAGGAAAGCTGTCTTCCATTGGTCTGGGCAGGAAGTCTACTTTGTCTGCAGTCATAGGGACCCTTACCTGGGGTGCCAGGCAGCTCCAGTTCACAGAAGATAGCAGAAGACCTGGCTGAGCAATGCACTCTAGTCCAACCTTTGTCGGGGTCCTGGGTAAAGACTTCTGATGGGAATAAACTTAACCTGACAAGTAAGCCACTGCAAGCGCAGCAGAGCTTTCTCTGTGATAGTGTTTCAGATGTTCCTGCTTATCTCACTTTTCTCCTTCAGTGATTGCCTCTCCCCCCCCCCCGCCAACCTGGAACTGTGGAGCACTTGTGCAGTGTCCTGTCATGCTCTGAAAACCTTCTGAAGGCACCAGAAGGCCTTTAAATAATACTTGCAGTTTTTGTAGGAAAACAGAAAGTATTGTTTAATGGCCTTCGGCTTCCTACAAAAGGTTTTTGGAGCACAATGGACGCAGTGGGCACCACCCGGGGACACTTCCCCCCCCAAACAATGGTAGGAATGCCACTTCGGTATCCCCAGTAGTTTGATACTATAAAGCGTTTCTAAAATAAGAAATGGTTGCCATAGAATAGTTGATGGTGAAAAGTGTGGGCTTGAACTACTTGGTGTCCTATACTCCTAAATGACTTATTCCAACATCTTAGCATTTAGGCAGCACAATTTTAACATGTGCTGGAACAGGCAGGCCAATAGGCCTGTGCTGTATCCAGCGTAGGTTGGGAGATGACTGGAGCTCACCATGGGGCAGATTTAGCACGTGCAAGCCTGAGACACCGGCACCAGCTCAAATTAGGGGTGTGTGACCCAGAGACGGGGTTTGGGATCCAGCATAACTGGATCCACCACCCTCCGTTCGCCCTGTTCCACCGGCATGGAGCTTGGCCAGCGCTGGGGTGGCTTACCTCTGCCCATCCTCTGCTCAACTGGGCCGATGCTGCTTCCTTGGGAATTTGGAAAGATTCATTCCCTGTCTCGGTGTATACTGTAGGGAAGCCCAGCTTTTGAAAGGAGGCAAACTGTTCAGTAGTAATAATAGCCCAAAGCATATTGTTTAGACTTGGCATTTCTGTACTACAGTTTAAACTAAGAACAAACCTTTAAACTAAGTTAAAACTTAGTTAAACTAAGTTAAACGAACTTAGTTAAGTTTAAACAAACAGTTTAAACTAAGAACAAACTCTTTGAGAATTCCTGTTCACTAGATAGCTCTTTATTTTCATTACCAGTCTCGGGTGTTGGTTTGCTATATGTGGCTGGTTGATATTGTAAGAGAATTTCAGTTTCTTTCCAGAAGGATTCTCTGAACTGAATTAAAAAATAAAAACACCACCATTAAGAATATAGTGACAATCTAGGAATGGCCACAAGTGTCACTGTTGCCTTCCTTATTTTCTTTTCTAGCAAGTTATATTACTGTATTGCGCTCTCGCTCTCTCTCTCCCTCTCTCTCTCTCTCTCTGATGACAAAGAAATGCAACACTCTTTAGTAAGAGGATTCATACTGGAGTGTTGAGCAATAGTGGATCAAAGATCAATTGAGGCTTTTGTTTACAGAGATCTTCCAAGTGTGTTCTTTCATAACGGAGCACTCTGTGTGTGTGTGTGTGTGTGTGTGTGTGTGTGTGTGTGTGTGTGTGTTTATTGGAATAGTAAATAACACAAGACATATTTCTGTATTTCTGTACTGCATGAGCAGAAAGGAATGCCTTATCAAACTCCTAAAAGCAACAGCCATGAACATTGTGTGTTAAAAGTTGCAGCATATATTGTTTGCTGCGATTCTCTCTCTTTCTTTGTGTGTACTATATTACCTTAGCCATAAACAATTGATATGTTTCAATTTTTAAGTCGTTAATCTATGATGCATTCTCAACCTTTTAAAACAGAAAATGTATCCTGTTGTTCTTTCTGCTGGGAGAGACTGTGTGCATTTGTAAGGGTTTCTAACAAACTTATAAATAGCAACCTGTGGCAATTTGTATTGCTTTTTATCTCTTCTGTGCTGCAAATAACATACAGCACAATCCAAGTGCTATGTTGGGCCAGCACATGTCCACTGTGTCTGTCGCAAAAGTGGTGTAAGTGGCGCAGGGCCAATGCAGGCAGCTGTGTCGGCTCAGTAGTGCCAAAGACAGCAGCTGGTAAACCGCCCTTGCTCTGGCCAAGGTTGGCCAGCATGGGGACTTTTCTGGGCAGGGAGAAGCAGGAGGGTGGCTGGAACGGGGCAAAGGGAAGGCAGTTATGCCGGATCCAAACACCTCTTCCTGGGCCGCGCAGCCTCGATCCAGGCCACTGTGGGCTCATCAGACTTTGGCATCGACGGGCACAGATCCAAGAAGCCCCATCAGCCTGGCTGGGGTTACCCTGGGGCAAATAATCCCCTTGCTCCATAGTGAGCTGCATCTTCTTCCTAACTTGCATTAAGATGCAGCGCAGACCTGCAAGCCTGCCTGCTCCTGCACAAGTTAGGATTGTGCCCACAGTCATTTGTATGCATGATGGCTTCTAAAAATACTGTGCGCCAGTAAAGCAGGTTCTGTACAGCTGTCAGTTATTTTGGCTACCTATCAGGGGGCAGTATTATCCTATTAGGCTAAGTAGGCTGAAGCCTAGGGGCCTCACAGGGACTAGGGCCCATCAAGGTGGCGTGTCAAGAAATCAGCCTAATTGAAGGCTTCACTAATGCACGGGTCTCCAAACATGGCCCCCCCCGGGGACTCCCCATCCAGCCCGCCAACCCTCCAGCTGGCATGAGACTACAGCAAGTCTGCCCTTGAAAAGGTGAGGCTTGCAGAGCTCTCCAAGGACCACATGGAGCAAGCCCTGCCTCCAGCGATTTGAGATGGGCTGCATGTGGAGGCTGCATCGCTGGGGCGCTTCCATGCAAGCCTGGGTCCGTTTGTGTGGGGTTTTTTCCCCTTTGGGGCGTAACTTGGAAGTGCCGGGCTTCTCTGTTTCTTGCCCCTCAAATTTCTGCCTGTGTTTCTCCTGTTTTAGGAGTGGGGGTGGGTGGGGAGCATCTGTGGAGGTCTGGGTTCGTTTGTGAGGGGAAGTCCACCTGCGGCTGGATTGCCTAAGGGTGAGGATTAGCTGCAAAGATAGGTGTGTGTGTGTGTGTGTGTGTGTGTGTGTGTGTGTGTGTGTAAAACAAGGCAATAGATGGGGAAAAGTGCTAGCAGAGGTCTTATTTGTAAAGGGGGGAGGAGAACCATGCCTGCCCACCTGCCTCTCCACCAGGGGCTTCCATTTAGTGTAGCTGAAGCTTTCCTGAAGAGTTTCAGAGGGAGCCCAAAATACTTGAAAGCCTAGGGGCCCGGCACTGGTTAATACGGCCCTGCTGCCTATCCTGCCCTAGAATTCTTTTGTTGTTGCTATTAATCCTTCTTCACATTTGTAGCATGTGAATTAGGATTAATATACCTTTGTGATTTTAAATTAAGCATAACTGCAAAGGGAATGGCTCATCATTGCTGAAAGTTAAGGGCTACAAAAAGCTGGTCCCCAAAACATTATTCTAAATATATGCATTTCTATGATGTAACTTTTGACAGTACTGTGTCAGAAAAATATGCAAATACTTCACTTAACCAAGATTCCCCCTCACAATTCTACAGGGTGTCCACAAAGTCTCTTTACAATGTCAACAAATCACGAAAAATGCAAATGATGAGATATGTTAATGATATCACGCCCCTAGATTTCTTTCTGTGGGGCTACGTTAAAGACATCGTGTACAGAACCTGAAGCAAAGGATCACTGATGCCGTTGCCACCACTGATGAGACTATGCTACAGCGAACATGGCGGGAAATCGATTATCGCCTTGATGTGCTGCGTGCAACCAATGGTGCACATACAGAGGTTTATTAATTGATGCAAAATAAACTTCAATATATACTCCTAATATTGTATACTTTCCATAAATGTATCTCTTTATTTGTTTTTGTAATACAAGTTTGAAATTGTAAAGAGACTTTGTGGACACCCTGTGCATTGCAATGGTCTCTTTTGCAGACCAATTCCTGCAAATTGTAGGAGGGATACCCTGCAGGGAGAGCCAGTTTTCTCTTTAGTTTGAAAAACACCCCTGTAATGCTAGATTCATGCAGTGATATTTATTTAAAACGTTCTCTGCTTTTTTTGCCATAGCAAATCAAAATGGCTTCTGATTAATTAAACACAAAATTACAAGCAATTTTTTTTAAGAAACATATGATATGTACTAGATAGAACAGGGGCTCTTTGTCAGGATATAAATACATAATTGGGACTGTATCAAAATGCCAGCATTTATTGAGATGGTCACCAGACTTTCTCTCTGTTCTGTGACAGTACCAGCTCTCTAAAACGTTATGTGCTGAGGGAAGGGCTAAAGATTTCGCTGGATGGGAGTGCTTCACTGCCTTGCAAATTCCAATGCAATAACCTCTCAATGTCAGAATGTGCCTGGAGCATAGGGTGGGTACTGGGGAACACTGACAAGGCGCTTTCCTGTGGCAGAAAGAGACTGGATCCATGGGCTGTTGCAGCACTTGAGGTCTTGGAAAGTCAGCCCCTAGCTGTGGCCACCTTTTCCACCTGCGACTGCAGTGGGGCTGCACAGTTCTGTCTGCATATGGCAGCCAACATGGCTTCTGTCCTTCGGGAAGGAATTCTGGCGAGGTGGTGGGGGTGGCATGATTGCCTCCAGCTCTTTCTTCCTCCATGCAATGGGGTGCTTATCAGGTTGGAGAGCAGGTACATGGCATTTTCTCAGTTTCCACAGCGCCAGTCAGTATGCAGTGTGTGGCATCACATCAGATAGCTTGAGCCACTGTGAGTACTGGGTTGAATCAGCAAGTACTGGGTCCTGCCGATTTGGGTGGCCTACTGTATGCAAAACCTCTTTCCCCCCCCAAAAAAAACCCTCTCATCCCTCCATATGTTTTATGTATTGTTGTGGTGGTGCCTCAGCTCAGTTGGGTTTGTGTTCTGTACAGGTGTGGGTGATGGCACTTGCTTTTGTGACAACTTCCTCACAGATCTCCTGATGACTTCTTGTTGACCTCTGGGTCTCCCATAGACACACACCAGGGTTGTATGAAAGTGTTCATTCTAACTAAAACAAAGTTACACTTTCAGCCTCTTCACCCTTGCTAATATCTAGGAGACTAACTGCCCCAATGTGGCATTGGGAAGGGGGGGGGGCAGACTCTCACGTTGTGTGAGCTTGTGCCTTCTACACTCCTTGCTTCCCTACAGACCGGATACCACCAGTCCCTCTTAGTATTGCTTCATACTTGTTGTGAACGCTTCTCTTGCATTCTAAAAGGAACTGTGACTTTATGAAGCTTTGATTTGGCACAGCAGGGGAGATAAAGCCAAGCTGCAGCAGCACTGAACGTTTTAAACCACTTTTCCCCCCCTAAGTGAGAGAAAATTAAACTCTTATTCAACAGCAGTAGTGGTTTGTATGCCACAGTTAGCATGCATTGCTTGGGATATAAAAGGATAGAGAAATGTGTTGTTTAAAAGACAGCTGACCAGAAACTTCAAAGTGCGCTTTGATCAGTGCAGATATTAATTATAGTGACAGTGTCATGTGTGCCTCATACTGTGTAAAAGCTTCTAAAAGCAATACAGTCTTTTCCTTGTGTATGTTACCCTGCTTATATGGTTATGCTTGGACACACTGTGATTATGGTTTCTTATACTATTCCCCCCTTATGCCTTTTCTTCTGTTATTTTATGTTCCCCTATATTGATTTTAAAATGCAAAACTCTTCCATTCCATTTTTGCCTCTTTTCCGAGCAGATGGCTGCTTTTTCCTGCAGTTGCTAATGCTCATATTAAACGTATGGAATCTATAGCTGTACACAGCCGGTGTAGTTCAAATAATACTTCGTGTTTTTGTGCATCCTTCACAGTGAAATGAGGAAGCACTGTTGATTTAAATGAACTTTTGCTCTTCTCTTTTACAGTAGCAGTCTTCAGCACATGCTTCAGAGCAGCCAGTGAATTAATGGATTCTTTGTTTCTGTCAGGATGTCAACAACCCTAATTATTGTAGTCTGACACTGGAGGGTATTCAAACTGAGTTTTCAAACTGGTGTGTCTTTCTATTGCATGGCTGAATTTCAGGCAATAACTTGCCCGCTCCTTGTCTGTGTTTCCATAAAGCTTAAACCACAGGAGACATGCCTCTGCTGCACCATCATTTCGACACCCCCAGAAGTGTGTGAACACTCTGCAGGAGCACAAAAGGGCAGCTAATTGTCTGTTTCAAGCATGCCAAATGACACATTTTCATCCCTCAAAGACTTACTTATAGGTCCATTGTGGACTGCTTCCTGAGCTTTTAGCTATTACTAAGAGAAAGGAGCTTCCATGAGTACCAGCATCAGGCCTTAGGGAAGATTAAGGAGGTTCTGTTCTTCAGGCTTCTGCCTTCATTGTACATATGTGGGTGGAATACTGAATTTCTGGGGAAAAAGTTCCTTCTGCTCCATCTCCTCCTCTTTATGTCCTTTCTGGTATGTTGGACATACTCCCATTCTCTTGGTCTTCCATGTGCCTTTGGTTGTCTAGCATGTTCTTTGCAGAAATTGAGGGCTCCAGAGATGGTGGGCTCGCTCTCCTTGGCTGTTCCAATCTGGTCTGACAAGTTGGGATAGCCCTTTCTTCTGACCAAACCTATTTTTCATTAGACCCTTCTTACTGTTCTGTGGGGAGATATTGTCACATTAGTTATAGAATACCTTCTGGTAGCCTTGGAGAAGGGAGATTCATGACATACAGGATACATACAGGATGTTAAACTTCCTGCATATTATCACATAGCCGCAGATCGATGAATTGTTTTGTTTTTGAAATAAGATGATGCAATACATCAAGAGTAGCGTTCTGCGACTACAGCCAAAAACTGCGACTACAGTGTGAGTTGGTGAAGATACATGGCAAATCACCAACAGTTCCCTGATTTTCTGTGCGAGAAGAGCTTGTTGTTAGGATCCCAAATACTGGATATGGCAAAGGAGAGACTTCTTCTAAAGAAGAAATTTCTTCTCTGGTAAGCTCTAAAGGGAAAAAAAAATTCCTCCTTGCAAATGTTGTTGTGCTTTGGCTTGTAAGACTTTGTGGGGGGGGGATGGGGTATAATGCTCTTTATGATATTTACTGTGCTTCTGGAATTCGACTCAGGGCGCAATCCTACCCAACGCTGGGGTAGGAGTGCTGGCCAGCCAGTGCCCTATCCAGCAGTGGGTAGGTGGAGGCTGGAGCCTCCCCTGTGGCAAGGGAGCGTGCGCTCCCTTACCGTAGGGGAGGCTTCAGCCTCTCCTGTGTGCTCCTCGGATCTGTGCCCACTAAAGAGCGGACACAGATCCAAGGAGACTGCGTGGCCTGAATTGGGGCCGCACAGCCTCCCTGACGGACTTAGAATGTGGCCGTATGGCCACCTCCCAAGCCCGCCTACGTCATGCCCAAGTCCCTCCCCGCAGTGATGTCATGCAGGAGGTACGCGGGGGTACGGTTTCTAGGATTACAGCTGGCCCCGCCCATTCGCCCACCCACTTGTCGACTCCGCCCTCTGCAACGTTTGAATTTCCTGCATGTTTGAGTTGCCTGCATGTTCTCAGAGCCAGGCAGGCAGGCAGCGAGAGGAGCCTTTCCTTTCCTTGCCACTAAAAAATGAGTTGCTCTGGGGTTTTAACATGATGCCAGACCTCCTTAACATGTTCTGGGGGTGCTGTGGAATACTGTTGCAACTGTTGGGTCAGTTTAAAATCATCTGAGGCCTCAAAAAGGGCTTTTTTCATGTCACTTCCTGCCACGACATCACTTCTGGCTTATGACGTCACTTCCGGTGGGCGGGTCCCGACACGTGCCAATCAAAAGTGAGTACCTGTTCTTAAATCATTTAGATGACACCACTGCCTCCCCGCCTCCCTCCCTCCAATCCTCATGCTGCCTTGGCAGGGAGCCTCCCTCACACCAACCAGCTTCAGTTCATGCGACAGAAGCTCAGCGCGGGCACAGCAGGGCCAGCGCTGCCTGCAGCGCTGGTCCTGTTGCCTTAGCGCCGACATGGGGGTGCCGATCGGCGCTCCCACGTCATCGCTAAGGGCGCAGTGTCAGTGCAACCCCATTGTGCTGACGCTGCGTGGGTTTAGGATTGCACTCCCCAACCTACCTTTTCAAAGTATGTAAATCTTTCCTTGAACACACATTCAAACAAGAGATAAACAGATATTTAAGCAGAGCAATAGCAAACCGTTGTATGAACTGCTAACCTTCTGATCAGCATGTACAGAGATGAACTATTTTGTTTTCTGCTAAATCTTTCACACATTGCTCCAGATGGGATAGGGCACACTCCTGAATTTTAACTTAGAAAGAATAAGTGGTGGCCTCCACCTTAAAGTGTCAATCAGGTTTTTATAATGTAGTATTGAGTTTGATAATGTGGTGTTGATCTATTGAATTATGTAAAGGATAGAGCAGTGGTGGCTGGTGAACACTTGATACGTACAAAAGTAATTCTGCTCTCCAGCTATGCCTTGCCTTGCAGTTCTACTTTTCATCCTGCTCCTTTGCGTTCATGACAGTGACTCTCTTCCTTGCTGTTGGCATAAGCTTCTGTCTAGCTTGGAAGCTCTCAATTGTCACCTCATTCAGCTCACTGGCCAAAATAACAGCCTCAGGCTCCGTCCTCTGTCCTTTCCTTCACCCCCCTTTCCCCTAGCTCTGCTAGTGCCCGGAAAGGGCAAGGAAGTTTGAGCGCCGTTGCTGTGAGCATTGCCAAGAACTAGCACTGAATGTCAATGACATCAGGAAAGAATATGACTGCAGGTTTTGTTGCTCATTCTGCATCTGAACCCATGCGCACAGGAGAGAAATGGTGATGTCCAAACGTCTTAATTGTTTCATGAATTGCACTGTGAAATTTGTTTAAAACATGACTCCTGTTCTTACATGACATTATGCTTTTAAAGTAATATGAGGGAGTTGAAATGTATGCATAATAAGGAGACAAAAAAAATCTGGGAGTACGTCAGTGCCCCTGAAGAAGAGACACTGAATTGAATTGCTGTAGACTCAATAAAATTTGTGTTAACTGTACCTTGAGAAGCCTTCTCTGCTTGTTTCTGAATTGGAGCCCTCTCTTCATATGGAATAGAGTACCTGGAAAAGAGCAAAATCTGAGCCTGCAGTTATTTTTTTAAAGCAAGTATCTAGGTATCTAAGTATCTAGGTTTGCAGAGAAAAATCTGGAAATGTGTTAAAACATGAAAGAGAGTAATGGCCTGAGTGGGAATTTCAGTGGGCATATTATAGCCTTTTTCCACAGTTTGAATTGGACTTGGAAGTATGCATGCTGCCATTACATTTTGAGTAACAGGGGTATGATAGGATCATAACCCCTATTGAAGACCAGGATGCTGCATGCTGTCCTTCTGGTCACTTCCAAACTATCTTCAGAGTCGCCCTGAAATACAGAGCACACTCCTAACCTGCACTGGAACATGTTAGGAGCATGAAGGCAGGCTGAAGCCTCCATGGGGCAAGGGAACACTTGTCCCCTTACTTGGGATAGGTGCCATCCATCCAATGGGGCTACTCGTATCTGTGCCTGCTGTTCAGCAGATGCAAGTCCAAGCACATGGCAGCGGCCCGAATCAGGACCATTCAGCCTAGAGATGGGAGGGGGGTTGGATGCTGGAACACAGATGGGGTTTTGGGAGGCAGCCCTGCCCACTGGAATGTCCTCTCCCTGCCTGGTTCCGCCCTCCCTCCTGCCTTCCCTCACTTGCCCGGAATAGCCCTGAGCCAGCCGAACCCAGCCCAGTGCAGGAGTGGCGTACCAGGCACCTGGTCCTGCTCTGTGTGCTTTGCACTGGTGCAAGCATTATTTACAGCACATTCACAACAGTGCCTGGCTAGCGCAAGTGGCTTGTGCAAGTGGCAAGTGGCTGCTGGGCAAGGGTTAGGATTGCACCCACAGTGCATCACAACCTAGATGGGGAATCATTAGATCCCGCCCCAAGCCACAGTTGGCACACTGGCCTATGCTGCCTTAAAGGTACTCTGGGTCACTGCTAAGAGCCAAATTCAAGGCCTTGAATTTAAGTCTGTTGTACCTTCTAGATATTTTCCTCTTCTTTCCATTAAGTTTTGGTAATTATAATTGTCAGAGTGCAAAGATGAAGTGTAAGCCATTCTGCTCCCACTGCCCAAACTGTTTTGGCTGGCAATGTTCCCGGGGAGTGTCTGTCGCTGGATAGCTTGCTCCAAGGACAAATCAAGCATTGACATTGAGGTTCCGTCACCAAGCATATATATTTACAAGTATGTACAGATTTCTAGCACAGGCTTTCAGCAATGGTCCAACACAGTGAACCACAGTTCCTCACAGACACCATTGTTACAGTATAGTGATGTGGCATCCCACTGCACTCCTTCTACAACCCACTGCACTCCTACAACCTTGCTGCAGCTTCTGCCTCCAACTTTATACCAAGGCAGACCAATCGGTGTCTGTTGCTGGGCAGACTCTAGCTCATTAGCCACATCCATTGCCAAGTGAATTTTTACACATTTTATGTGGATTAGGTTTTTTCTCTCTGCTGTTTTGTGACAGTTTTCACAAATATAGACCAGTTTTTCTACACAGAATGCACCAATTCAGTAAGGCACATTGAAGATTAACATGAGAAATCTGTACAACGGTTGCTCTCATAGCAGTTTGCCAGTAATTTTTCCCCTTCCCTTAGAGCAGTTGTTCCCAACCCTTTTTGCACTGGGACCGCTTTTTAGGTACGGCAACCTGTCAAGATCCCACCTAAGACCTAGGCCTGGAAGTACTCTAACCTATGATGATCTTACATCTCTACCATCACTCCCATACCCCCAAGGTATCCAGCCCAAATGAGAGCATTTCAACTAATCTTTGATCAGACTTTCCTTCCACTGTGCGTTGCAGTACCATTTTATTAATATAGCAATGCTGTGTAAGCTCTGTATTGTGGTAGTAGAGACTACTTCAACAAATTCTTTCTTTCAACTTAAACATGTCTGAACTGTCAGTTAACGATACAACCTGTTAATTGTTCTGCCATTTGGGAAGAGTCTGCCATATGCTTGCTGAAACTTGACAATAGTTGCATGCAGCTCAAAGTGGCTTCACCCACTGTTGCTGTTCCCCATTGCTTTGTATTTTCAGAAATTGGGGTGTAGGTATTCAAACTAAGATATTGTCAAATATAGTTTTCATTTTCTTTCAGTTGTAACCTATACCTTTCCCGTTAAAAATCAAGGTGTATTGATTCAGCCATTAATCTAAACAAAGAATTTTTTTTAAAAAAGTCTTCTGTAGTGCACAGAACATGTTACACCAGTAAAGTAATGATTTGTCACATCTAACATTGTAGCCTGGTATACAGAATGTCATTTTCTGACTGGCCTGCGACAGAAATTAGGAAATAAATCATTTTGCTTCAAAGGAGCTTAAATCCTTTGTGGTCTTATTGTGAAGGGAAAGGAGACTAGGTACTGTGCTTTGCATGCTGGAGAAACTGATGGTTGAATGCCAAGCTATGATTGCTCACCATATGTAATTAATCAGGCATGTTTTATTGAGGGTTCTGTGGGGAGATATTTAACTAAATTCTAAGCTTTATAAACTGGGTGAATGAATGATGGCGCAGTGCTTGTCTTTGGTTCATATTGGATTGTTTCAGCGAGCCATACTGGGTTTTAATTGTACATGAGAGTACATTTAATTTATGTTTAAACACTACCGATTGTGAAAAGGTTCTGATTCAATCAAGGATGCAAGCCACCAGGCTCTGCTGATATTCATCTTCTGTTCAGTTTGGTGGGATGTCCACCAGACTCCTCTGCGGTTCCTCACTTTAGAAGTAAATGAATGAAGTTGTGTCGCAGCAGTGCTTATTTAGTCACTGGTGAATGCTGTTTGTTTTCAAGTACATAAACAAGCAATGACTTAGTTTGGGTAGTTCTTAAGAGTGCTTGCCAGAGTGATGTTTTCCCTAAATAGAGACAATTTTCATGTCATGTAAACTTGCTGCTAATTTGCTCTGGTTGCATGAAGATTTTTCTCTGATGTTTCCAAATAACTGACAGTATGGACAGCTGCATGATTTTCACACTTGGTGGTGGAGACAGATAATCTCTTGGGGAGGGGGGGAGTCATGTGTGAACCAATCCTTGTGCTACTGCTAAGCAATGTCAGTGTGTGGCATGTTTGGCATCCAACCTGGGCGCCATAAAACCATCATCTCCCTGCTTAAATGTTTACTTTCTTTCCCTGTAACTAATTTAACAACTAATCTGCTTGGTTCTCATGTGCTGAAAGATTACCCTGACAGTTGGGTAGCTGTTCTCTGGTTGAGAACAGATACTTGAATTGGCATCAGCAGTATTTATCCAGTGGGATTTCACAGGTGTATGAAGGCAGGAGCGTAGCTTTTTGACATTAATGTTGGTTGATTTGGGTTTTGTTGTTAGGATAAGCAGAAATGGCTCAGATGTGCCTTTGAAGAGCCAAGACCTGTGTTCACATTATAAAATGATAAAGATGACAGATATCTATACTAAATCAGACAGGTGATCAACAGTGGCAAGTAAAAATTGCTTTCAGGCAAGGGAACTTTTGTTTTGTAGTGTTCTTCATTTAATTGAAAAAATGACCAACATAGGTAGGTTTGTTTAGGCAGGTATGCTAGTGAATTCTTTTCTGGGCAAGTGATTTTTGTGTGCTTGTTGCAAAACAACTACATTGTCAGTACAATAATGTTTATGAAATGCTAGCCATTATATTGTAGTTCAATATTGCAGCAAGGCTTGGTGTATTTATGTGATCTGAACATTGGTAGTCTCCAGTGAAAGAGAGTCTCAATATATATGCATTTCTTTACCTAAGGTTTTTTTTACTGTCTTTGACTTTCTCTAGATGAAATTTCTCATTCAACAAAGAATCATCTTACTTTCAAGCTTTTAAAAATTGTGTCCCAAAATTGTTACTATGACAAGATGGTATAAAATAAAGAACTGTTCTTTTTATTGATTTTGCTGAATTATTATGCTGTGTATGTGTATAATCTGAAAGAACTGTACATAGTGATTAAATCCTACATTATTTCCTCTTTCTTATAGGAAGGCGCTTCGGCACGGAAGACTCAAACCCCAGCAGCACAGCCTGTGACAAGGCCAGGTAAAAATAGCGTGTTAACCATTTCACACACATGCCAGTAAGAACTACAAGTTAATGCGTTTAAATAACACAGTCTTGCAAAATACATAGCTACCATTCCAATTCACACTAGTATGTCTGTGCTGTGACTATTGCTTTGGCTGTAGTCCTAAACAATTGATTGTTCTCATCAAAAAAGGTCAAATACTGAACAAGTATTTATGATGCTTATAGGGGAGTGCTTAGAAGTTATTTCTTCTACCTAGGGAAACTGGCTCTAGTGCCGTGTTAGAATTGAGAGGATTGGGAATGTCAATATTCACAGTTCCCAGAATTCTTTGGGGAATGCTATACCAGTTCTGATTGTTCAGTCCTATCCCGCTTTCCAGCACAGATGCAGCCATGCCAAAGGAGCATGCGCTGCATCCTGCATTGATGGGGGGGGGAGCGGTCATGGAGGCCTCTTCAAAGTAAGGGATTATGTGTTCCCTTACCTCAGGGTTGCATTGTGGCTGCATCAGTGCTGGAAAGTTGGGTTAGATTTGAGCCCCAAGTTAGTAATGTTGCTATACTCTAACCAGTCCTGTTCGCAATTCAACACTGGAAAGTAGTACATAAATGATATCCATTCTTAATATCAATTCAAGAGAGTGCAGCTGCTAAAGCACATGTTGAATATTTCTCAGTTCTCTTGTCAACTTGGAAGAAAGAATTATAGTCTTAAATAGCAATATGGTACTGGAGGGGGGGAGAGAGGGAACTAGGTATAACTTAGATCTACAGATATAGATAGAGCTCCTTCATAATTATAACTCCTGGCATGTCCCCTGGAAGATTGACCCTTTCCTGTGGTGGTGTTTTTTTAATTAAAACTATTAGAAAAACATTTTTATATTTGTAACGAAAAGCCACTTCTTCCTTGCCCCATGACTGCTGCTAAATAGTATCTCATCTATTTCTAGAAAGCTTGAAATAATGACATTTTGATAGAAAATTAGATTTATCTACAAGAGATCACTGAAGTCAGAATGTTAAGGTATTTAAAGTGGCATGGCATTGGACTTCTTTTCCGGTTTTGTTATCTTTGTGGTTGTGTGCCTGCGCTTTGAAAGGTCATACTGCCTGTCATATTTATCTCACCAGGGCTGTTGGGAATAAGAATGTGTTTGGAACTGACAGGCAATGATATGAAAAAGGGTAGAAATAGCAAGAGCAGAAATACATCTGGATAAACCGTCGCACATGGGGTCACACTGCCAGATGCGATTTCACACGTATAAACTGAAAGGCCTGTACAGGCCTTCGTCAGTACAAAGGCTTGCCCATATCATGATTGACCTTCTGTACTTCAGGGTACAAAGAAACAAGAAAAATGATACATTGTATCTGGAGAAAATATCCTCTGGGGATTTTATTACAGGAGAGTTTAATTTCTTCAGTATATTTATTTATATATACACACACATATTGTGCTATCATTGTTCATGATGCCTTACAAGGTTTCAGAAGAAATGTACTATACAGATGCCATCCTAAAATCATTCGGCACAATAAGTAGTTATTTTATTGATATATAACTGTATTTCTAGATCATGTTTTCTGGAGATCAGAGTGGTTTACAAAAAAAAGAAAAAGAATGAGACGTTATAAACACATATTTAATGCCAAGGTTATAAGTACTAAAATAACATTATAAACAGCTACAGATTTGGGAAGGCCTTCCCAAATACAAATGTTTTGAGATTTTTCCTAAGAAACGCAATTGTGATAAGGATGTTCACAGCAGTTAAGCCATCACCAAAAAGGCCCTGTTTCCCTTTTCCGCCAATTTAGCACTGGGACCCACTTTTTAGAATCGCAGTCTATCCAGGATCCACCAGAGTGATATCATGGCCAGAAGTGAGAATGCAGCAATAAGTTGGGTTATTTCTCAGCCATTTTCCAATAGCAAAATGAAGCAGGGTACAATCCTAACCTGGAGTTAGGCTGGCACAGTTAGGCCAGCAAGGTTTGGCTGGCACAAGGGCCACTGTAGAGCGCGTTTGGACCACTCTCGGAGTCAGGGAGAATGGTGCATGTCTGTGTTTTGGCCTCTCTGACTCCCAGAGTGGTCCAAACATACTTTACGGTAGCCCTTGTGCCAGTCAAACTTTGCTGGCCTAACTGTGCCTGCCTAACTCCAGGTTAGGATTGCACTTTCAGGAAGACAAAAGCCTGTTTACAACCTTGACACAAGCAAAATGACCACACAGCCCTCCCCCTTTCCAGCATCCCATTTCCCCATATTTTCAATATGGCTGCCCTAGGTGCTTTGCGACCCACCTGAAAGCTGGTTGAGACCCAGTGCTGGGTCCTGACCCACAGTTTGGGAACCACTGTTCTCATTCCCTCGCCCCTGCAAATACCTAGAGCAGTTCCCGAATTCCCAGAGAGTTTGGGAATTGTTGCAGTACGGCATTGCTTACGGCATTTTAGTTCAAAATATGTAACACTGTTCTTTTGGTGTATGTAATTGTCCTGTTTGCTAGTTGTGTATAGGGGCTGAATAAAAAAAAAAACATTAAGCACCAGCTTTTTAATTGCAAATCCTCTGTTGTAATAGAAATTGCCATTTCTCAAATCTATATCTATAGCTGGTAATGATAGTAGACTTCAATTTTATCAGCTTAGGATCATACCCTTGAAGGTCAAGTAACCACTGAACTATTAAATTCTCTCAAGTCTTGTTATAATTTTATCTCTCCTGTTTGACAGTGCCAGGTAAAGATAATTAAGGATTTAGCTCACATATCTTACAGTAGCAAAATCTGTGATGCGTATTGATGCAGCTGCAACCAGAATCCATAATAGTGTGTAATAAATAAACATGAGCATAAGCTTTAATATGGGAAGTCAATTAAAGAAATTTGTCATGCATAATGTTCATAGTGTATAGGCAAGTGTATCCACCCTCGACCTTTATACTCTTTAAGTCCAACAAAATTCATATTTGTATGAAAGTAAGAGTTCTGAACTTGACTACTTTGCACTTCTAAGCTGGCAATCGAATACCAAGCGAACAGTTGTTGCCTCCTAGTTTTAGTGTCTCCTCAATGAGAGAGACCAATTTAGGTGGTAATCGTCTTTAGTCAAGCAGAAATATTGCAGACGCACAGGTAGCTTGGTTTGACTTTCCTTTGATTGGTGGGGGAAAAAACCCTCTCATATGAGTTAGTGGAACAGAAGTATGCTAGCTTGCTTGTCAGGCAAATGATGGAGCATTTCTCCCAGTGAATCAAGAGTCCTTAATTATCTAGGGAGTTTTGTCTGCACAGTAAGGTCACCCTCATTCATTGGCCATGTAAACACATAGGTAACTGTAATAAAGGGTGCTTTTGAATATACAAAGGGCTTCTTGGTTATATGGGAATCTTCTTTGTAATCCTTACTTCAGACCTATAGAATAGATCAATATTGGTTGTTCCACTAATATTACAGTTGGGAATGTGAGTGTGATTTGCCTAAGGCCACCTAGTAATTACAGTAATTGGCTTTAGATTCTCTTCTTTGCAGTTTCACCTCTTAACTGCAATGCTGCACCAGGTGAAAGGATGTGTTTTATCACAGGATAAGTTGTTACATAAACAGGCCCACATTAAATTTGTCTAATCTTATCCAGCATCAGAATTTGATTGATTAAAGCACTTACTTTGTGGTATGTTGTTTTTCCCCACAGTTTCCCAGGCAAGGCCACCCCCAAACCAGAAAAAAGGTGAGTTATTACTAATAACTTTGAATTTTATATACAAGTGAATCCTAAGTGAGGATTTACAGTTCGTTCTGAATTCTTGTACAATTTTTTTTTTGCTGTAGGGCAAAGAATAATGATTATGATAATTGCATTTTGTTAAAAATTGTGTCTGCTACTTGTTAAAAATACCTCTCTTTACCTCTACAGGATCTCGAACACCCATAATCATTATTCCAGCAGCTACCACCTCTTTAATAACTATGCTTAATGCAAAAGATCTTCTGCAGGATCTGAAGTAAGCGGCTAACTAAATTATACTTCATAAAAGATTGTCTTCTAATGTAACAATATGTAGTGGAAATGGTAATTTATTCTAGAAACAGGGAATGTTGTTTTGTTTCAAGTGCCTTTTAATTTTGTAAACCAAAACTGTTCATGGAAGTGCAGGTTATCACACAGTTTTTACAAAACGCACAATCATAGCAATTTTTTACTATCATTGATCCAAGCAAGTATGTGGAAATGAGAGGAGCATTTAATTCTAAACAAAATGTATATGTTTTTACTTCTCTAAAGCACACTTATTTTTGCTTGCTTAGTTTTTAGCCTTGCCATATTCCTGAAGGTTCACTGTATATAATATTCACATATCCAGGCCAGGTTAAAGATCAGCTCCTTTAGTTATTTATATCTTGCCATCTCACTAGAGCTTCATTGGTCAACAATTCTTAATATTAAAAATGAAAAGCACTACAAAAGATAGGAGCAAATAAAACTAATAAGCTAGGCAACAGAAATACCTAGATTACCTAGATGTTGACTGCCATTAAAATCCAAGAGAGAAGACAGGCTTTGACTAGTGTCTAAAGGATAGCAGCAAACATACTTGGAGGGAATAACACTTCTCAACAATTAACTGAAGGACAGGTCCAAACTTTTAAGGGCTAGGGACAGCACTTTGAATGGAATCTGGAAATGATCTGGCTACCAAGGTAGCTGTTTTCATTTTGCCATAACATGCTTTCAGTGGTCAGTCCCAGTTACGTCTGGCCACCACATTTTGTCTCAGCTGTAGATTCCAGATACATGTTCATGGCACCTCCACATATAATGTGGCACCTCCAATCATCATTTTAGCAGCAGAGGCTTGAGCAGCTGATAAAGTGAAACTTTCTTTAGATGGGTCCTGATGCAAAAATGTTTGAAAACCGCTGTTCCAAATAATTACTCTAATTATTTGGAACAGTGGTTTTCAAACATTTTTGCATCAGGACCCACCTAAAAAAAGTTTCACTTTATCAGCTGCTCAGGCCTCTGTGGCTAAAATGATGATTGGACATCAGTGCTCTCTGCAAGTAGCTGACTGTGTAACCCTTAATGCACATAGCCTAATTTACTCTTCAGTTTCGCAACCCATCAAATATTGGATTGTGACCCGCTGGTGGGCCATGGATCCACAGTTTGGGAACCCCTGATTTATAATACAGGTGGTCCCCAGCTTAGGTGCAGGTTCTGTTCCAGATGTTTATCCAGAAATCAGAACTGACATAAGTTGGAGTAGCATTATCCCTTAGGTGTACAAGTGCAAGGCTGTACAGGTTCTGGCTGCACAAAAGTAGACACAGCTGTTTGCAAGTCAGGATGTCCATAACTACTTATGTGTGTGTTCTGTAGTAGCAGGCTGGACAAAGAGAAGGTATAATTGCTAACAACCAGCACCTTTCAGAATACTAAGCAGAAATTATGCATACAAACTCTTGTATGGCTTGATCTTGTATGCATAGTTCCTGCTTAGTATTCTATAAAGATTATAATTCACTTTCCCTCTTATTATGCATACACCCTACTAGAAAAAAATTTCACGTTAAATTAGTTACGATTTTTAAGAAGTGTCGTTTAAAAAAAACGCTTCCCTAAACTTTGGTGCATGGGAAGCTAATGAATCAGACATTGGCAGGTCTTGTATTTGAAGTGCTGTCCTCTTTCTTACAATTCTTTTATGGGCCTCAGGAGGCTGCACCATGTCTCTGCTTCTGTGAGCCCTTTCGCTTTGTCATCCCACAAGTTCCGTCTTCTGCCACTAAAGAGGTGTGACCTTGAAGAGCATTGTTTTTAAGTAGGACACGTCAGTGTATGCCATTGTCATGACTGGCACTATATGGAAGCAAATTTTCATTCTCTTGCCTGCATGTTTTACATCCCAAAACTAGAGAAGGGAAATTTCACCTGCCCTTGAAAAATTGTACTCCTCCAACAGCGTTTCCTGTTCTCTGCTGCGGTTCTCTTTTTTATTTCTAGTTTTATATTCTTGTAGACTTTCCTATTTTACAAGTCACCAGACCAAGAGTGAATTAGAAAGGGAGAGGGAGAACAGGAATTTGATTCTCTAGAAGCAACAAAGGTTCTTTCTATGAGATGATTTAGTTGCAGCAGCTGTTTTCAAGCCTTCTTTTTTTCCAGCTGTAAGAAGCTTTTGCATGGATCTCAGTGGTCTATTGCTGTAAGTGATGGAACAAGAGTCATGAACCAAGTCTCTGTTTGTTGCCGTCTCTGAAATCTCTGGACAAATACTCAGTGACTTTTTCTATGGAGCAGTTATCTATGGAGGCGGTATATGAATAAAACGTATAAAATTATGCAGGAGATGAAAAGCGTGGCTAGAGAGAAGCTCTTTTCCTTCTCACACAATACCAGAACCAGGGGACAGCCACAAAAATTGTCTGGCAGGAGAGTTAAAAGAACTAAAAGAAAATATTTCTTTACCTAGTGTGTAGTTAGTCTGTGGAACTCCTTGCCACAGGATGTGGTAATGGCATCTGGTCGAGATGCCTTTAAAAGGGGATTGGACAGATTTGTGGAGGAAAACTATTACAGGTTGCAAGCCATGATGGTTATGTACAGTCTGAGATTAGCTATGATTATGCTATGATTATTAGCTATGATTATTATGATTAGCTATGATTATGATTATTAGCTATGATTATTAGCTAGATTATGAAGGCTGGGTAGGAATTTTTTTTCCTGTCATCCAAATTGGCCATGGATGGCAGGTTTTTTTGTTTTTTGTTTTCCTGCTGATCCTAGACTGTTGAGGGAAGGACAGTGTGTCTAGCAGTTCTCATGCTTAAAAAAAAAAAAAGGTTACGTGTTTAAAGGTAAAGGTTTTCCTATGACCGAATGGTCTAGTCGTGACCGACTGTAGAGGGCAGTGCTCATCTCCATTACTAAGTCTGTAGAGCCGGCATTTGTCCCAGGACAAGCTTTTGTGGTCATGTGGCCAGCCTGACTATACACTGTAGTGCACAAAACGCTGTTACCTTCTCACCAAAGTGGTCCCTGTTTATCTACTTGCATTTTTGCCTGCTTTCGAACTGCTAGGTTGGCAGGAACTGGGACAAGCAACAGGAGCTCACTCCGTTGCATCGTCTTGAACTCCCAACCTTCTAATCAGAAAGCTCAGCAGAACAGTGGTTTAACCCGCAGTGCCACCACGTCCCCTCTACGTGTTTAATAAAGCTGAACACAACCTGTAGTCTGGTGTCTTCACTTGGGGTGGGAGTGCTAGGATAATAGGTTACTCAGAATGTCAAATGCAGGGGAGTGGCAGCAGGATGCAAGTATCTTGTTGTCTTGTAAGCTCCCTGAGCCGTCTAGTGGGCCACTGTGTGATACAGGAAGCTGGACTAGATTCTGAGATCAAGTGGTACACTTATTGAATAGAGTACTTTTATAAGTACTTTTATAAGCACACATGTTTCCTTATGTACCATCCCACAACTGCAGCCTCCGGCTCCAAAGTCTCACTTCACAAGTTACAGAATCGTTACTGTTCTGCATCTTAAGCAATGGGCAAAGTAAACCATGGGTAAAACAGAGTCTGAAGGCCTTTATCTTTGCATGTTTTGTGAAAGAGGAATTGCAGGCAGTTAAAAGCTGTTACTGACCTAATACTATGCTCATGTACATTCTGCAAGTAGCAGAATGAAGAAAATCTATTCAAACTTATTCTGACTTTCTCAGGCATTTATTATTAACACTTGCTAGGTCAAATCTGTATGGTGTGATGTGACAGCTTGTTTACCATATTTTGTATTTCCATTTTGAAAACTGAAGTTGAGTGACTGGCAATACAGATGAGAAGAAAGAGGTCAGCACTGAAAACCAAATCTACTGATGATTTTTTGCCATTTCAGATTTTTTGCCTTTTCTTATGAATTGGTGTAGACCCCTTTTTGTAATATACAGTAGAGTTTCAAGCCAGACAAAATACAGGGCAATATCTTGGTGCATAATTTCTCCAAATAGCATCACTTTAAAACTCATGTTTGGTTGCATCTCCCACTAGCACATGAACACGAGGGGGGCGGGGAATGGTCAGCTAACAATTTGCTGTGTTTCCAATTCGAATAATTCTAAACTAACTCAGAAATCACCCCTGCTAACTGGGCATGAGGCACTTTTTCAAGTGGTGTTCCTCTTAGATTTTAGGGGGAGAGTAATTGTCCCTCTTCACCCCTGCGCAGTGTCTTGTCTAGTGGCTGTTGCTGGGGGTGTTCTGCATTTTTTTTTAGATTGTGAGCCCTTTGGGGACAGGGAACCATTTAACCATTGTCATTATTATTTGCCTGTAAACCGCTTTGTGAACTTTGTGTTGAGAAGCAGTATATAAATACTATTTGATAGATTGCTTGAAATAATGCAAAAGCATTTTCCCCTTGACTTTTTTATTGCCATTTCAAACAGCTAGTTTGATTGGCATTATGTCTATTGTCTCATAAAAAAGCAATGCCAATGATAATACTAATATTACAGGTGCAAACTTTTTGGTTGTATGTTCTCCTATCTTTTCAACAGTGTATAGTAGAAAAATTTCACATACCATGAATATCAGAATATATGATAGCTGGAGACCATTACCATTTATTCCTTGCTCAAGAATGATGAATAATAACAAATTTCAATAAATTTAAATTAAGGGATGGACATCAATTAGCAGGGCATGGTTTTTCTCTGTTTGAGGAGATATAAAGCAATTGATACACCCCCATTCTCGGTGTGTCCCAGGATCAAAGTGCTAAAAGTGCAATTTTTACAAGATCAGCTAGTCTTATTTCTAGTGAAAGCAGAGAGTCCTGTGTCACCTTAAAGAGTAACACATTTATTATGTATGCCAACTAAAGGTTAAATAAATAAATAAAAAGTTCCATTTATTATGACATGAGCATACAAGTCCATACAAGTGAACTGGCCACAACAAATTATGCTATAATAAGTGTTAGTCTCTTGTTTTAGGACAATCTCTATTTTTTACTACATGCAGCTACCCATCTGGAATATATCTCTAGTCACATTGTTTCTGCTGTAAATACCCATTTAAATGGCATACTTCACTTTCCTGTAGTGTTCTATGGCTTTTCTGAATTGTTTTGATCCTTTTGGAGACTGTTGATAGCTGGTGTCAAAAGCTTCACTGTGATTCTGTTCAATTTCTGACTTATCTCTAGACAAGTATTTCTCAAACTGGGTTGGAACCCACTAGGTGGGTCATGAGCCAGTTTCAGGTGGGTCATGTAGCACCTAGCTTAGCCATAAATATGGGGACACTGGAAAGGGGGAGGGCTGTGAGCTTATTTTGCTTCTGTAAATGTTGTAAATTAGCTTTTTTTTCCAACTCCCTTTGCTATTGGAAAATGGCTGAGAAATAGCCCAACTTACTGCTGCATTCTCAGCAAAGCAGCAGGCTCTGGCATCACAGTGATGGCCATGACATCACTTCCAGTGGGACCCATTCTGTCATTCTAATAAGTTGGTCCCGGTGCTAAAAAGTTTGAGAAGCACTGCTCTAGACTACATAATGCCTGTTTTTACCTTGATTGTTCCAAACCAATTAGTAGCAGTTTATTCATTATCTTTTCATGTATGTTTTCAAGGTTTGTGCCATCCAATGAAAAGAAAAAGCAAGGCTGTCCGCGAGAAAATGAAACTCTAATACAGAGAAGGAAAGACCAGATGCAGCCTGGTGGCACTACAGTCAGTGTTACAGTACCATATCGTGTGGTTGACCAACCTCTAAAACTTATGCCTCAGGATTGGTAAGCAAGGGTTGTTGTTTTTTGTTACTGTTCGTTTCCTTCCTCCAGCCAGAATATGAAGTCACCAGAGCTGCATAAAACATGTTCTGAAAGATTTCTGAACCTCTTTATGCGGGAATGCAATAATATCACATCACTTATGACCGATTAAGGCCCAAACCAAATTCAACCTGCTCTCACAGCACAAATGTTATTTGTACAGCATTCATGGGGTTTATATATGAAATTTTTACTGTTTACGGTCAGTGCCCGAGTAGCCCCATTGATGACAACTAAGGTGGGATGGGCCTTTGCCTTCATTACTGAAGTCTCAATCTGGCAATATGCCTTTTCACTGGACTTTTCATTGCCATTCTAAAAAGTGGGTCCCGGTGCTAAAAAGTTTGAGAACCACTGTCTTAGCTTGTAATCAGCTCTGTCACTGGCCTTATAAGTGGCTTGACATGGATTGAGATCATAGTACATTCCATGATAGCACACTCCATGATAATTCTTGATTGTCGAACATGTATAAAGCTACAAACACAGTGGTAGAACTGCTTGGGTTCCTGGGCAATGGAGGAAATGGTTGATTTGTGAAAATGTCCTGCTTGGAAAAATGTATTAGATAATATACAAATGGTCTCATTATTGTGTAGCTGAAATGACTATAATGGAAGGGTTCAGTGTCTTTTTTCTCTTCTCCTTTTTCATCCAACCCCCCCCCCCCGGGGGCTGGGATGTGGGGGGGTTTGAGGCGGGTCGAGGTGGCAATTCAAGGGCTGGCCGTGGTTGCTGCCTGATGGATCACCTGTTGATATCTTCGCAAAAAGTAAGCTTTTACTCATGAACTAAAACTCTCATTTAAAAAAAAATGGATTATCCTTATTATTCTTGTGATGATGAAGCTGGTAGCTTAGCTGGTGTGGTGGCATAGTGTGAGATTCTACCCAACCTCTCCCACAACGATGCACAGTGGCATTCCTGAAGGGGGACAGATGCCCTGGACACCAAGGTAGGGGGGAATTGCTGCCAGCCCCCTCCCCCACTTGGTGCCCTGAGTTGCACCCCCTAGTTTGTGCTTATTTCACCCTTGGAGCAGCAGAGAAAAGCCTTTCCTTGCCACTCTAATGGTTGGTGGTTTCCCCTGCCCACCCCCTCCTCCTCTGCTTTAAAAAAATGTGGAGGAGGAGGGGTAGGTGGCGGGAAAACCCTCAGACGGTGGCTGCAACTCTGAGTATCCACCCCTTTCTAAACCAGTAGAGCCGCTTTGGAAAGTTTTTTAAAGGGGCGGCCCGCCTGAAGGAATTGTGGTGACGTCATTACATCACTGCAGTTACTGGTGTGTGTGTGTGTGTGGTATTGTAGATCCTGGCTCCCAGGCACAAAGAGAGGCAGAACCACCCCTGACAATGCAGTTGCACCAGCATCCTCTTCTGCATCCTCTGGTGGTGGTTGGAAAGCTGGTAGGTTCCCCAAGGTAAGTGGACACTCGTCCACTTGCACTGGGGGAAGCCCCTGCTACTGAATGGGGCAGCTCAGTTGCTGGTGCAAGTCTAGATGGATCCATTTCAGTGGATGTGGTCTGGGAAGAGAGATAGGAAACAGTGTGCACCACTGCCATCAATCCAGCCCCCATCCCACACCTGATCCGCCCTTCCAGTCTGCTGCTTGGCGAAGAGCTTCTTTGCTCCAGCACACACTGAGGCCATTTGCCCCTGTGGGACATCACAGGCCTTCTCACCT
Source organism: Lerista edwardsae (assembly GCA_029204185.1). Taxonomy (NCBI): domain Eukaryota; kingdom Metazoa; phylum Chordata; class Lepidosauria; order Squamata; family Scincidae; genus Lerista; species Lerista edwardsae. Next base: position 2,621,050 of record JAJKFI010000098.1, read on the forward strand.
GTTCTACTGCTCTGCTGCAACTTGCTTTACAGCACACTTGCAACAGCCTTTGCCCGCCGAGTGTGCACTCTACCAGGGCAGAGGCACAATTGTATTGTGCCCTAAGGGATGACAACCACAGAGGCAAGGAGGCTAAAGAAAAAGTGTAGATCAGGGCATGGACTTTGCAAGGGAGTAAATTGAAGAAAGCGACTGAGGAAAAGGCAGGTACTTGAGGCAAGAAGGGGTATTAGTTATTTATAGTCTACTTTGGGAACAAGACTGTTTCCCAATCAGTGAGGGGGGCTCTGAAGCACTAGAGAAATGTCAGTCTTTAAGATCCAGCGCAGTGAAAGAGGGGAGTCAACAGTGCTAGAGACACTAGCCCATAGACACGGCAGCTGAAGAATGTGATTCTGACAGGGGAATTCTGGCAGTTGTGGTTCCTGTTGTCACTGTAGTCTTGTGACCCAGGCCAAGAAGGCTAAAAAAAAAAACCCACATCATCAGATGGCCTGTGCAGAAATTCATGACTTGGTTGGAAAGAACTAGCCAATTCATGGGCTGTGAGTGCCGACTATTCTAGTATTGTTTCAGCTGGAGTGAGTTCTTGACGAGTAGCACCTTGGTGCAGGTTTAGTAGATCCCACTCTTCCTGAGCAGTTCTAATTTCCCTGATCTTGCATATGCCTGGAAGGTTTTTGAATTCCTTTGTCTGTGCCTCTACACAAAACCATACTTTCTCCCCACAGAGCAGCAGGCAGTTCCTTTGCGAAATGCAATTAACCTGAAAAGCTGTGACAGTGTGTGCCCATGGGCAACTGGAAAATCTGGATCTTAGCACTGTGTACCTGAGAGTCCATTTATTACAGGAAGAAAAACAGTTCACACTGCTAACACCTCTGTCACAGATCGGTCAGGCATATCTTCCCTTAATCACTTACAGCTGGACTTCTCTGCATTGCGTAGGCCCCTCTTTGTTGCCTTGTGTCTTTGGCCCTGTTCCCTTAGCCAATACTGCTCCGCTGTTGTCTGCTTCCCCTCCAGTTGCCCTTAACACACAGTGGTTCAGGTTCTGCAGAACCAATCCGTTTCCAGTCAAATTGTTATGCAAATCAGAAGTGCCAACACCGAATGCTGCTTAGAACAGAATTTAGATTATCCTTTGGGCCTGTACACATGGCCCTCAATATTAGTTGCTTCAGAGATTGATGTACTGCCATGTGATTTTTGACATAGGTATGCATGCTCTGACCTTGGCCTTTCCTGGGGACAAACTAGTGTTAGGGTGGTCATCATGCCAAATTCCTGTTAAAGGAAATTTAAAGCACAACCTGTGTAAGCAGTTGGGTGCTAAAACTTTCTCCAAAGTTGTTTTTCTCCCAGTTGGGCTCTGACAGTAGAAGGCTGGAAAAAAAATCTGCTTCTAGAAGAAAAGCTTGATTACAGGAGAGCTTAGTGCCAATATTACTGTGGAACCCTTTGCTTGCTTCAGAGCAGGGTATCTTCCAGGACTTGAGCGATTCTGTTGTATGTCATCACCAACTTCCAGTTCGGCTGAGCTCTGTGCTGTGTGGCCACACACCTTACCGGGAAACCGTGTTCAGCATTGGTGCTGAGATTTAAATCTCTCACCGCAATCACTGTGTACATATTTGGCAGCAGGGTTTTGACACACAGACCCTGTTCAGTCTTGGAGCTAAGGCATGAAGTTCAGGAATCAGACCCAATCTACAAGATCAGATTCAGCATTGAAATCTTGTATACTCCTAAACCTAAATGCAAATCTGTGAGGACTCTTAATGCCAAAATTGGTGATCTTCCTGTGAAGAGATTTCTACAGAAGTAGACACATGCACACAAACGTGCATGCATTACACACAAACTAATACAGAAAATAGTGACCTGGCTCAGATCGTAATTGACTGTAGTTGGTTGGATTGTGAATAACTTGAAAAGTCTGTTCTCTCCCTCCACCCTCTTCCCCTGAATACCCAGATGAACCAAACACTTCCTGATTTCTTAAGCCACAGTTTCTCATGGAATCTGGAAACTCTGGTTTAAGCAAACCAAGCAAACAAGAATATTATACCATAGTTTGATCCTGGTTTTATACCTTTATACCTTGGTTTATAGAGACTGCTTAAACCACGCTTTCCCATGATGACTAAACTGGGAAATTGTGGTTTAAGAAATCACTGTTTCAGCTAGGCACAAAAGGCAAGGTGATGAAAAGTATGTACAGGGTCATTTATAGTTGTGTGTTTCTTTTTTAAAAAAGAATAAAAACAGCACACCGCATTTTTGGTGTTTAAGATACTTTCCAGAAATTAAAATAGATTACTTTTCCAATTAGAAATAATACTGCGGCTGCACTGTATCACCTGTACACTGTACTTGGAACACTTTTAAAGCATTTAAAATTAATATAAAATGAGAACTTGGAACAAAAATGCGTAACACCACTTTCTGCCCTTCAGATCATGATATCAGGACACAGACACACACACACACCATTTTCAACGCCCCCCTACTTAAAATAGAGTTCAGTGCTTCATCTGAACTGTGCAAGTGGTTTCAGTCACAGAGAAAGTTGAACATTAGTGGTTCAAGGATGGCAACACACTTCTAGGACTTGTGGTGCAATACAAAACTAAGACTATTATTTGGAAAAAACAACAACATAACCCACACTCTCCCTGCTTCCCACCAGCAATTTCGCAATACAAATGGTGACATAAGATGAAGTATGTTACAAGAAAATAATGTCCCTTAAGTCACTGGTTCCCAAACCTTTTTGATTGGCAGCTCCCTTTGACCTACTGGGCCGTTGGCTGTGGCTCCCCATTTGGGCTACAATCCCATTCATTGTATAGGACAGCAGGTTTTTTGCAGGAGTTCTGCAGCTCCCCAGGGAGCTACGGCTCGCAGTTTGGGAATCATTTGCATAAGTTGTGATGCAACATAGTGGTAACGAAGGCCTTGCCCGGTTTGAATCTTGCCTTGGACATGAAGTCACTGGGTCATCTTGTGTAAACCACTCCTCAACCTCAGCCCACCCACCCACCCCAGCTGCAATATGCAGGTGATATGCACTCTTCTAACAGAATTGTTAATATCAGGATGGTACATAAGAAGTGCTTTGTACTCTCAGAAAGTGATTTATACATTTTAATTCTTATTATTAAGTGCATTGAACATTATGTAAGCCTTATGTACATTTTAAGCAACAGGTATCAATAACTGTAGCTAACGCAGTAGAAAAATTGAAAGTTAACACTTTAACAAGATAAGCAGAGATGAGCAGGGTCTTCCTGTATTTCTTCAACTGTCATAGATACATTAATATGGCACAGGAAACATTTAGAAGCACAAGCACGGTATGAAGGACAATATTGGGCATCTGTCAAAGGAGAGAGCAGTATGTCAGAAGCTGAAAGAATAATGTCACGCCTGACCTTCATGCAGGCATGGAAGCCAAAAGTTAGCTTAGGCAAACTGGCTTACTTCCACAATAAAGATTAACAAAGATTTAAATCTGGTTATTGCAGATTGAAATTTCTTTTTTTTAAAGCCGATTGCAGTAAAATCCAAGAAAATGTCTAAATGTATCATGCAAATCCTGGATTAGATTCCATCTAGAACGCATCCAGCTATCTCTTAGTCTCTTACAATATCACTGTATGCTGGCTAAAATCCTGTAAAGTGTCACTTGAACAAAGCTTAAAATAGTACTCTCTTGATCCTGTATTTTCCAATCTACAGCTCTTGACCTCTTGTGAAATAATTCTGTTTATTTTGGGACTGTGTACCAATTGCTTCTGTAGAGAATAATCTCTTTTATCCCTTCATTTCAGGGATGTCTGTAAGGAAGTAAGAGTTTTGAATGGAAAGTTTTTTGTATTTTTGGCATTTTAACCAACATGAATATTTTATCTGAATGCCATTTTAAAGGTCTACTTGCAATCGCATGTTAATGCAAGTCTATTGAACTTGAAGGTCACTTTTAGTGGATTGATTCTTGTTCAATACTTTTTGCTCCTAACTCAAAGGATCTGTTTGACATTCATAGATTTCTTTGTAAATGCATATATCCTTGAACGATATACTTAGCATGCTTTCTTAAAAAGGAAAAATTGGTATAACATAGTATGAGATTAGTGTTTTTATTATAAATGTTAGAGATGTCCTTGATACATAAAGTTGCTGGTACTTAACACAGCACACTCTTGTTGATACCAGAAAGTTTTGAATAAAAGAAATTTGCCCATCAGGTGACTTTTTATGCGGGCTGCCAGTTCTTTGCATTCCATATTATTTATGCACAGTGCAAAATCCTATGCAAGTCATTGGATAAGGACTCTAATAGTGGCCCTTAAGACCCAGTTCACAGGCTACCTGCTCCAGTGGTGCTGCTATTTCAAAGCCTGCTCACATAGATTCCTAACTGCCATGGTTCTTTCTCACAGCAGTACTGCTCCTTCATTGGAGGTGGTGGGCAGAAACAGCTGCACGAATTGAGAGGTCAACACAAGCATTGCATTACACACATTGCCACTGTAATGTGCACCAAAGTTACAAAAGAGGAGGTTCTTGGCGGCAGAAAGCTGTTGTATTGTCTCTCTGTCTTAGATTAAAGAAACTAGCTGAGACTTCTCAGATCACATTCTGCACATCACATGTTTAATGCACTGCTTTCATTTAAGAGGTGACCTATCTATAGATGAACAGTAACAGATTCCTTGAGAATGCAACACGGTAACACAACCCGTCTGATCCAGGATAACTGCAGTGTTCACTTTGCTGTAAATCTGTGCAAGAGGTCACTGAGTAGAATGCCACACTTTTTTATGTTTCTATAAATTATTTGACCTCTGCAGCTTTCATGAAGGGAAATCCCTTTTAGTCTAAGTAAAAGCAGTATTTCTTTGCAACAAGGCTATATAAAGCATAGTCATCCAGAAGGTACAATCAACCTTGCTTTAGTGCCTTGTAATTGGTTCAGGGTTGTTTTGGAGATATGTAGAGTTCTTTCTGAAGAATTGGAAGGTGCAGATAATATCCAAATTAGCCAAAATTTGCGAAGACGGAATTAGTCAAATTACAGGGGCTCTCACCAGGGACCTGATGTAATGCTGAGCAGCTTTGTGCCCCTTTCTTGTACAACACTTGGAAACATGGTGGATGTTTCCACATGGTTTCATTGCTTGCCACTCTGAGGCTATCTGTGCACAGAAAACCATGTGGGAGTGAGCTATGTTGACATTAGCAATAACCACATAATTGACAAAACCCAAGTGAAGCAGTACTGGAATACCTCTTACACCTCTTATAGGGAGCAGTTGCAAGAACAGACATCACAACATTCTCCATTTGAAAAAATAAAAGCCAGGAAAATTTCAGATCCACTTGTCATATTAATTGGAACATAGTATCCCTTGCAAGAGGGAGAGTTGAAATAAAGTGAACTGTAGCAGCCTATGTTGTTGGCTTCAGTTTCAGTGTACAAACATAACCAGTTTCGAGTGAGAAGGTTGGAACCTCGCCTCGTTTACAAGGGGGTTATATCAGCATAGTTGCCATCTCTTTTATGCATTGTTCACGCCATTTTTTTTTTAAGACAACGTCATGGTTATGTACATCGCTTCCCATCCAGTCAGCAATCTAGCAAGATCAATAACGTCAGAGATGTTAACCAGATGGAGTTTACCTTGACCTCATATGCATTGAAGTCATCCTGCTGCCACGATCGTGTGGAAGAGGGAGGAAGTCCAAATGGCACCATATTTCTTTGCTTTGTCTCATCCCTTTCCATTCCCTAGTGTTGCTTTGTTTCACTTCCACCACTACTTCCAATTGGCCTGGTAGGAGAGAAGAAGATTGACTTGGCAGCAAATGGAACCATGTGGTACACTTTATGTACCTGGTAGTTGCATGTGTAGCAGCAGTCACACAAATGTCCATCCACACACTTGCCCTCTAAGTCGGGCCACAGCAGCAAAAGTGGCAGCAAGGCATATGCTCACCCTCCTGGCCATGGAGTGACTGTGCAGTCATCTGCCTGGCTGCAGCAGTGGCAGGGTGCTCCCCTGTCAGGCAGCAGTAGCAGCAGTTACAGTGGCATGGCCACCCATTGCCTCCCCACTTGGACTTGTTGTTGTTGTTGTTCAGTCGCTAAGTCGTGTCCGACTCTTCGCGACCCCATGGACCACAGCACGCCAGGCCTCCCTGTCCTCCACTAGCTTCCGGAGTTCACCCAATTTCATGTTCATCGCTTCGGTGACACTATCTAACCATCTCATCCTCTGCCGCCCCCTTCTCCTTTTGCCTTCAATCTTTCCCAGCATGAGGGTCTTTTCTAAAGAGTCCTCTCTTCTCATCAGGTGGCCAAAGTATTGGAGCTTCAGCTTCAGCATTTGTCCTTCCAGGGAGCAATCAGGCTTGACTTCCTGTAGGATGGACCGATTGGACCTCTTTGCAGTCCAGGGGACTCTCAAGAGTCTTCTCCAGCACCATAATTCGAAAGCATCTATTCTTCGGCGCTCTGCCTTTCTTATGGTCCAGCTCTCACAGCCATACATAGCTACTGGGAAAACCATAGCTTTGACTATGCGAACCTTTGTTGGCAGGGTGATGTCTCGGCTTTTGATTAAGTTGTCTAAGTTCGCCATAGCTTTCCTCCCAAGAAGTAAACGTCTTTTAATTTCATGGCTGCAGTCACCATCTGCGGTGATCTTGGAGCCCAGGAAGATAAAGTCTGTCACTGCTTCCATTTCTTCCCCTTCTATTTGCCAGGAAGTGATGGGAGTGGTGGCCATGATCTTAGTTTTTTTAATGTTGAGCTTCAAGCCAATTTTGGCACTTTCCTCTTTCACCCTCATCAGCAGGTTCTTTAAGTCTTCCTCACTTTCTGCCATTAGAGTGGTGTCGTCTGCATATCTGAGGTTGTTGATATTTCTCCCAGCGATCTTGATTCCAGCTTGTGAATCATCCAGCCCTGCCTTCCTCATGATGTACTCTGCATATAAGTTAAATAAGCAGGGTGACAGGATACAGCCTTGTCGTACTCCTTTCCCAATTTGAAACCAGTCGGTTGTTCCATGTCCAGTTCTAACTGTTGCTTCCTGGCCCACGTACAGGTTTCTCAGAAGACAGATAAGGTGGTCTGGTACTCCCATCTCTTCAAGAACTTGCCACAGTTTGTTGTGATCCACACAATCAAAGGCTTTAGCATAGTCAATGAAGCAGAGGTAGATGTTTTTCTGGAACTCTCTGGCTTTCTCCATGATCCATCGAATGTTGGCAATTTGATCTCTAGTTCCTCTGCCTCTTCGGAAACCAGCTTGTACATCTGGTAGTTCTCGATTCACATACTGCTGAAGCCGAGCTTGTAGGATTTTGAGCATGACCTTGCTAGCATGTGAAATGAGTGCAATGGTGCGGTAGTTTGAACAATCTTTGGCATTGCCCTTCTTTGGGATTGGAATGTAAACTGATCTTTTCCAGTCTTGTGGCCACTGCTGGGTTTTCCAAATTTGCTGGCATATGGAGTGCAGCACTTTGACAGCATCATCTTTTAAGATTTTCAGTAATTCCACTGGAATGCTGTCACCTCCACTAGCTTTGTTGTTAGTGAGGCTTTCTAAAGCCCACTTGACTTCACACTCCAGGATGTCAGGTTCAAGCTCAGTGACCGCACCATTGTGGTTATCAGGAACATTGAGATCGGCCTTATAGAGTTCCTCTGTGTATTCTTGCCACCTCTTCTTAATCTCATCTGCTTCTGTTAGGTCCTTGCCGTTTTTGTCCTTTATTGTGCCTACCTTAGCATGAAATTGTCCTTTGACATCTCCAATTTTCTTGAAAAGATCTCTAGTCTTTCCCATTCTATTGTTTTCCTCTATTTCTTTGCATTGCTCATTGAGGAAGGCCTTCCTATCTCTCCTTGCTGTTCTCTGGAAATCTGCATTCAGTTGGGTATATCTTTCCCTTTCTCCCTTGCTTTTGGCTTCCCTTCTTTCCTCAGCTATTTTTAAAGCCTCTTCAGATAGCCACTTTGCCTTCTTGCATTTCTTTCTCTTTGGGATGGTTTTAGTTGCTGCTTCCTGTACAATGTTACAGACCTCCGTCCAAAGTTCTTCAGGCACTCTGTCTACCAAATCTAAGCCTCTAAATCTGTTTGTCACCTCCACTGTATATTCGTTTGGGATCTGATTTAGGTCATACATGGAGGGCCTAGTGCTTTTCCCTACTTTTTTAAGTTTAAGCCTGAATTTTGCAATAAGAAGCTCATGATCTGAGCCACAGTCAGCTCCAGGTCTTGTTTTTACTGCCTGTATAGAGCTTCTCCACCTTTGGCTGCAAAGAATGTAATCAATCTGATTTCGATGTAGACCATCTGGTGAAGTCCATGTGTACAGTCGCCGTTTGTGTTGCTGGAAAAGGGTATTTGCTATGACTAATGTGTTCTCCTGACAAAACTCTATCAGTCTTTGCCCTGCTTCATTCTGTACTCCAAGACCAAACTTGCCTGTTACTCCTATTACCTCTTGACTGCCTACTTTAGCATTCCAATCCCCTATGATGAGAAGGACATCTTTTTTGGGTGTTAATTCTAGAAGCTGTTCTAGGTCTTCATAGAAACGGTCAACTTCTTCCTCTTCAGCACCAGTGGTTGGGGCGTAGACTTGGATTACTGTGATGTTGAAAGGTTTGCCTTGGATCCGAATTGAAATCATTCTATCACTTTTGAGATTATACCCCAGTACTGCTGTTCTCACTCTCTTGTTCACTATGAAGGCTACTCCATTTCTTCGAAGGGATTCCTGCCCACAGTAGCAGATATAATGGTCATCTGAATTAAATTCTCCCATTCCTGTCCATTTTAGTTCACTAACTCCCATGATGTCGATGTTCAGCCTTGACATCTCACGTTTGACTACATCTAACTTACCTTGATTCATAGATCTGACGTTCCAGGTTCCTATGCAGTATTGCTCTTTGCAGCATCGCACTTTCCTTTCACTTCCAGACACATCCACAGCTGAGCTTCCTTCCGGTTTTGGCCCAGCTACTTCACTCTTTCTGGAGCTACTAGTACTCGTGTTCTGCTCTTCCCCAGTAGCATAATGGACACCTTCCGACCTGAGGGTCTCATCTTCCAGTGTCATATCGTTTAGCCTTTTAGTTTTGTAATCCATGAGGTTTTCTTGGCAAGAGTACTGGAGTGGGTTGCCATTTCCTTCTCCAGCGGATCACGTTTAGTCAGAACTCTCTACTATGACCTGTCCATCTTGGGTAACCCTACATGGCATAGCTCACAGCTTCATTGAGCTACTCAAGCCCCTTCGCCACGACAAGGCAGTGATCCATGAAAGGGCCACTTGGACTTGGGGGACTGCAAATGGTTTAAAAAGTGCACCTACTCATCTGCAGCTGACTCCACAATTTGGGCCACTTGAACCCTGCAAAGAGGATTCAGACCAAGCCCCAGACTGCTCAGCAGCCAGTAGGAGCTGTGGGAGGGGCACGGAAGAAAGCCAAGTGAGTTAGTGAGTACATGTGACTTGACAGCTGAGTTGTATGCCTGTGACTTGGTACTGCTATGATGGATGGATTCAAGATAGCTGTGTTTACATGGATGGAAGGTTAGTGTATGCAAGGGTACCTCTGACAGTGATCCTTTGTATTGGAATGGGGAGTGCTAAAAAAGTCCATCTGTTATCATGTCACCTGTAAAAAGTTGGAGAATATTAAGTAAAGAATAGCAATAGCAGAGTGACACTTCGGATTGTGCAGAACTTACCCTGTAAGTTCTAAAATTGTTCTATGTTGTTTCTACTATTGCTTAAGCATCATTGAATGGTACAAGTATGAAAATGGGTCCCATATTACAGGTCGGGGGATAAAGGTCTATTCTGCTCTGTTTTGAATGTTTTCTATCATAGATTCATAAAAACTGTGATTTGGCTCACTTGGGTGTTGTGCTTTGCATGAGTTTTGAGTTATCTGCCTTGCACCCACTGATTGCCCTTTGGACTAGCAACTCTTGATATCGGTGTTTGCTATCTGTAAATGGGCAACATTTCTCCCAGAATGTCGTCATGCTAAATTCTGTAATATGCAGTATGTGTGTTTATAATTTTGCCGTAACATGTTAACTGCAGCTGCGTTCAACTAGTTCAGCATGCCCTTTCAGTTCTTCATGTGTGATTGTGGCACACCTTAGGACTGTAAAAGGATATAGGTGGCATCATGCATGGCTGTAAGCACATGGACTAGCTGTTACCCTTAATATGGCTTTTTCTGTGGACTCTAGCCCTTCGTTGTTTGGCTCCATGCATAGGCATCCACCCCTTGGATGTTATTCTCTGCCCCCATGTGCATGGACTCTTGGCATTGGGCTCTATGTTGTTGGTTGGCTTTCAAGATATCCAGCTCTTGACAAAGTGAAGACCACTGCATTAGAATGACAGATAGTGGCTGGTCCAAGATCACCTCGTACCTTTCATGTGTAGTGGAGATTTAAAGGCACTGGGTCCCCCTAGTCAAAGCCCAACCGTTTCTTCCATGGGACCACCAGGAAACTCATAGTTGCTTTCATATGAAAGCTCCATTTGTGTAAACTAGTGCCACTGTGTAAGCAGTATATGAGAGACTGTCACAATTCCCACAATGATGGAACAGCTGGTTGACTGCTTCCGCCATCGCTGGAATTGATTTTGCCACAGGTAAGTCACCACCTGGAAGCAGCAGTTCAGACAAATTGGAGCTTGGCTGTATGCCTCATGATCTTGCTGCACACTCCTGAGGCAACTGCTTGGGAGTGACAGTTTGTGAACTTGTTTTTCTGATTCTAAACAAGTATTTAACAAAGTTTGGATACTGGGATTGATAGTTTAATTGTTGTGTCACCTTCTTCCATCCTTCCCCCATTTAGTTAAAGCGTTCCATCTTAAATACGATGAAGTCCGTCTAGATCCAAATGTCCAGAAATGGGATGTAGAAGTGTTAGAGCTCAGTTACCACAAACGGCACTTGGACAGACCAGTGTTCCTGCGTTTCTGGGAAAAATTGGACAGGTAAATATCAGCCTCATAAACAAGTTACATTTACTTGTTTGCTTGAGATTCAATTGATGGTGCTTGACCTTTTATGCAAACTGTCAAAAAGATCAATTCCAGGAAATTCCTTGGTAAAGATCCAGAAAATATCTTCATAGAAATAATACCAGATTTTAATTATCAAAAGTCTTTCCATCATGTAGGCCAGCCTATTTCATTTTTTACTATTGCTTTACAGGCGAAAAAGGTGGCACAATTCCTCCAAATTCATTTTATTTACCCATTTACACATTCATACATACTCTGCTTTTATACAGACTGGGAATCCTGCTCTCCCTAGCCCTTCATTAACAGTGATGTTGGGGCTACCAGGACAGAGGGACGAAGTCTGAGCTTGTACTGAACTCAGGGCCCCATCCTGTCCAATTTTCCAGCAATGATGCAACCACATTACAGCCCCAAGATAAGGGAACAAACATTCCCTCAAGGTAAGGGGAGGCTTCCACGACTGCCCGTCCACCAAGGATGCAGCACGCACCCAGTTGACATAACTGCATCAGTGCTGGAAGGTTGGATAGGATTGGGCCCACAGTTGACTTGAGAAATGACTCTGTGGCAAAAGGGTAGATACAGACTTGCTACACCAGCATGCTGCAGCATTATGCTTCCCCTTCTGTCATTTGGAAGCAGAAGGCCTTTTAGAAGACAGTATATCTGTGCCTTCTTCTGACTCGCATTTGTTCTCTCTAACAAGGTCTAGACCTTGCCCAGTGCTGCAACTTCTCCCTCTGTTAACTGAGCAAAGAGGCATATTTTCAGTAGCGTGCCTCTGATTTTTAGCAGGAGGAGAGCTACTGCCCCTATTCACCTCAGATGTTCTGGCTGTTTTCCAATATATCTTTTGCATCTTCTTTAAGATCGTAAGTGCTATGGGTACAGGGAGCCACTTTTTCTATTTATTCTGCTATGTAAACCACTGTGAACCTTTTTGTTGAAAAGCAGTGTATATGTATTTTTTTTTTAGAGTGTCACTCTGAAAAGTGAACATTTTGCTATTAAGGATTGTTAATGGAAAATTCAGTAGCAACTGTTGTGGCAAGTTTTAACTAACATTCTACCTCTAGGCAATGCTCTTGGCAGGGAAGGGAAGGAATGGGATGCAAATAGCTTTCTGTGTTTGCCCTTTAACAGAGTTCAAAATTTGCTTCTTGTCACTTTTGTCCATGAGAGACTGCATGCCTGAATCTAGTAATTATGGGACCTGTTGCACAAAGCTACAATAACATTTTTCTTAACTTTGCAGGTACATGGTAAAGCACAAATCCCACTTGAGATTCTGAATTCTTGCCTGCCATTTTATTTTCTCAAATCTTGGATTGAGGACTTTGAAAGCTACGCTGGTCTAGAGAGGAGAGTTCTCCCTGTACTCATTTGTCAAGAACACTTTTCCGAAAAAGAAAGGAGTCATCATTCAATATTTTATAAGACCTTGTTGGATCACCGTGTTGCAGAGACAGGCTGATAACCCCGTCATTACAAGCAAAGGATTTTGCTTAAAACTATTTTTAATAACATAAGCCTTCTAGCCTGTAATTCAAATTGTATATTTTGATAGCAGCCATTTCCTTCCCCTTTTGTTAAATTAGCAGCATTTTTACAATAACTTTTTTGTTCTTCAATAGAATGTAGATTGATTTTTCACAGAAGGTTACAAACTTGTGTGTGTATGTATATATAGATATAGAGATAGATGTTCTAAACCACTTCGCTTCTGAGCATAGTTCTTGGTTCTTTTACTTTGTTTCACTTATGAAAAGCCTTTTGTTGTGATTGGTATTATCTTCTAGTCTAAAGAACTCTAGGAACTAAGCAAAGTGACGATTGCTCTAGATTAATCAAATTGTCAAACTGTATATGTACTGTATATTCTTTCAGTCTTTGGAAAAGGGATGAAGAAATCCAAAATTGCTTTTTTTTGTTACAATGATAGTTTACCAAAACTGTAAAAAAAAAAAAAAAAAAAGAATCATTATGAATACATTTGAATTGCAATCTCCTCCATGCAAATTCTTTAATTTAAAGCTGTGTGTGCATATTTGACCCCATGTTGTGGTATATATGAAAATCTATACCTTTATATATACACAGGAATATCCTTAGAGTTGCAGACTGCCTGGGATTTTTTTTATCACAGAGTTTGCAGAATAGAATCGGAATCAATTTGTCTAATCCCATTAAATGTTATGTATTTCCTGGAGTGCATTGTGATTCAGCTACATGAAAGCCGTGGCAAACTGCTCCTTTCCAAACTGACAGGTGACATGAGAAACTTGCAGCCAGGCGGAAGGAGTCCATTCCACAGCTCCTCACCTCTTCAGTTGTTAACCCAGTTTTCCAAGGCTAACATTGGCGTAGGGAGAAACTGCCATGTGCAAGTCCTCTCATGGGGTCTAGTGATGTGGAAAGGGCATGTACGTGCCCAGTCTCAGTGGCATAAGAACACCAGACTGTTTATAGCTCCACTTTGTGCTGGCTACTTCTCAGCATTCACATGGAATATAAGCTTTTCAGTAACCAAAGAAGATGTCTGCTAGATCAAGAATGAGCATAATTAAGATAAGAAATGCTGGTATTTCTGTGAGTTTGTATCTTTTAGCACAGTTGCTGAATGCTGCATCCTATTGAATACACAAAATGATCTTGTACACTCACTCTCATATGAACTTTTTCAGATGAAGAAACCACTTTTTTTCCCAATCCAGACCTGTTTTTGTGCTGGGCATCTGACGTTTTGACAGAAGTAAAATATTCTACACATATTCTTCCTTAGTTTTGCTTTTATTTCATTTTCTAATTGGTTTCTCATGTGACATTTCTCAATGAGATGTTAAGTCTTTTCTTCCAATCTTACTCTTCAGCTGCAGTTGAAGTCTAAATGGCTTTTGGGATACTCTGGATACTTTTCATATTTATTTCTAATATACGGAAACTGTGATTTCTATTTTGTTGTGGTTAGAGCAAGAATGGCTTTTTTGGCTTTTCAGTGCTTTTTTTAAGTGATGTTAAGAATTCACATTGGTAGTATTTTTGAAAGAATGCCGCAATAGAGCTAGATAGATGAACTAAATCAGGAATGGAACATGTTTTTAAAATAAAAAGGGGTTTTGACAATCTCTCCTAACACTGACTCTTCCAGTGCTTTTATTTAACATGATGAAGAACCAGAGCTGCTGCTGCTACTATTAAATGGTGGGGTGCAATGCAGGGTACATACTCGCTTCATGAATGAATGCTATGATTGAGAGATTTTAGAATTTCTAAGTTATTCCTGTTGTGTTTCTTTAATCCTATGTGCGCTTCCATGGAGTAGGCTACTTTGAGTACAGTATGACTTGCTTCTGAGTTGATGTTCATAAGATTGCACTATTTGATCGTTCTGAATAGAAGTGCAAAATTTCACAGATAAGCAGGGCAATCCAGAGTTCTGTGGGCACCCTATGAATTTCTCAGGATTTCTCATTTCTTTCAGTGAAAAGTAAGTTTCCTACAAGCAAAATAAATATGCAAATAAAATTGCAGAATACATTATGCAAAATAAGGTAAAAATCTCGCAAATGTGTTCAGTCTGCACAAACAGCATCAGAATTTGTTCCTTCTTACTGCAGAACTTTGGGTTTTAGTACAGATATAGCTTGTGCCCTACTTGTGATGAGATATTTGTTTCCAGTGAATAAGTTAGGATTACAGCCCATATCTTACTGAACGCAACAGACTTACTTCTGAGTAAACTAAGTACCACTGTTTTCAAGCACTTCAAATGATAGGTGTGGTTCCCAAATTCACCTGGATCACAATGCCCCCACAGCCTTCCTGGCTCAGCTGGATCTTGTGAAATCTCTTGAGATCCAAGATGATGGTGCCCAAATCATGTGAGATTTTGTGGGATCTAAGATGGCGGTGCCCAAATTGTATGACATTTTGGCATCACCAGGCTGTGGGTGCCCCTGTGAGTGTGCTCTGAAACCCTAAGGCATCATGGCACACATTTTGGGAATCCCTGTACTAGAAAATCACAACCTTTGGTTTATCCACAACTGGGGTTTCAAATTGTTATAGGCTGAAGCTTTAAATAAATAGAAGCCAGTTCACGTTTCCCTGCATGTACCACACATGTGTTTTCAGCACGTCAAAGGATCCTACAAAGCCATTAAAAAAACCAGGATTGCTACATTGGTTTTTATAAATGGTTCACTTTCCCCATAAGTGGGTACAAGAGATTCTTCAAAGGGACAACTGGGAAAACTGAGATGGAAATAACTTTTTCTTCAGTTGATCAGTGCCTGAATGGGTGACAACTGGGGAACCCCATGGATGCCACCATGATGCAAGAAACGCAGGGAGAAGTGCAATAAAATATACATCTCCTACAATTGGTTGCCTTTGTGGAATGCTCAGACATGCCTTGAATGCCCAGGTTCAATCTCTGACATCTCCAGTTAGGACAAGGGGAAAAAAACACTATCTGAAATCCTGGAGACCTGCTGCCAATCAAGTAAACCAATGGTCTGATTCAACAGAAGGCAGCTTTCCATGTTACACCCTCTAATGGTAGTTTATCCTTATTTAACTACAACTGCAAATCATTTAGAAATGTTTGGGGATGGAGAGCCTGTGGCTATGAATGGCTGGATTTAAATAATGTTAGTCTTTTCAAATGCTGTGGTTCAAAGGCTTTGTAAAAAGGAGCCAGAGTAAAATATTTCAACACAGATTAAGTTAATGTAGGATGGTAAACCTTTTGTTTACTGGAGTTGTACAGCTGTGTGTGTTGTAAGTCTATAAAGAGCCCTGACCAGGTGATCAAGGATGGTGCAGTTGACATGAGATAGATGGCTTGTGTGAACATTGGCTTTGTGTTTGATGTTCATTTTCCATTCAACCAATGCATAAAACATGCTGCTCGTCCTCCGTGGAGACCACAGAGAAATTTTATTGGTATAGCTTCTCAGTCTCCTACCTAGTGAAATATGCCTTCACTTGGTACTGCTTGCTAACACTCTGTGTACAAAACAGAAGCTGGCTAAAATTAATGGCTTAGATGGGGAGTTTAAAATTTAATGTTGCGAGGCTCTGCTCATTTTAATTCAGGAGCCATAACTAATGCCAAGCACTTTATTAAAGCAATGTGTTCATGAAAAATTAAACACCCCTGCCCAGAGGAATCATTGGCCTTGCAGGTTAAAGTTCGCCCTGCTTGCTGGCGGCAGTTGTCAATGGTGCAATACACCATGTAAATCGGATTCTGTGGATGGCAAATTCTGGCTGTTCCATTGGCCTAATGAATGGTGCAGGTTTTATTAAAGAATATAGGTATTCTAGATGATTAAAAAGTTTGCCCTGATCATTCAGTTGTATTATACCGTCTCCCTCTTGTCCAAAGACCATGCCAATGTTCAATGTGGCTCAGGGAAGAGATCACCAAGAAACAGGACAGAATCTTCCTTGTGTTTCTCTAACGTGATCCTCCTAATTTCAACACGGCATCTGTAGTCACCATAATATAGACCTCCCATGTAGCTCTACTCTCTCTCTCTGATGAGCAATATAAACTCAGAGGAAATAGGATGTGCTTAGTGAAGCAGAACCCATGCTGGTAAGAAGCAGCTGTTGGCAAGCAGTATTTCCAAGTTAACTTAGATTCATTCTTCACGAAGCACACAGGCCATTATAATACTTACAAATGAGTGTAAGCCCAAATAATAATCTTAACTACTGGAAGGTATTTTAATCCACAAAAGAGTGATGGGGTAATATAAAATCTGCATGTAAGCTTTTTGCTGCTCTCAGATTCAATTTTCATCACTTAATTTCTCCCAAATTGCTTCTTTTCAGAGCCAGAGAATTGGATGAAAATATGAAGCTGCCTTATACAAGAAGTCAGACCATTAGTCCATCTGGCCCAGTACAGTCTAAGCCAGTGTTTCCCAAACCTTTTTGACTGTGAGACCTAAATACAGTTTTTTCCCTCTCTAGTCAGCCATGGAGATGGTACATATTAATAAAAACCCACAATTAATTTGGGTAATTAATGAAATCGCCAGGTTTTTACAGCCACTGCTATGATGTGCTTAGTTTTGTGTGAGCTTGGTAAAACCCAGCCTTATATAGCTTTAACTTGCGTTCAAACATTTTTCCAGTTGAAATTTCCATGGGCCTGCTCCCTTTCCCAGCTTAGGACCCAATCCTATCCAACTTCCCAGCTCTGATGCTGACATGCCAATGGGACATGCACTGCATCCTGCGGTAGTGATGGATAGTCATGGAAGCCTCTTCAAGGTAAGGGCATTTGCTCCCAACTCAGAGCTGCGTTGAGGTGGCTTCGGTGCTGGAATTTTGAATAGGGTTGGGCCCTTAGTCTTCTGGCAGCCCCCTCATCCTTCTCCTCCTGTCCCAGCCCTCCCAACAGTCCACTCTCCCAGGTTCTCCTCCGCACCCCTTCCACTACACAATTGGGTTTGGAACCACTGGTCTAAGCTAATCAACAGTGACTTTCCAAGGGTCTCAAGTTGATTTAACTGGAGAATGAATCTAGGGCCCTCTGAGTGCTGAGCTACCATTGTTCTGTTAAATTTTGTCCTCTTTCCTATGGGTCCATCTTGGATCAAACAACCAAGAGGAAAAATCCCTTGGATAATCATTCAGAGAAAATTTTACTTCCATGTCCATTTATTAGTAACTAGCTTTTTGTTACCTGGCGTTGCCCGGGTAACAAATTATCCCAAGCTTCTAGGCGACCCCGGAAACTATGGACTCGACACTAATGTCGACTGTTTTGGAGTATTTTTATTTTATTATTTATTGGATTTCTATCCCGCCTTTTTGCCCGAAGGCACCCAAGGCGGCATTACAACATGAAAATATAATAAAATATAAAATTTAACATTAAAAACAATTTAAAAACTATTAAAACAATACAATAAAACAAAATTAAAACAAAACAGAATTTAAAAACAAGCCCTGTGGATCATAAAATATAAAAGTGTAACAAACCAGCCAGCCAGCCTGTCAACAGTTAAAAGCTTTTTGAAATAAAAAGGTCTTCAGCCCCCGCCGAAATGTTAATATAACAAAGAGGGAGCAGTTGTCAGTTCTAAGGGGAGGGTATTTCAAAGTTGGGGGGCCACCACCGAGAAGGCCCTCTTCCTGGCTGCCGCCCCTCTCACTTCTTCTGGTGGCGGCAGCACAGTCAAAAGGGCCCCCCCAGATGATCTAAGAGTACGGGTAGGATTATATGGAAGGAGGTGGTCCCTCAAATACCCTGGACCCGAGCCGTAAAGGGCTTTAAAAGTCAAATCTAGCACCTTGAATTGGGTCCGGAACGGAACCGGCAGCCAGTGTAGTCGCCGAAGCAGCGGCTCGACAGAGTCAAACCGATGTGCCCTAGCAACCACCCGAGCCGCCGCATTCTGTAGTAGTTGTAATTTCCGGACCGTCTTCAAAGGCAGCCCCATGTAGAGCGCATTGCAATAATCTAATCTAGATGTCACTAGGGCATGGGTCACTGTGCCCAGGTCCGCACAGCTCAGGTACGGCTGCAGCTGACAAATCAGCCGAAGCTGAGCAAAGGCTCCCCTGGCCACCGCCACCACCTGGGACTCCAGGTGTAGCTGTGGATCCAGGAGAACCCCCAAGCTGTGAACCTTCTCCTTCAGAGGAAGTGCAACCCCATTCAGAGCAGGACGATAGTCCAATACCCAAGCTGTGGATTTCTGAACCAAAAGCACCTCTATCTTATCCGGATTTAATTTCAGCTTGTTCGCCCACATCCAGCCCCCAACCGCCTCCAGACAGCGATCCAGGACCTCAACCGCCTCCTCAGAATCTGGGGGAAAGGAGAGATAGAGTTGGGTGTCATCAGCATATTGATGGCACCCCACTCCAAACCCCTGGATGACCTCTCCCAGCGGTTTCATGTAGATGTTGAAGAGCATGGGGGATAAGATGGAACCTTGCGGCATCCCAAACCTAAGAGGTCGGGGTGCCGAACAAGCGTCCCCCAGCACCACCTTCTGGGATCTGTCAGCCAGGAAGGAGCGGAACCATTTCAAAACAGTGCCTCCAAGCCCCAACCCGGCCAGCCGACCCAGAAGGACACCATGGCCGATGGTGTCGAAAGCCGCCGAGAGGTCCAGCAGGACTAATAGGGTCGCACTTCCCCTGTCCATCCCCTGGTGAAGGTCATCCACCGAGGCGACCAAGGCAGTCTCCGTACCGAACCCCAGCCTGAAGCCAGATTGGAATGGGTCCAGATAATCCATTTCCTCCAGTACCCGCTGAAGCTGGGACGCCACCACCCGCTCAATTACCTTGTCCAGAAATGGGATATTCGAGACTGGCCAAAAGTTGTTTAAATTAGTGGGATCCAGGGAGGGCTTCTTCAGGAGCGGGCGAACCATCGCCTGCTTCAAAGCAGGCAGGAGCACCCCCTCCCTTAGAGATGAATTCACCACCCTCCCTGTCCACTCGGCCAGCCCTTCCCGGGCAGCTCTAATTAGCCATGCTGGGCAAGGGTCAAGCGGGCAAGCAGCAGGTCTCACACTCCAGAGAATCCTGTCCACATCCTCAGGCTCTACAAGCTGAAAAGAATCCCCAATTGTAGGATAGACAGGTTCCCCGGTGACATCACTAGATATGCCCACAGCGGCGTCCAAGTCATGCCGAATCTGATCGACCTTCTCTGCAAAATGTTTTGCGAACTCGTCACAGCGAGCCTCCATGTGCTCCTCCCCACCAGTAGGGGGGGCAAGATGTAAAAGACTATGGACCACACAGAAGAGCTCAGCCGGACGGTTCTCTGCAGATGCAATGGTGGCAGAGAAGTGTGCCCTCTTAGCCGCCACCACTGCCCTAGAGTAAGCTTTTAACTGGGCCCTAGCCCGTGTACGGTCAGATTTGATACAAGTCTTTCGCCACTGACGCTCTAGTTGTCTGCCCTGCTGCTTCATCATTCGCACCTCCTCAGAGAACCAAGGAGCCGCTCTGATTCTGCGACTGGGCAGGGAATGCTCAGGAGCGATCTCATCCAGGGCCCTGGCCATCTCCGTATTCCAGAGGTTGACCAGGGCACCGGGTGGGTCTCCAACTCTGGCAACAGGAAAATCCCCCAGAGCCCTCATGGCACCGCTTAGCACCCTCACCCCTGGGGGTGCTAGGGGTGTCATACCCCCCATAGTATTTGTTGCCAGACCGTAAGGCATACGTGTACCAAGTTTGGTGTCAATCGTTCCAGGCGTTCCAGCAGGGCATGGTGGACATCTTATTTCGCCCCCCTTCTCGCCCCCCCACACTGACGTGGCCCGAACCCGGACTCCAACGGCGTCGGGAGCATCACCGCTCGTCTTGGCAACCCTGGAAACTATGGATTCGATGCCAATTTCGGCCGTTTTCGATCGTTTTCATGTGGGGCCCCCTGCCCACCCCCACCCCTAGGGGCGCCAGGGGGCCTGACCCACGCAGTGTTTGTGGCCAGGCCGCCAGGCATGCGCATGCCGAGTCTGGTGCCAATCGCTCTAGGCGTTCCAGCAGGACATGGCAGATATCTTGTTTCTCACCCCACGCCGAGGGGGCCCCGAACCCGGACTCCAGCGTCATTGGGAGCGTTGCCACTCGGCGACCCCGAAAACTACGGATTTGATGCCGATTTCGGCCGTTTTTGACCATTTTCACGTGGGGCCCCCTGCACACCCCCACCCCCAGGGGCGCCAGGGGAGCCTGACCCCCGCAGTGTTTGTCACCAGGCTGCAAGGCATGCGCGTGCCGAGTTTGGTACGTGTCGCTCCAGGTGTTGCGGAGCCTATGCGGAACGAACACACACACACACTCTCTCTCTCTCTCTCTCTCTCTCTCTCTCTCTCTCTCCTTTATATATATATATATATATATATATAGATCGATTACAGATTCATTCCACTTACTTCACTGAGGTTTGCCCGTTTTATGAACATTTTCCAAACTGGAGCCATAGTATAGATGCTGATGCATTTTTTAGCATTTGAGGTTATGTTGGAAACTTGCCTTGGGCTAGAAAGCTTTAATATGCATATCACTTTTATGGCCATAGTGACAAACATAAAACTAGAATTGATGTCATGTACAATTATTTATGGGCATACATTGGTATGATTGTCACATTGAAGCACTTCAGATCCAAATACTTGGATTCTGATTTTGCCATTGTGTCTACAACACTTTTATATGCAAGTAACTCCATTCCCTGCACAACAAAGATCTTATGGCACGTTAAAAGCTAACACAGTGCAGTGTAAGGGACTATGGTAGTCTTTAAGGTGCCAGAAGACACTATTGTGTTCTCTGCAACAGATTAACCTCACTGTTCTGTTGCGATCCTGTGGAAAGCAATGGTGAATTTCACAGTGTGGTTTCAGGGATATTGAAACTATTCATAGTATGTAACTAGGTTTTAAGGGGCTTGAGAGGAGTTCTCGGATCACAAACATTCTTTGAGTGCAAGAGTTGTCTGAACTAGCTGATCTAGAACAATCCCTGTCATACGTCTTCTGAACATGCTTATGTTTTTATTGTGGGTTTTTCTGTTGCAGTGGCTAGGTTGTTGCCCTGGCTCAGAATAAAGCAAAACATGGACTTCTAAAACAGGACTGGCTCTTCTCTCATTGAAATGTTGATTTTGATGGCTCATAGTCCTGATTTCAAATGAGTTGGTTTCCTGTCATTTTGACAATCTTCCTGTCTGTTCTGAACATACATTGCTGCTACCAGTGGTAGTGATGGAGTCTGCGGGAAGACCAGAAAGCTGATGGAAGATGAAATAGAATGGAAAAATGGAAATGATGAGAATTATACCTTTTAAGATAAAGTTGCAGGATCCTGTAACTGTGACAACTTCAGATCCAAAGAAGTTTTATTCTGTTGCATCTTCATATATGATTGCATATTCCTGAATGAAGGAGCATGTATAAAGTGCCGAAATGCTGGTGTGGCTTTTATATTATTATTGGAAAGGCCAATATGAGTACCAAGATTCTGAACATTACCTTGTGCAGCTCTTCTTAAGAACATGCTCTTAAGAGCCCTGCTAGATGAGGCCAAAGGCCCATCTAGTCCAGCTTCCTGTGGCCCACCAGATACCTCAGGGAGCACATGGCTTATGCCTATGCATGTTGTTTGTACAGGAGTATGACATTTGAGAAGCCCCAATCGAGCTAAAGTTATTTATGGGTAAGGCTGCAATTGGACTCAAACGGTGCATGGTGAGTGCAGTTCAGGTCAATCTATGGTTCCATATTGTAGCCAAATGGGATTGTGGCTTGGATCTGTGGCTACAGTGCAGAGATAGAGAATGTCTAACACATTCACCCTACATTGATTTCTTTTTATCTAAACCATGCCCCTGAAGCAGATATCTAACCTTTAAAGTGCCAATTGCTACGACCGAAAATAAATGCAGCTTGGTTTGGACTAGATTGTGCCTTGATGCCTTGGACTGATACAACAGCAGCTTTCCTCAGCTTTGATGTTTTGGATCACAATTAAGCAACCCGGAGATTGTATTATTCAGATGCCTAGAAGATGCTTTTAAAATCTGCTATATCTCAAAGCAGCAAGAACCCAGGAGGAAGGTACCCACTGAGTTATAAAAAGAAAATGGAATAAGGGAGTAATGGGAGCATCAAAGAAGCCATGTATATTCACAGTAGCCGGAGGCAACCACGCTTTATTTTGGCTTCCTTTGTGGCTGTTTCAGAGTGCTTTGGGATTTGAATGGAATGTGTAGGAAAGTTGTTGTTTTTTCCCATTATCTGAAATGGCAGAAGAAGGTTAGTTTCAGCCATGGAATTCCACATTTTGTATTGCTTCTTGTATTCCCTTGAACGATGTCGTGCACACATAATTAACAGAAAACAATGGCATGGAAACAACCCTTTCCATTTCGGCTCAGTTTTAGTGTCTTTGAATCAGTCGTAGTGAATTATATGTCTGTGGGCAGGTTCGTCCTTTTATAAATCTACCAGTCCAGGAACACTGCTCCTTCTTCAGGAAATGGTGCAAACACAGGTCCTAAATCAATGGAGATGAAAATTAGTTTAAAGACCGTTTTGAAATGCCCAGGTATTTCAAAAAGGTCTTTGTGTAAGACCTTTGTGTAAAAGAATGGAATATTTGGCACCAGGTGGTGGTGATGGAATTGAGAGAAGGAGTCCAGGCAGATTCCCCTAAAGTCACTTAGGATTTTATAGTGCCTATTGGCACTTTGAATTTTCCCCCAAAACAGGCTAGCAACAAATATAACTGTTTCAGAACTGGTGACGTATGTTCAGTATAACCAGAGCTAATAGCCATGTTCGGTACTAACTGAACATTCCTAAAAGTATTGCAAGCCAGATCCACACATAGCATAACAAGACGTGTCAGCAGCGTTACCCTATATGAATATAAAATACTTGGGGAAATATTGTACTTGCTTTAGTGGCTTGAGCAGATGTACAGTCATACAATTACATGAGCTGCCCAGAACAACCCAAGTTGTTCTGCACTCAAATTGCATACTTACTTTGTGCCACACCAAGCTGGCACAGAAAGGTGAAGTGATGGAGTGATAAGAATAGGTTGAATCACAGCTTGACCAAGGGTCTATAACCATCCCATTCACCAAAAATTGGAATAACAATCTTACTGTATTTTATATACTGAATCCCTGATTTAGGCAATAGTATAAATGCAACAGTTTTAACAGAGCTATATATATAAAAAATTTATATACTAGAAACCAATTTTGCTGTCTTAGTGTAATAAAAAGCATTCTTAGAAATGCTTTTTCTAACACATCTGGGTCCCCAACACTTTATTGCTGTCCAAAACTCTCAATGGAGAGTTTCCAGGTCATTCTATGAATTGCTAGTGTTCACCTTAAATTAATAACCCTAGCAAATTCTGGGGTGAATGTTTATCCACTCTGTATGACAATGAAATTATATTAGATCAATCAACAGGCTTTATATATACCGCTTTTCAGCACAAAGTTCACAGAGCGGTTTACGGGAAATAATAATAATAATAATAATAATAATAATAATAATTAATAATAGTTAAATGGCTAGATTTAAACCTGTTGTAGGAAATTTAAAAGAAAACTTTTGTGTGTCTGTCCCATCATTTCCATTCCATTATGCTAAAACAATAAGTAGCTTTTCAAGCAAACGATTAACCTGAATTACTGGAGCGCTGGGCTAAAACACAAATCCTGATGCCTGTCAGCATGCCCTGCAGATCTAAGCTGATTTGACTGTAATTTTTCATAGATGTCTCTGAATGGGCTGCAATATGTACAAGGTGACCTCACTTATGGACTTACACTGGATCAAGTGAGAGGCAGGTAGGAAGCCTTTACCCAGCTTATGAGGATGAGGTCAGGTATTCAACATAGTTTGTACAAGAAGCATAAGAAATGTGTATGGTATGGTTACATACCCCAGTG
Organism: Lerista edwardsae; assembly: GCA_029204185.1. NCBI lineage: Eukaryota > Metazoa > Chordata > Lepidosauria > Squamata > Scincidae > Lerista > Lerista edwardsae. Next base: position 2,645,605 of record JAJKFI010000098.1, read on the forward strand.
ATGAATCCAGATGGCTCAATATACTCAACAAACAATTTAGGAGGAGCTAGCTTTCTAGTCACCCCACTGAAAAAAGGAGAAAGACTTCTAGACTTCAATAATTGAACGAGAAGGACAGGAGAAGTGATCAAGGAATTGAAGTACTTACAAGGAAGGGGTGCTCTTTAGGGAAGAAAAACATATTGGCATTTGGACAAACTTGGATTTTATTTTTTAAATGACCACTGTGAAGAGTGGTAGGGAGTCTAAATGAACATGAACCCATACCGCAAAACTGGTTCATGGAGGTCTTACAGGGATCTGGAACTGAATTCATGCCACAGATCTCAGATTGCGTATAGCTGATTGAACTTCTTAACATACAAGGTGGTATCTGGTTCAAAATTAGCAGTGCCGTAACCACACACTCAGGTAGCAATCCTAAGCTAGCACTGCATCCTGCGGCAGTCAGTGGTCAGGGCGAGCGAGCGGTCTACTTGCCTCTGCATCAGTTATTTAGCCGGCACAGAGGCAAGGCCCTCCCTGTAAGGTTGTGGGGTCGAACACAGAGGTAGGGATCCGACAGCAAGAGACGCTGTCAGTCCTGTCTCCCACTCCTCCCTCCCCCACCCCAGAAAACCCACTTGCCCTGCCCAGAAAGCAGGAACACCAGAAACTCTGGCAACTGGTGTACTCACTACTTGCCAGCTTGCAGAGGTCCCTCCAGGCCACACAGGGCTGGTGTTGCCATGGTGTCATCCCAGTGCTGTAATGGCTTGCCACTGGTGCTGTAGGCACTTTACAGCATCTTGTGCAATAATGACATGGGTTGTACGCTCCTACCGCCAGCATTATGCCTGATAGGATTGGGCCCTCTGCTTTCCATTCTAGGATTGTTTTATTTTCTGGTTTCTTATCCCGCTGTAAAGCAGTACCTTTCACTTACATCTGGGTAGAGACAAGAGCATGAGCGAAAGTAAAAAATGGTCAAAGCAGTGTGAATGTCAAAGGATCACTATATTTACCTTGCAAATTTATTTTGACCGGCAAGAAACTTAATATAATGCATGTTGAATCCATGTGAAACCTAAATAAGACAAATATAGGCAAGTTGATGAGCTTCGTGGATGCAATTGGATGAAAGACAGATAGCACATGGGCAAAATTTGAACTGTGGTTATAATTGAAAATGCTGAAAGAGCAAAGCAACAGAAATAAAGTGGACGAAAGTCAAGGTATTGCCATATGTATATAGCATGATAAAACTTTTCCAAAGTTAAAAAATAGTTGAAAAAATTGTTTTCTAAATAGTTATTGGTGTGTTCATTTTATAGAGCAGCAAAAACTCTGGCCCATGGGCTGGATCTGGCACCCGGGAAAAGCTTTCCCCCATTGTGCGCGGTGCTTACCATTCTGTGCTGCTGCCTGTTCTTTTGCCAGCTGATCTTCAGAAAGTTGCCCTGGGCAGCCGCTTCCATCTCCCATCACCCCAGCAGGCTCCGTGCTCAGATATCCAGGTGGAAGCAACTGGCCAGAATGATTTTCTAAGAAGATTGGGGGGCATGATAACAGGCAGCAGAGTGGAAAGGTAAGTGCTGTGCACAAAAGAGAAGCATGTTTTTCACATGCAGCGGTTCCATGGTTTGGAGACCGCTGTTATACATATATTGCAATCAAAAAGGCATTGAGATGCACCTTTGCTGCTATTTAAATGTGTTTCTATATGTTAATAACGAAATTATAAAGATACTACATTATTTTATCTTAAAAGTCATTCATAATGCAAAAGGACTTGGTGCAAGACATTTATGTTTAATTGAATTTTTGGTGATGGTGCAGTTTCATCAATTAATATATGCAAATATAAAGCTTTCCTAGTTCTATTTCTTTGTCCTGTGAGAATAACCTTTGGTAATATTATTGGATGTGGCCTTTTTAGCTTGGGGCCCTGGTATGCCTTCTTCCGGCCCTGGAGTCAGTAAAGCTATCCCTGTGTTCATATGGCCAAGCCTTCTGGATAAAGCTTGCTTGACTCAAGGCTCTCTTTCTTCCAAGAGGTGTGCAGCTTCTTCTCTGGCTACAGCACTGGGTGGTCCACTGAACTGGTGCTCTAGCTGGCTTGTCCTTTGAGATTGCTTTGGAACTCAAACCTTGGAGAAGCTGCTCTTCAAGGGTGATGGGGTTGCCTGGTGGGAAATGCATTGCATGCTAAGCATAGCAGTGGACTGGGCAGCTCAATTACTGGAACCCTATGCAAAAGTCCTTAGTAATAAGACGACCCATGTTCTATGAAACTAAAGGAGCTTAAAATTTCCCCTCCCCCTTACAGTATTAGCAGCCCTCATCACTGCTATATGGAAGGGTGCATTTGAAGCCAAAACTCTAGAATGGTTTCTGATATGACACTGGCTGGCTGTGGTTGTTGGTCTTTGAGAAGAATTCCACAGGGTCAAAAACTCCACTGAACTTGTGTAGGTCCCTTGCATGAGCCTCAGAAAGTTTTGGGGATCTGTTAACTATTGATTATCTGTTTCCAAGCAAACACATGCCTTGCCTCCCCCCCCCACCTCCCTCTGCCTTTTAGAAACATTGGAATGATTTGCTGGAGCTTTTAGATACCTCGTCTGAATTCCATTAGTGTTTGTGTGTGCATTATTCACCTTCAGATGTTTTCCAACACTAGTCATTTGGCAATTAAGAGGGTGATTTGTTAGGAGAATTGCAAAAAATGCGATGCTTTCCAATGTCCATATTTCCAGCTCTTTATGGAAACAAGAAATGGAATTGCTTTAAGGCCTTCCTTTAAGGTCTTGGATCGTATGCAGATGCTGTCATACTGTACTGTCTAGCCAATTATGACTGCTTTATAGGAAATTTGTGAGGGACAATATGGTGTAGGGTTAGGGAGACCTGTGTGCTGAAATCCCCACTCAGCCTGAAGCTCACTGGCAGATTTGGGGCCTGTCACTAGCCTAGGAGGTTACCTTACAGGGTGTTGTGAAAACAGAATATTGCATACCATTCTTAGCTTCTTGAAGGAAAAGTGGGAATTTAAAAATGTTGTTCTTGTTAATAATAATGTCCTAAGTGAAACAGGCCTAATACGGAGACAACCTCCCACTCCAATTTATGCCAGTGGTACAGCTATACTTTTAAGGGGGAGCATTTTTGGCTCATGGCTGGACCCACATGCATTGCATACATAGGAGCCTAGAGTCAATGTTTGGCATCTCCTGTGACATGATTTTGGATAGTACGCCTGGCAGAGATCTCCCTGCCTGAGGTGTTGCAGAGCTGCTGTCAATAGAGTAGAAAGTACAGGGCTAAATACTCCAGTGGTCTGATTCTGTGTGAAGCAGCTTCATATATGAGCCAGATTTTCAACCAGTTTTTCACAGCATGTTGGCGTGCTATGGATGGTCTGGAGGTGTGCCATGATTGTTTAGGGGAAGGTCATTTATTAGTAAGGCCGATGGGAGGATGTGAATTTAGACCAGCTGCACAGTGTCTTGTCAATTATCAAACAAATGACATCGTGCCTTGACAATTTTAGCGCCTTGTCAGTGCGCCGTGAGATGAAAAGGGCTGCAAACCGTGGATTCAGAGCTTAGTGGTAGCACATGCATTAGACGGAGAATGTCCCAGGTCAGATTCAGTCCTGGGAAATTTCATGTTAAAAGGGTGTCAGGCAGCAGGTCTGGGAAAGATGTTTCCCTCCGCGCCTGGAGAGCCAGAACCAATAAGCTGATTCGGTGCCTTCATGTGGTCAGACCAGGCACAACTTGTGAACAGAGATGAATGCTAGTGGGATGAGTGTGCATCCAGCATCAGTGGATGACATGTTACTCTTTGGGGAGAAGACCCACACCCTACTAGCCCTTGATCTGTATTATGAACATTTTTTGTTGGTTGGTATCTGATTAGCTCTCTTTGCAAGTTCTCATCTTTTCATATTTAAACCTGTTCCCACACTTGATCATTGCTTTATTTAATGGCAACATTCTAGTCATGGGCAAACGGATCTTCTTTGCCAGAAATCAGCAGCCATGTTGATTAGCCGACTGTCTTCTGCTAATTGCTGTTCAGCAAAGTTATAGAGATTTCTGATTAAACAGCAAAAACAATCTTGAAGGAATTCTTTAATAGTTGCCTTTCCCCCTCAGTCCCAGTCAACTAAATTATTTTTTCTAATTAATTTTAAATGCAAGATTTGTCCCACAGAATAGTTTTTTTTATGGGAAATGTGGATTAATGCTACATTTCTTAGAGAGAGTTAGTCGTAATTGCTTTCCTTGTGCAATAGTGGAAGTCATAAAGTGCTTAATTGATATTGCAGAGTTATTTGGAGTATCAGTCTCTTTCTAGTCATTGCCTTCTGCTAAGCTGGGTGTTTCTGTTAATTCTTCTATTGAACCAATTAATGCAAGTGATAGTTGTACATCTGGCGATAATAATCCTACTTCTGTTGGGAGCATATTTCTCCCCCTTTTCCTTGATATTGAAACATATTAAGACAGTAATCCACAAACTGTTTACTCAAGGGCAATCTAATTAAAATCCCTTTTTTGTCTAAGGGATTGTTGCATAGTTACTTGAAGTAAATAATTTGTACATTGCAGTCCTGAAACTGACCATAGTTTCCTGTCGGTCAAACAGGACATTACACTAAAAATTGAGATGCCGCTGGCAATGGTAGTTGTATATTTAGCATCTCCTTCCCCCGTATAATATTATTTAGAACGTACGACTATCCCGACATTACAATGTCCTGCGTTTTCCAGAAAAGGAATATCATGTCAATAATAATAGACCTAGTTCCACTCCCCCAAAAGACTTGCAATTGTCAGATAATTTAGTACAGCCTATTATGCACTACCATAATAAACATCTGCACCCTTTATAGCACATAAATGATGATGCACTTTTCAGGTTTAGACTACTCTCATCTCTCAACATCTGCTTAGAAAAACAGCCTAATTTTCAAGACATACCATTTTCTTCGGAATGGCAGATGCAAGGGAGTGGTAAAGAGATGTAAGTATCTTGTTGTCCTGTGTGCTCCCTGAGGCATCTGGGTGGGCCACCGTGAGACACAGGAAGCTGACTAGTTGGGCTTTGGCCTGATCCAGCAGGGCTGTTCCTATGTTTTTCTGAAGACGTTGCGCTAACCAGTTTTATTTATTTAAAAGATTTCTACCCTGCCGAAGCTGATGCCCAAGGCAGCTTACAATTATCAATTAAAAAATACAATATAAACCCCTGCTAACTGGGCAAGAGGCACTTTTTCAAGTGGTGTCCTCTTATATTGAGCAGGGGGAGAGCAATTGTCCCTCTTCACCCCAGCGCAGTGTCTTTCTCGTGGCTGTTGCTGGGGGTGTTCTCCATTCTTTTAGATTGTGAGCCCTTTTGGGACAGGGAGCCAGTTAACTTTGTTATTATTTGCCTGTAAACCGCTTTGTGAACTTTGTGTTGAAAAGCGGTATATAAATACTAGTGATTGATTGATTGATTGATATATAAAAACAATAAATAAAATTACAATAAAATAATTGAAACCATTTGGAAGAGGGCAGACTACTTACAATCAAGATACTGCTACAGTACAGAGGAATATGAGGTAGACAACCAGTCACCCAAACAGTTTTGAGCCCTTGTTGAAAAGCCATTAGGGAGGGGGTAGATCTTAATTCCTCTGGTTGGGAGTACCATAAATGTGTCGCCACTACCAAGAAGCCTCACCCGCATGCCACCATCCCCCTAACTTGGGAGAAAGGCGGCACATGTAGGAAGGCCCTCTCAGATGAACTAAGAGGGTGGGCCAGAATTTGTGGGAGAAGGCAGCCGCTCAGATACTGTGGACCCAAACTGTGAAGGGCTTGAAAGGTCAATACTAGCACCTTGAATTGGGCAAGGAAATAAATGGGCAGCCAGTGCAGTCGCTGAAGCAGAGGTCTGACAGAGTCAAATAGCCCAGCTCCATTAACCACCCTGGCCACCGCATTCTGCAGTAATTGCAGCTTCTAAACCATTTTCAAGGGCAGCCCCACATAGAGTGTGTGACAGTCATCCAATCTTGAAGTTACTAAGGCATGAACCACCATGGTCAGGTCTGATTGACTTGGGTATGGCCGCAACTGGAGCACTAGCCAAAGCTGGGCAAATATACTCCTGGCCACCACTGCCACTTGAGTCTCCAAGGAGAGCTCCAGGAACACTCCCAAACTGTGCACCCACTCCTACAGGGGGACTGCAATCCCATTCAGAGCATAATCTGTTAGCTTCTGCATAACTGCAACAACCTAGGACAGTGATGGCGAACCCTTTGGGCTTGGTGTGCCAAAAATTCAGAAAATGCCTAACTTGACTCTACTGGTGCGTCACCCACCCCCAAACAAAAGAGAAACTATTCTTTACATATTCATTTATATTTTTTTAAAAAAAATACAGTCAAATTGTGTGTGATGCTATGTATTATATAAAGAAATATCAAACATCAAATAATTTCATTAAAAAAATGAAATACAAGTACATTAAACTCAGTTGTCAGGTGTTGGTGAATGCTGCTGTGCCAACCAAAACGTCATGGTGTGTCACCTTTGACACGCGTGTCATAGGTTCGCCATCACTGACCTAGGATGTGTCTATGGAGAAACCCACTTTCCTGCCCCCCAACAAGTATTCCAGGTATCAGTAGATGAGGGAGGGTTTCTTAAACAGCCATTCAGTGAGGGATAAGTGGTGCTTTGTCTCACCCAAGGGAGACATAAGGAAGGAAGGAAGCAAAGGAAGGATTGCTTTGCCTTGCCTCGCCTCATGGCTGAGCTGCCTAAGTAGCCAACCCTTCACTAATTTATTCTTCACGTTAGCAAGCAGAATTTCCTACAATCTTGTTAACCCCTGCTAACTGGGCAAGAGGCACTTTTTCACGTGGTGTTCCTCTTATATTTAGCAGGTGGAGAGTAACCTTCCCTCTTCACCTCAGCACAGTGTCTTTTCTAGTGGCTGTTGCTGCTGGGGTTCTGCTTTTTTTTTTTAAGACTAGCTTTTATGTACCCGGCTTCGCCCGGGTGTTTATATGTCCCATCCCTGACCCCCCCCCAGTGGTTTTCGGCCACCCCCGGGCGTGGTTTTTTTGTAAAAAATTACCCGGCGGTGACCAGGTGTTTATTTCTCCCATCCGTGCCCCCCCCCAGTGTTTCTTCCTAGTGTTTGTTGCCAGTGTTTGTTAGGTAACCCTGGAAAGTACGGATTAGACGTGCAACCCCACCCCTGGGCGGGGTTTTTTTTAATGTACCCGGCGTTGCCCGGGTGTTTATTTGTCCCGTCCTTGATCCCCCCCAGTGTTTGTTGCCTGGCTGTGCAAACCCACCCCTGGAAGGGTTTTTTGTTGTTTTAAATTTACCTGGCATTGCCTGGGTGGTTATGTGTTCCATCCCTTATCCCCCGGTGTTATTTGTAGATCTCATTGGTTATTCAACATTGTCACGCGGGAGTCCTGTCCCCCCATCTCACCAGACTCACCAGCCACACAACACGTTTGGAAATGGGTGCGACTGCCACTTCAGATGGCCCTGTATAAGTTTCCCTGCGGGAAACCTATTAGCAGCGGGAGTCCTCTCCCCCCATCTCACCAGACTCACCAGCCATACAGATGGCCCTGTCAGTGCATCACAATGCAGTGGCTCAGCCCATAGCCACCCATAGAGAACCACAAATTCACTTTTACCCTCGCCCATGGGGGTGCGAACCGTTCCAAACCCCCGCAGCGATGATGTCGGGGGGCCAAGGCACCCGCTTGCCGAGTTTGGCGCGAGTTGGTCCAGGCATTAGTGTTTGTTGCCTGGCTGTGCAAACCCACCCCTGGAAGGGTTTTTGTTTGTTTTAAATTTACCCGGCATTGCCCGGGTGGTTATATGTGCCATCCCTGATCCCCCAGTGTTATCTGTAGATCTTATTGGTTATTCAGCATTGTCACGCGGGAGTCCTGTCCCCCATCTCACCAGACTCACCAGCCATACAGATGGCCCTGCGGGAAACCTGTTTGCTGCTATTTGTCTTCAACTGTAAAGAGTTCAGTTGCTGCCTGAAGATTCCGCATGTCATTTGCATGTACTTTGCATCTCATCATGACATCATCAGAGCCTTGGAATGCAGTGGCTCAGCCCATAGCCACCCATAGAGAATCACAAATTCGCATTCACCCGTGCCCGTGGGGGCGCGAGCCATTCCAAACCCCTGCAGCGACGGTCTCGGGGGGGACAAGGCACCCGCGTGCCGAGTTTGGCGGGAGTTGGTCCAGGTGTTGCGGAGCCTATGTGGAACATACATACATACATACATACATACATACATACATACATACATACATACATACATACGCTCTTCTTTATATATATAGATTGTGAGCCCTTTTGGGACAGGGAGCCAATTTAACTTTATTATTATTATTTGCCTGTAAACTGCTTTGTGAACTTTGTGTTCAAAAGCGGTATATGAATACTTAATAATAATAATAATATTATTATTATTATTATTATTAACAACAATTTAACATAAACCTTACGACCACCAGCAGCACGTTAAAACAGCAAGTTGTGTAAATGTACTAAATGTACATGCCTAAATGTACCCTTCCTGCCCTCAGATACTGGGGTGAATGTATACCTTGGAAAATGACAAACTCCAGCAATTCACACTAGGAATGTGTTATGAAGGTATTCCCAAAAGGGAAAAGAAAAAAGAGGAGCCAGTGATTTACCAGGGGTGGGTTCCTGCAAAAAGGGCTGTACACAGGTAAATCTGGACAATTTGAATGTACATCAGTGGCTCTTGCTATACACAGTCAATTGGGCTTGTGCACCAGCTATGGCTTATTACTTCTCCTTGCATTCTAATTGGAATCGCCTCTCCAAATGTTAAATGTGCATTTTTAAAATGGAAGGGAACCCCCCCCCAATAATTTCAATACATGACTATAGCATTCATGCTTTGTTGGGTCAGGGCGTCTGTGTGCAAAAGGTTACATTTTTGTGAAGGGCCATCAAATAATCTGCATCATGGCAACATTACCTGCCCTCAGGCTTAAAATGCTTGATTGTTCTCCAATGGCCTTCTAACATTTTATATCAATACAACAATGGGAAGCATTCCCTCTGACTGCCAATAAATTTAAAGTAAACAAAAAGCACACTTCCTTAATGCAAAGCACAATTAACATTCATTACTGTAGAATTCTGATTGCTTTGAAAAATTATTAAAGACATTTCATGGAAGATGGTCTACTGAATGGCTAACAGTCATGATGACTAACCTGAAACTCCATGTAACAGAGTCAAAATACCACCAGTTTACCCACTTTGGGGGACAAATAGGCTATCTCCATCTTGTCTGGTATACCTGGTTGGCCACTTCTGGGGATGTTGGGCTGCAATCTTATACATCAGTGGTTCCCAAGGCTTTGGGTACTGCCACCTACCACTTTTTCTCTGGTGGGTTACAATGCACTGCTCTATCTTGCAAGGCCCCACTTTTCTGGGCCAGCGTCCCACTCTACCGGCCTCCACAAGTCTCAGAATGGCCTGCAGAAGCCTTAGAAAGTCACTTCCAGTTTCTTGGAAGCTGATAGGGATGGGTCATTGACCCAGAAGAAGCCCCTGGAGCCTACTAATGCTTCCAGAATATCTCCAATATTCTGAAGGAGACATCTGAAAAATGGGTGGATGGGAGCGCACAGGCATGAGGTTGCGACTCACTTTGGGAAGCATTGCTATGCACCTTTACCTGGGAGTAGGTCCCTTTGAACTCAATGGGACTTACTTCTGAGTAGACTTGAATGGGATTGGGCTGTTATAAATTCTCATTGGTAGATATCAAGTGTTGGACTTGGAGCTGAGCAATGGGAGGAACTGCTCAGCTCATGGCTCTTAGAGCCCCTCTTAGTACACGGCAAATATTGTCAGAGCTGACAATGCCAATAACTTTTCTGAGAGCTATAGTTTTGTAGAGAAGAGGAACTGTGAATAAGTTGAACTGTCACCTCTGCCATGGCATCACTGGGTGGCTTTAGCAAGTCTTTTGGCCTCAGACCCACCATTTGGGTTATGGGGAAGGGCTGTAGCTCAGATGCTTTGTCTGCAGAAGTTCCAAAGCACAGGCTCTGGCAGCCCCAAGGAATGGCATCCCTTTGGAAATGGATCAGTAGCCTCTGAGCAAAGGGGCTTTCCATGTTAATCTGCAGTATGGGAATCATAATAGCAGACTCATTTACGAGGGTGTCATCATGATTACTGAGATAATATATGTGAAATTGTTGAAGAGTGTTGTATGTTGCTGCTTTCAGCTGATGCTCTAGGTCTGCAACAAGAGATAAGCAGGCTGTGCTCGTTAGATCTCTGGATAGCTATTAATATTTGCACAAATTCTAAGTATAACAAAAACTCATTTATTCCTGACTTCCTGTCTTAAATGACTGAGAGGAGGAACAGATTTTCCAAGTGACTAACCCATCTGTTTGCCTCCTTTGGGAATAGCCGCTCATTTTAGTTTCTAAAGGGGAATGAAGCTGTTTTGCAAAAATCCTTACACCACTGGAAATCGTATATTACTGTCCAGCTGTTGGGTTTCAAGTTCATATGCCCAAGCTGTAGACCACATTGATTCTTGGATGCATTAAATCTGTCTTTCCTCTTCCCCCACCCCCACCATGATTTTATTAGGATTATTCTGTAAAGCTCTGGTCTATTTCTGAAGTTTTAAGTCTAAAATAATCACTGGTGACATATAGAAGTGCCAAACTTCAAGACCCATTTCAAGATGACAAATAACCTACACATGTAAAATGCTGTAAAGGAGCTGTGGGACTGTGGGATTTTGAAGTGGAAAATCTGGATATGAGCAATCCATTCTCTCAGCCTCCATTGCCCAGCTACACGACCGAAACGAGAACAATTTGCCTTGAAGGAGGGTTGTGTTGCAGGGGAATGAGAAGTTTAAACCACTTCACCCATCAGTTAATGAGAGATCGTTTAATAGGCCCCTTTTCCTGCTCTTGGCTAAGCTTGCTGGCCAAGTGATTGGAAAACAAAGGCAACAATGAAGACTGAAGCAAATCATCATCAAGACGTGCTTCCCAGTTTCTGTCCTGTGGGTACGATATAGTTACCTAGCAACTATTGAATACTGGTGATTCACCTTCCTGTGGTTCTTCGTGCTACATGTGTATATTTGAGACGGGCTGTGCGTTCTGTGAAAAACCACCCTGTCCCCAGTTCAGAGTGTTTCACTGGCAACCATTTGCCACGTAGCATCTGTAGTTGAGCAAGGAACCCGCTGCTATGCGATGGGTTGCCAGTCTTTTCGGTTGCCAAGTTAGAAAACATCTTTGTTCTCATCGTTGGACAAGAAGAGACTTCAGTACGCTTCATAATTGCAAAAGTATGTCAGTTCTCAGGGACGGGATAAATCACGATGTGAAGCAAAGTACAGAGTGAGATCCAAGCCAAATCGGGTGAGACTCAAACCCAGTGTGGCATGGAATTTGGTCATGCCTTCAGGTGGCAGTGGGTGAAGTGAATTCATCATTCCCATTACATTCTGCTCTGCTTTTGAAACGTTGGTTGGTGCCAAGACAGGGGTGCAGCAGCCACAAAGTCATAGGGATTCCTTAGCTGGCAGGGAGAACAGAACATGGAGGCTCTTCAGTATATCTGGGATAGGATACAATGGGGCTAATGGAAAAGTGCAAATTTTCATGAAAGGGAAGGCAACCTGCCTGTATAAATAATGGCAGACAAAAATGTATAATTTGTGTGTTCAGTATAAAGATCCCCATAATGTTGATTTAACAATTGTTGATATCCTTCATTCTGGACCTGAAGCTTCTTAAACTATTCATTACTTAAAATGGCAACTTCCTACCCAGAATAAATAGCTATGGAGCTGGAAAGTCCAGACAGACTGTGGGCACAATCCTAACCAATTTTCAAGCACTGGGATAAGAGCAACGCAGCTCCAAGGTAAGGGAACAAACATTCCCTTACCTTGAGCAGGCCTCTGTGGCTACTACTCCACTGCAGGAAGCAGAACATGCCCCATTGGCACAGCTATGCCAGCACTGGAAAGTTGGTTGGGATTGCACCCTGTAGTGGGTTCCAAGTCCTAATCCCCATCCTTATGGCCCAGGTACGTCCTTATGGCCCAGGTTAGTATTTTAAAAAGACAAAATAGAATTACATGGATCCATTTAACATCACATGCACTTTGACACTGAGAGCGCAGAAGTAAGTCCCATTGTGTTCAACAAGACTTACAGGGGCATAGGATGCAGCCTTAGTTGCAAAATGTGCCAGAGTGCTAGATTGTTCAGTGATTGTGTTATTGGGTCGTGCCCTGCTGCAAACGCCCAGGAAGGAGAGCAGGGTGGAGTTTCTCTTTTGCTTGACCTAGGACAAATGGCTCCTGGCTCCCCATGAGGCCTCCTGAGTAAGCGTCTTCTCCCTTGGGTAGGGGATGGCCAGGATGTCTTCCCTCTCTAGGACTCTGCCAGCTCAGGGGTTGTCCCTGTTGCCTCAGTGCAAAAAGAAGAGGCGAAAGCAGCTTGTGCTTCCTCCCCCTGCACAGCCTTGTTGGGCCCCAGGCTTCTCCCAAGAGAGCCCTCAGCTGTCTGTCCTGCTCTCTGTGCCTCAACGCTGTCAATACTGAAGTTTCTGAGTCATATGACCATGTGTGGTTCCACCCCCGCCCTGCTCAGACTCTGCTACTCCCATTGCTATAACAACCCAGGGAGCTTCAATAGAGGCCTCTAGAGTGGCAGGGTTGTCTAGGTCCTACTTTACATGGTAATGGGCCTGGAGGCAGCAGATGTGAGTGTTGCACCTACTGCGCAAAAAGGGTCCAAGAATGGACAAGTGCCCTCTAACTTCTCCCCACCCCCGGACAAGGTAAGGTTGTCAACAGTAAGTAAGCAAGTCATATTTTACTGATATGACTATGTGCAAGCAGGTAACTGATATGAAAAGCCAGTAACTTTTGTACCCAGTGTCATGATAGTATTCCATCCTTGACCTCCACTCCTTGGCAAGCCAGGCTCTGCTTCAATCACACCCAGCTGCCCACTGAGCCCAGCCATTTCCTGCCAAGTTGTGTCTGGCACTAGATTCAATTTTCATCGCCCCCCCCCTTGCTTTTCATGGTCAGATGCCATCCAGTTTGAAAAAAATGCCAACTCTTCAGCTCAGATTCCATTACTTCCATGATGTTTCCTCTGTGTAGGACCACTGAAACATTATCTAAATGGCATAGCTGCCAAGATGGTATGCTGACTTTGCTTGCGTAGAAGAAGGCTTGGAGTTCAGGCCGATGTGCATAGTGATTGATTCATGAATGGTCCGTAGTGGGTGAGGCTTCAGGTACCATTGGGGTCAGTCAGTTCAGGCATTGGCCGAAGGGTTATGCCTATCAGAGGGTCCAGCTAGCTAGTCAGACTCCCTGAACTCTCAGTATTGGTGGCAGTCATAGTCCCCAATGTGCCAACAGGGTGGGTGGCATCATGGGAGGCGACAACAATCAGCAACCATGTGCCAGCAGTAGGCAGAATGGTGTGGGAACAGCAGTCAAGAAATACTACATACATACAGCCAGCAATAAATTATATGAAGTATTGGTGGAATAATCTATGTTTGTGATTGCTGGGGGGGGGGGCAGGGGAATGACCAAAACTAGGCTGGCACATTTTAGAGTTGAGGAATGACATGGGAGTTGTTTAAGAGCGATCTCTGCAAATCTTGAACAGATTTCTTTTCATTGGAGATTTAGTGGGAGATGGCCTTAGTCTTTTACATAGAGTGGGGGAGTGTTGGCATTTGGTGTTTTGCCTTTGTACTTAATTAGTTGGGTCAAACAAGCATTGTATCAGGCTTGTTGATGCAATTTTCCTTGACACATGGGAGGATGGTGCATAATAGGCATGTGGGATTCATCTCACACAGCACTTAGGCTGAGGAGGTAAGCATGCTTGCTTGCTAGCAGGCTTTTTTGTTCTTTTGCCCCAAGTTTTTCTTTCTCAATTTTTCCTCTGTCTGTCTGTCTTTTTTTTTTTTTTGCAGTCACCCACCCTCTCTGTCCTGCCCCCTGTTGCGAGTAGCTTCTTTTTTAAAAACCTTGCCCCAGCTCCTTATTTTTGGTTGTGACAGCAGCGGCATTGTGGAAGGCTATTCTCGGCATAAGGAGCAGCAAGGCAGATGTTTGATGGAGGAGGTCACCTTTGTATGGCTGAGGAAGGTGGAACTGGGCAAGCGAAGGTCACAGGTAGGGATGCGTTGGGGTCTGAGAACAAAGAGGTGGCCAAGGACGGTTCTGATGGTAAGGATGAGAATCTTGTAAAGTAAATCAATTAAATTCATAATTAAGCAGGGCTTTGAGCTAGAGCTGGAACAAACATTGCAAAAGTTCTAAATGCAGTGAATTTTCAGATTTTGCAACAGGGCTTTGATCTTGACATTTGACACCAAAATCGACATGACATCAAAATGCAAAATGCGTTTGTTTTTTATCGTCTGTTCAATGGGATGTTTCCTGACGGGCTGAGTGAATGAATGATGTTAGTACAAAATGTATTCCATTCTATGGGAAGCGTTTAAAACTGACTGCTCCTACACGTCAGATACAATCCAATTTTGATGCACTGGTTGGTTAAACCTTTGATAAACAATTTGCTTTTTTTCTTCTTCCCACCTCACAGAATAAACGTAACCTTATATTATTCCTTAATAGTTCACATATGAAAAGATTCTCGATGATAGAAGAGAGTTCTGAGCTATAATTTAGACCCTTTCTCTGTATAGCAATATTTGCAATTATATCCTCTCTGTTCCCAGTGGGAGCTTGCAAAGGCATTGAAGCTTGGAGTAGAAGCCGCAGAACACAATAAATATTGCAAATATAAAGGATGAAAAAAGAGAGATGAGACTAAGGGCATTTTGGTTCTTGTTACCAGAAAATATTAAAAAGAAATCAAGAAAAAAAAAACTTAACGAATGTCAACAAACTCTAAATTAAACACATCCAGTTGAATGATTCTGTTAGATCAGTTCACAAATTTGGAACTATGGCTACAGTCTGGATTGCAAGGTTGATCTTGAGCTGTAATTCTTGAAATATGCCCTTCTGACTTTTTAGAAGCCTTCTCAAACATACAATTGTCCCTACCCCAGGCAGTCCTGGTTTTCTTCTTTATGGTAAATCCCTGGACCTACTTTGAGATTTTTGTGAATTTCTGGAGTTGTAATTCTTTAGAATTGTGCTTCTAAAGTTAGGACAAGTTCAGTGCATGATGTCTCTTGTACATATGCTTATTAACGAACGTGGATGAGAAAATGCAGTGCGCAGCCTGCCATTGTCATGTGCAGCAAGTAGAAATATATTTGAATATTTGATGATGTCTTGCCAGGTGATGTTTTTCTAGTGAGCCTTTAGAACAACTCAATCCCCTCTCAATGTTGTTAAAAACAAAAAGACTTGTGACTTTAACTCAAGTTTTGACGTTTTGGCCTGACTCTCATCTGAATGGAGTCACACATGTCAATAACTCTGACTCGCTAATTTGGCCATTGACTCTCAGTCAGTTAGCAATTCTGGCAACTTGTATCAGTGCGCATGCTTCATCAGAAAGCACTCTTTTGGTGATCCAGGAGGGACCACAAAGTCGCCACACCCAACGGTCATTTTGTTCCTTCCTGCCAGAAGAACAGGTGAGGATGTGTGCATAGGGGAGGTGGAAAGCTAAGGCATTTGGAAGTGTATCTGTTTTGGTTTCACGTAGCTGGCTGCAGCAAGCACAAGGTGTGGGGAGGAGGAAGGAACACGAGACCTGGGCGGAGGAAGGCATGGCCTGTCAGCTGAAGAGGGAGGGCGGTGGGAACGGAATTGTCTATCTTTGTAGGTTTGGACCTGTGATTGGATGAAAGAGAGGTCTGAGTTCTGGCTCTGGGCGAGAGAGGGAGGAGTCTTGGCCATATCATGTACAACTACTGTAGTAATGGCCTCAGATGCGCATCTCTATTCTCAGTACACATCAGACCAGTTCAATGGAATGATACAGCTGCAGATCCAGATCCAGTTCTCCATCTACATCAATGCGTGCTCTCTCTCTCTCTCTCTCTCTCTCTCTCTCTCTCTCCCTCCCTCCCCCCCTCCTTGTGTGTGCGCGCGCGTGTGTGTGTGTGCGCGCGCGTTCCAGTTTCATTGATATACTCATCAATTAATAGTTTTAATCTACTGTTTTGTAGTATATCCTGTGGTTGGTAGTAGTTGCATGCAAAACTTCTAGTTATTCATTGCCAGAATTGAAAAAGTTGCATCTAGCGCAGTGGTGTCATCTAAATGATTTAAGAACAGGTACTCACTTTTGATTGGCACGTGTCGGGACCCACCCACCGGAAGTGACGTCATAAGCCGGAAGTGATGTCGTGGCAGGAAGTGACATGAAAAAAGCCCTTTTTGAGGACTCAGACTATTTTAAACTGACCCAACAGTTGCAACAGTATTCCACAGCACCCCCAGAACATGTTAAGGAGGCCTGGCATCATGTTAAAGTGACCCAACAGTTCCAAAAACCCAGAGCAGCTCATTTTTCAGTGGCAAGGCAAGGCAAGGCAAGGCTCCGCTCGCTGCCTGCCTGGCTGGCACTGAGAACATGCAGGCAACTCAAACGTGCAGGAAATTCAAATGTTGCAGGGGGCAGAGTCAACGAGTGGGCGGGCGAATGGGCGGGGCCAGCTGTAATTCTAGGAACTGGTACTTGTGTACCCCCGCGTACCCCCTGCATGACATCACTGATCTAGCGCTCTCTCTTTCATGGAATATTAAATACACAGAGGAGTCACTGGATTAGTGCTTGGCGAAATCTATGGAGCTGCACTCTCCGAAATGCTGTTACAGTCCTCCAGAATTTTAGGAGATGCATCATATAAGAACTTGTGGAAGAGCACATAGTACGCAGAAGTCCCCAGGTTCAGTCCTTGGGATAGGGCTAGGAAAGATAGCTGTCTGAAACCCTGGAGTGTTGGGACACAGCATCGTAAGCAATGCTGAGCCAGAGTTCAGCTGATGGTCTGGCCCAGCGGAAAGCCGCTTCAGAGGTCCGTCTTGACATTTCAAGGCAGCAGGGTGTTCCTTCTTGAAAGCCCAGAAGAAAGATGACCCGGGCTTAATGAAGGATGGGAGGAGGAAACAAGTAATTGAAAGCCATGTAATCGTCATAGCTTCGGTAGTAGCAGATGTCCTTCTACTTGGTTTCTGTTTTCAGGAAGTGGGAGGTGTTTTTGCACTGTTTCATGATTGCTTGTGCTTCTGTTTGGAACCTGTAGGAATTAATTGCAATCAAGACCGATTCTTTGTCACAAGCTAATCACATTTTATTTGGCACCACCATTTCCCTCCAAATAAAGCACAGAAGCCGTCTGATGGACACATCTCCTGTTAAGCGTACATCCAAGGCTGTGTGTTTTCTGTTGTGTACAAGTGCAGAAAACGGTGGAATGTGCACCAGGCACAGCATCTTAACATTTGTCCATTTTCATCCCACCTTCTCAAATGCAAGGTACTAGTCCTGTGGCTGGCAAGAATAGGCATGGAAGTATGTAGGTGATGCCTGATGCAATCTCAAAAGCCAGAGGAAGGCTTAGTAGGATCTCCAGCAGTTGGGCAACAGCACATCAGGATCTGCCTGGATCCTTACATCTTGGATGCGAAATAGTATATGTACGTGCTTTACTTGCACAATCCCAAGCATTCTGGATAAGGGATACTCAACCTGTAGTGGGGTGTTAGGGGTCCTTTGCAATGTGTTGTGTGTATTTGCCAAGACTAGAGTAGATGACTCTACATGGAGCCCAATTGGAGCCAGCCCCACTTAGAAGAAGAAAATTTGCTTCTTTTGTAGAGGTCAGCAGTTCCAAACTGGGTCTGGGACCCACCAGTGGGTTGTGACCCAATTTTTGGTCCGTCATGAAACTATCAGGACTGATTAGGCTATGCGTCAAGGGTTAAACAAGCTGCTGCGTGGGGTGGGGCCCTGCTTCCCAATCACATTATAGCCACACCCATTGGCTTTTATAAATCAGCCTATTCTGTATTTTTTATTGTAAGCCGCCTTGGGTGCCCTAACATAGGAGCAGAAAAGTGGGGTATAAATTCATTAAATAAATAAATAAATAAATAAATAAATAAATTTCCCCTTAAAGGGAGTGACCTAATAATGGGTGCCTGATGGTGCCGCAGCGAACCCTGGGGCTTTTCTCCTTACCTAGGAGAGGTAGGTAGGTTTTTCTCCTGTGCTGGCCTTGGGGAGGGTCCGGCAGGCCCACAGCTTCCTCCGTGGGCCTCCCCAATGCTCAAAATGACTCCATTCAAAATGCTCAAAATTCATGCAAAAACTGGAATTGTGCTCCAATCTGCAAATGGAGCAATTTCTTATTTCTCCCCTTCAGACTAGCTCCCCCCTTTTCCCCATTGGCTCCCTTTCTCCGCCCTGGGAACAGACATTGCTTTATATTAGTAACCATTTTACTCTTAGGTGAACATCAATACCCCAAACCTCCGGATGACCTCTCCCAGTGGCTTCATGTCGATGTTGAACAGCATGGGGGATAGAATGGATCCTTGCAGCACCCCAAACCTAAGAGGCCAGGCTGCCGAGCATGCATCCCCCAGCACTACCTTCTGAGATCTGTCAGCCAGGAAGGAGTGGAACCACTGCAAAACAGTGCCCCCGAGCCCCAACTCAGCCAACCGACCCAGAAGGACACCATAGTCGATGGTGTTGAAGGCCGCTGAGAGGTCCAGCAGGACCAACAGGGACACACTCCCCCTGTCCATTCTCCAGCGCAGGTCATCCACCAAAGTGACCAAGGCAGTTTCAGTCCCAAATCCTGGCCTGAAGCCAGACTGGAATGGATCCAGATAATCTGCTTCCTCCAGGACCCTGAGGGTGCCACCACCCATTTGATCACCTTGCCCAGTAATGGGATATTTGAGACTGGCCGAAAGTTGTTCAAATTGGTGGGATCCAGGGAGGGTTTCTTCAGGAGGGGGCAGGCTATTGCCTGCTTCAGAATAAGTGGCAACACCCCCTCCCTCAAGGATGAATTCACCACCCTCCTCGTCCACCCGGCTAGCCCTCTACGTGCAGATCTAATTAGCCATGCTGGACAAGGGTCAAGCGAGCAAGAGGGCTGGTCTCATACTCCAGAGAATCCTGTCCACATCCCCAGAGTCTACAAGCTGAAAAGAATCCCAAATGATTGGATTGACAGGTGTCCCGGGGGCATCATTAGACACTCCCAATGTGGTGTCCAAGTCATGCCGAATCTGATTGACCTTCTCAGCGAAGTGCTTGGTAAACTCTTCACAGCGAGCTTCCATGTGTTCCTCTTCACCAGCGGGGGGCCCAGATGATGTAGTCCATGGACCACACAGAACAGCTCAGCAGGGTGATTCTCTGCAGATGTAATAGTCACCGAGAAATAAGTCTTCTTAGCTGCCAGCACTGCTGTTGAATAAGCTCTAAACTGAACGCTAGCCTATATGTGGTCAGATTTGGCACAAGTCTTTCGCCACTGTCGCTCTAGCCGTCTGCCCTGCCGCTTCATTGTTTGCAGCTCCTTGAAAAACCAAGGGGCCACTCTTACTCTGCAATTGGGCAGAGGCCACTTGGGAGTGATCCCATCCAGGGCCCTGCTCATCTCCCTATTCCAGAGGTCAACCAGGGTACCGGATGGGTCGCCAGCTCTGGCAACAGGAAAATCCCCCAGAGCCCTCAGGAATCCATCCAGATCCTTCAGTCTCCGGGGGCGGATCATGCAATGTGATCCCCCACTGCCGCAGAGGTGCGATGAGCCTAAATCCCACCAGGAAGTGATCTGTCTATGACAAAGGAGTGATCTTAATCTCCTCCACCTCTAGATCACCATCAACCTGCCCAGCAGTAAACACCAGTTCCAACATGTGTCTAGTATCATGCATTGGGGCGGATATTCTCTGAGACAGATCCATGGTTGCCATGGTGGCCATGAAGTCCTTTTTTTTAAATAGAAATTTTAATATTTATTCTTATAGTTATGGGAATTGGGTAAGGGATTACAAAAAGGTTATAGGTAGACAAAAGGATACACACAAAAGGATACACATAAAAGTGGAGGATTACAGCGTGTCTAAAAGCAATATAAAGTAATTGTATAAATCAAAATTATATGATTCTAAGTTCTAAACATCTATGTATTAATTATGTCAATTAAATTGAATGCCCCTCATTGGTATAAAATTCTCTCTTCTCTATCAACAGTTTATGTTTGCTAAATCGCTTTATCTTTCTATCTTTTATAATCACACCAGGCACTGACGTTAATTAGGAAAAAAAAAAGCCCTCTAAAGCAAACAAAAAGTATTAGGAACAAACCGCTAAAGCCTATAATATGTTAAATACATTACTAGTAAATTCTATATCTAAATAATCAATATGTTTAATCTATTGTTATAGTCACCTAGCTCTACAGCTTAATAGTAATAAAAAAAAATAGTTATCTGTCGCCAAGACTTTCTCAATCATATTTACTCACACTTATTCTTAAACATTCCAATATAGACTTATCTAACTGTAATTTCTCTTATCCCAATTATTCCCATAAATCTTCTAGCTTTCCCTTAAATCAGCTGCGTCATGGGCCTGCAACAAAAATGGTTACGCCCCTTTCTTTGTCCTCCTTTGTCCTTCTATCTTCAGTTTCTAAAAATTGCCATCTTGGCTCCAACTTCCCCACCCATCCACCTCTCATAGCAAATCTCAAAATTTTCACAAATTACAAAGACCGAAAATCTATCTAATTAATTCTTTTTTTCCTGCTCCCCCAGAAAAGACAGTTCCAGCAACTCCCCTCTCACTGGAATGCTGAAAACCGAACAATTGCCTGCAATGTTTTCAGTCAGTCCAAATCTTCTTGCTTCAAAAGACAATCCAACTGGTGGGGGTGAGATGAAACTCTTCTCTGTTGCTTCTGTCAAAATCTTTCTCCTCATTGTTGTAAACATGTTACGGAATTCCGCACCGTCAAAGTCTCTCATCAGGGGAACGCTTTGATCTGGCTGCCCATAAAGTTCTTGAATAAGCTGGTTGTAAATCTTTTTATCAGAAAGTCCTGGCGAGAAACCCTCATCAACTTTTTAAGTAAAAATTCTTCTTTTTTATCGCTTGCAATGTTATTGTAGGTTTAATTCTTTAAAATATCTTCATTAGCAGTAATCAAACAATTATTCCATATATCTTGTGCACCTCTATTGAAATGGATCTGGCAGATTCATGTCTCTCCTGTAGTATTTGTATAGCTCAGGGGTTAGGGAACTTTTTTACCTTTTACCCCAAAATATATTTAGATACGCCGACGTTACCCCCTTGACGTTACCCCCCCCCCCGCCAGAACAAAAGAAAAAAAATTACATATTGGAACCCATTGCTTTTTATTTGATTAATTAATAAGCTTAATTAATGCTATAATATGAAGTTGTAAGGAGTTTGGGTACACCTGCAGACCTTGAGAGAATAGAATTCAACCCTTCTGGGTTACAACTAGCTTACCTTTTTGACAACAGGTTTAGGTGCTTGGACTTAAGATTTCTCTCTATAATGAACAGATTGGGGTGGTCTGTCTGTCTGTCTGTCTGTCTGTCTGTCTGTCTCTCTCTCTCTCACACACACACACACACACACACACACACACACACACACACACACACACACAGAGAGAGAGAGAGAGAGAGAGAGAGAGAGAGAGAGAGAGAGGGGGGGGGCAGCAACCGCAGTTCTGATTTTGTTTTTGTTTTCTGCTGTTCGCCTTGCCTCGTTGCCTCATGCCTCTCTTTGTGTCCTTGACTCCTTGCACAGGTGCAGGCACCCCAGCCCGCCCCCCACTCGCTTGCCCGCCCGCCTCACTCCTTGGGACAGCAAGACAAGGCAAACCCAGGGAGAGCCCTAGCTGCTCACAAGCAAAGAGGCACGCCCACAGAAGTCCTCTCAACACACACACACACACACACACACACACACACACACACACACACACA